>JAWDGP010002684.1:562500-592500 GCA_033675545.1 Elysia crispata | reverse complement strand
GTCACATAACTTCTTTCCTTCCTTCCTTCCTTTCTCTCTCTCTCTCTCTCTCTCTCTCTCTCTCTCTCTCTCTCTCTCTCTCTCTCTCTCTCTCTCTCTCTCTCTCTCTCTCTCTCTCTCTCTCTTTCTCTCTCTCTCTCTCTCTCTCTCTCTCTCTCTCTCTCTCTCTCTCTCTCTCTCTCTCTCTCTCTCTTTCTCTCTCTCTCTCTCTCTCTCTCTCTTTCTCTCTCTCTCTCTCTCTCTCTCTCTCTCTCTCTCTCTCTCTCTCTCTCTCTCTCTCTCTCTCTCTCTCTCTCTCTCTCTCTCTCTCTCTCTCTCTCTCTCTCTCTCTCTCTCTCTCTCTCTCTCTCTCTCTCTCTCTCTCTCTCTTTTAGGTGTATACTACGGATCCTTAGACTTAAATATAGCTGTGCCCAAGAGTTAAGCATTTGTTTTTTTATTCTATAATCTCTCTCGCTCTCTCTCTGTGTCTGTCTGTCTGTCTGTCCCTCTGTCTATCTGTCTGTCTGTCTGTCTCTCTCTCTCTCTCTCTCTCTCTCTCTCTCTCTCTCTCTCTCTCTCTTTTAGCTGTATTCTACGGATCCTTGGACTTATATATAGCTGTGCCCAAGAGTTTAGCATTTGTTTTTTATTCTATAATCTCTCTCTATCTTTCTATCTGAATTCCTCTCTCTATCTCAGTCCATCCTGGCGTCTCTCTCTTCAATATTGCTCCTTTCCTTTCTGTCTGTAAATGTCCCTCTTCATTTATCTACGGTAGTTCTCTTTTTCTTCCGCTATATCTCTGCCTCATGTCTCCTCTCTCTATCCATGTTCTTTATCCTTCTTATCCCCACTTCCTTTACTTCGAACATTTCTCTTTTTTCCTCCTTCAATCCTATTCTTAAACATTCTGCTCTTTTTCTCCTAGCCTCTTTTTTCCTCGTCTCTACCTGTCTAAACTCTTCTTTCTTCCGCTCTCTACTTCTTACCACTTACACCCTCACTGTATCATTATTACACATACACACTCTGTCTCAGCACACACATTCTGTCTCTCTCTCTATCTCCCTCTGTCCCATTCCGCCTCCCTGAGCCTGTCACTCATCAGACGGACACACCTGCTGTCATTCAATATTAATTTTCCCCCTGGTCACAGGGAAGTCCCCCTTGTTGCTCGAGCTACAATAAATCATTCCCTGACGTCACTGGCTCAACCAAAGGTCACTCCGGATATCACGTGCTGCTATTAATAGATGGCAAGGAGCCTCTATCGTAGCCCAACATGACGTTTAGATAAATCGGAAAGTTATTTTACCTTTAACAACAGGCCCACTGCCCAATACATGTATCAGATTTCGAAAGTCCCATGTTCATATTCCAGTCCAATAAAAATTTTGGAGGTAACAATTTAACTTTTGAAAGCTAACTTTTGACTCAATGAATTTCTAAGGCTTTAAAAGTACATAAACACAACTATGCAAAATGCATTATACAATTGCTCACTTAGACCTACTCAAAGCAATTTTCTCCTAGAAGTCTTATAAGTCAGATTGTAAGATACATTTTTTAAAATAAATATGCCCATTTTCCTCTGGTATCCTCAGCCTCTCTAGCTGAACTTCATTTTATTATTTCATCTCTGAAAGGAACATTGATTTAGCGTGGAAACACATCTTTACTTTCTAGTTCCATACTCATATGCCTTCTCATAGCTATAATGTTAGATTAACCAAAGGCTTCAAAAGATTTTCCTCTACGTAGATACAACTTAAACGCCTTATTCCTTACAAACGGTGATTGAGAAGACCACTAGATTTGTGTTTTATTCGTCTTTATGTTGTACTTACCTTGGTAGACTATACTGACGGTTTGCATGCTGTCCTTACCATGGTAGACTATACCGTAGTAATGGTGGTTGAGAAGACCACTAGATTTGTGTTTTATTCGTGTTTATGTTGTACTTACCATGGTAGATTATACCTACAGTTTTCATGTTGTACTTACCATGGTAGATTATACCTACAGTTTTCATGTTGTACTTACCAGGTAAACTATATATACCGACGGTTTGCATGTTGTACTTACCTAAGTATTGGTGGTTGAGAAGACCACTAGATTTGTGTTTTATTCGTGTTCATGTTGTACTTACCATGGTAGACTATACCGACAGTTAGCATGTTGTACTTACCATGGTAGACTATACCGACGGTTTTCGTATTGTACTCAACATAGTAGACTATACCTTAGTAATGGTGGTTGAGAAGACTGCTAGATTTGTGTTTTATTCGTGTTTAAGTTGTACTTACCATGGCACACTATACCGACACTTTTTATGTTGTACTTACCATGGTAGACTATACCGACAGTGCACATGTTGTACTTACCATGGTAGACTATACTGACCCTTAGTATGTTGTACTTATCATGGTAGACTAAACCGACGGATCAAGATATCCAGGTTTCGAACTCTGGTGGATCATTATTGTCTTCGAGTACTTCTCACTCTTTCTATAATAAACTTCCTAATGCCATTGAAGTATAATAAAGGCGATCTGGTCACATAGGTTGTGGGCTGGACTATTTATCTCATGAGGTAGCGTCGACTGAAGGAGATCCCGATATCACGTCAACGATCTGCTGTTTCTAATGGTTGATTTATTTTGAGGTCGATGCGTGGGTGATTGAGTGTTGAATGGATGTCGTGCCTTTAGAGAAAAGCATTTTCAACCCTCCCGAGAACGTATCGCTAGATCTCAATAGAAAAAAAACAAACACACAAAAAAAAAACAACAACAAAAAAAAAACAAAAAAAACAAAAAACAGAAAAACTTCGTGTCTGTTCTATACTTTTCAAATTTCCTCTTTATAATTGTATTAGGCAGTGGAAGCTCACTCTTGTTTACATCATGCAATGATTTCGATCTGTCAGGATCTGCATGACCTTAGTTAAGCTGGTCAATAACTTTTGGGGATCACACTGCTCTAGGAGTAGAAAAGGCGGATGTACTATCTGCCCTTCATGCTCCAGGAGTAGAAAAGGCGCATGTACTATCTGTCCTTCATGCTCCAGGAGTAGAAAAGACGCATGTACTATCTGTCCTTCATGACCCAGCAGTATAAAAGACGCATGTACTATCTGTCCTTCATGACCCAGCAGTATAAAAGACGCATGTACTATCTGTCCTTCATGACCCAGCAGTATAAAAGACGCATGTACTATCTGTCCCTCATGCTCCAGGAGTAGAAAAGACGCATGTACTTTCTGTCCCTCATGCTCCAGGAGTAGAAAAGACGCATGTACTATCTGTCCCTCATGCTCCAGGAGTAGAAAAGACGCATGTACTATCTGTCCCTCATGCTCCAGGAGTAGAAAAGGCGCATGTACTATCTGTCCTTCATGCTCCAGGAGTAGAAAAGGCGCATGTACTATCTGTGCCTCATGCTCCAGGAGTAGAAAAGGCGCATGTACTATCAGTGCCTCATGCTCCAGGAGTAGAAAAGACGCATGTACTATCTGTCCCTCATGCTCCAGGAGTAGAAAAGGCGCATGCACTATCTGTGCCTCATGCTCCAGGAGTAGAAAAGACGCATGTACTGTCTGTCCCTCATGCTCCAGGAGTAGAAAAGGCGCATGTACTATCTGTCCCTCATGCTCCAGGAGTAGAAAAGACGCATGTACTGTCTGTGCCTCATGCTCCAGGAGTAGAAAAGACGCATGTACTATCTGTCCCTCATGCTCCAGGAGTAGAAAAGACGCATGTACTATCTGTCCCTCATGCTCCAGGAGTAGAAAAGACGCATGTACTGTCTGTGCCTCATGCTCCAGGAGTAGAAAAGGCGCATGTACTATCTGTCCCTCATGCTCCAGGAGTAGAAAAGACGCATGTACTATCTGTCCCTCATGCTCCAGGAGTAGAAAAGACGCATGTACTATCTGTCCCTCATGCTCCAGGAGTAGAAAAGACGCATGTACTATCTGTGCCTCATGCTCCAGGAGTAGAAAAGACGCATGTACTATCTGTCCCTCATGCTCCAGGAGTAGAAAAGACGCATGTACTATCTGTCCCTCATGCTCCAGGAGTAGAAAAGACGCATGTACTGTCTGTGCCTCATGCTCCAGGAGTAGAAAAGACGCATGTACTATCTGTCCCTCATGCTCCAGGAGTAGAAAAGACGCATGTTCTATCTGTGCCTCATACTCCAGGAGTAGAAAAGACGCATGTACTATCTGTGCCTCATGCCCTAGGAAGAGAGAAGACGCATGTACTATCTGTCCCTCATGCTACAGGAGTAGAAAAGACGCATGTTCTATCTGTCCCTCATGCCCTAGGAAGAGAGAAGACGCATGTACTGTCTGTCCCTCATGCTATAGGAGTAGAAAAGACGCATGTACTATCTGTCCCTCATGCCCTAGGAAGAGAGAAGACGCATGTACTATCTGTCCCTCATACTCCAGGAGTAGAAAAGACGCATGTACTATCTGTCCCTCATGCCCTAGGAAGAGAGAAGACGCATGTACTATCTGTCCCTCATACTCCAGGAGTAGAAAAGACGCATGTACTATCTGTCCCTCATGCCCTAGGAAGAGAGAAGACGCATGTACTATCTGTCCCTCATACTCCAGGAGTAGAAAAGACGCATGTACTATCTCTGCCTCATGCCCTAGGAAGAGAGAAGACGCATGTACTGTCTGTCCCTCATGCTCCAGGAGTAGAAAAGACGCATGTACTATCTGTCCCTCATGCTCCAGGAGTAGAAAAGACGCATGTACTATCTGTGCCTCATGCTCCAGGAGTAGAAAAGACGCATGTACTGTCTGTGCCTCATGACCCAGCAGTATAAAAGACGCATGTACTATCTGTCCCTCATACTCCAGGAGTAGAAAAGACGCATGTACTATCTGTCCCTCATGCTCCAGGAGTAGAAAAGACGCATGTTCTATCTGTGCCTCATACTCCAGGAGTAGAAAAGACGCATGTACTATCTGTGCCTCATGCCCTAGGAAGAGAGAAGACGCATGTACTATCTGTCCCTCATGCTACAGGAGTAGAAAAGACGCATGTTCTATCTGTCCCTCATGCCCTAGGAAGAGAGAAGACGCATGTACTGTCTGTCCCTCATGCTACAGGAGTAGAAAAGACGCATGTACTATCTGTCCCTCATGCCCTAGGAAGAGAGAAGACGCATGTACTATCTGTCCCTCATACTCCAGGAGTAGAAAAGACGCATGTACTATCTGTCCCTCATGCCCTAGGAAGAGAGAAGACGCATGTACTATCTGTCCCTCATACTCCAGGAGTAGAAAAGACGCATGTACTATCTGTCCCTCATGCCCTAGGAAGAGAGAAGACGCATGTACTATCTGTCCCTCATACTCCAGGAGTAGAAAAGACGCATGTACTATCTCTGCCTCATGCCCTAGGAAGAGAGAAGACGCATGTACTGTCTGTCCCTCATGCTACAGGAGTAGAAAAGACGCATGTTCTATCTGTCCCTCATGCTCCAGGAGTAGAAAAGACGCATGTACTATCTGTGCCTCATACTCCAGGAGTAGAAAAGACGCATGTACTATCTGTGCCTCATGCCCTAGGAAGAGAGAAGACGCATACACCATCTGTCCCCCATGCCCTAGGAAGAGAGAAGACGCATACACCATCTGTCCCCCATGCCCTAGGAAGAGAGAAGACGCATACACCATCTGTCCCCCATGCCCTAGGAAGAGAGAAGACGCATACACCATCTGTCCCCCATGCCCTAGGAAGAGAGAAGACGCATAGACCATCTGTCCCCCATGCCCTAGGAAGAGAGAAGACGCATACACCATCTGTCCCCCATGCCCTAGGAAGAGAGAAGACGCATACACCATCTGTCCCCCATGCCCTAGGAAGAGAGAAGACGCATGTATTTTTGTGAATGCGATCTGCTCTAGGTCTGTCACGCTTTCTCAGCAAAGCGCTTAATTATGCTTACTGCCCATTAGTGTCAATTACCATAAGGTGTATTCCTTCCCGCCCAAACATCATTGGGCTGGACCTTCTACCCCAACCCACTGTGCTTTTGAATTTCGAATCTCCCGTTCGCTCCACGACCTGGTATAATTATCGACGTAACCTACTTTGATCGGCGTGGTAACACCTGTTCTTAACACCGTGTCAACAAGTCAGGTCCCTCCCGCTATAGCCACAGCCACAGTTTCTGGATGATTCGATTCAATGGATGCAGCGGCTATGAGCGGGTATGTCTCAGATGATTAAATCATGATTCACCAGGGATGGCTTAACCAATGTTTACGTCGCGTATAACAGTTACTGTTGCGGCCGTTGAATTCTCAATTCAGATATTATGAATCAAAAAAAAAAAAAAAATCAATAGTATTTTGCCCTGCAATAGATGCATTCATCAACTAAACGTTTCTTTTATTCATAAATTTGTAACCACCAATCTTATTTAACAAACAGCCGGGGTTTTTGGTTTGTCTCTTGACAAATGTAAAGTGTCGTGCCGTTATGATAAGTAAAGTTGCGGATAATCCTTTCTAGCCATTATTTTTCATGTACTCTTCCTTTTTGATTGAAATGATGTTTAAACTATTAAGTACAAAGTACATGTATAAAAGAAACAATCCTAACAATCTTAACGTCCCCTCAGTCTCTCAATGAGTCTTCCAAAAAAAAAAATTATTTAAAGCGTCTATTAAACAACATTACTCAACAAGCTTCCTTCCCTCCCCCCCTCCCCCCTCCCCTTTCTCAAAGGTTAGATGGGGTATGGAGCGGTGGCTTTACGTTAGAAAACAAAGCACAATGGAAATCTGCCACCGTTTTGCACAATGATATTGGCTATGTAAAATGAACTGCGTGTGTGTAGACTAGGTGACAGTCAGACTCCGGGGTTTAGGGTATAAACGATATGATAATCTTAGGAGCACTGTGTCTGGGAATGTTTATTGTTGATCAGAGCAGAAAGTACACGAAGAGTCAAGGTTAGCTGGTTTAAACATGAACATAAGAACAATCAGATCTGCTGGGGTTAACGACTTTAATGACAGGTTTGAAATGTTAAAGAATAATAAATTAAATTCTGAGAGATTTATAGGGTACCGGGTAGCGTATTTTAGATTGATAGAGGGAAGTAACACCACTCAGCTCAGAATAGCTTCTGATTCTAAATTCTAAATTTACTCATTTAATAATTATAATTATTGTACATGTATTTTGAATTTCGATAGAAAATCTTTGTCATCTCAAGCGCCAGATGTTTTAGTGTGGTGTATAAACAACGGATTAATTTGTTTCTCCCCAAAGAGCCTGCTTCTCTCATCAACCTTTGTAACATGCCGCTCATTTCGGTCTGGCTAAGCTGTGGAATAATAACTCCTGCACTTATAAAGTTATCCCCCCCCTCCCCTTTCCTCCTTCCTTCTTCTCTCTATATCCCTCTTTTTCTCACTTTCTCGCCCTACTTTTTCTCTTTCTCCCTATGCCAAATTATGTTTCTTCCCTTTTTCTTTCCTTACTGCTTATGCCACTTCCCTTCCTCCTTTTCTCCCTCTTTCCATTCTTCTGTCTCTCCCCCCTTCTTCTCTGACTCTCTTTCAAGGCTGACAGAAGAGAACTCGAAACTTGCCCATTTCTCTTTGAACAGTTGTGGAACAACGTCTTAAATATGTTTTGGAAGTTTTGTTTCTTAACCCAAAAACCTACCGATACTTTTTTTCACTATCAAGGTGTGCTTGCAAGGGACATAAAAGATTTATATCTTACATGTGAATTGCCGATAAAATATTGAGTGATGGATTTTACTATTTTTTGCTCGACTCTCTAATTCGAATTTAAACTTTAATCATACCTTCGTATAGATTAAAAAAAAAAGAGGAAAAAAAAACCATTTTGCTCTTTTCACCTGCGAATCTTTAATAGCTTGTAGCAAAAGTAATTAAGAGCGGTTTTTTCTGTACCGTTTAGTGTTAAGTGTTTAGTGTTTACTGTTTAGTGTTTAGTGTTTACTGTTTACTGTTTACTGTTTAGTGTTTACTGTTTAGTGTTTAATGTTTACTGTTTACTGTTTACTGTTTACTGTTTAATGTTTAGTGTTTACTGTTTACTATTTAGTGTTTACTGTTTAGTGTTTAGTGAGCCCAGCGTAAGCGAACCGCATCAGTTAAATGACTCATTTCTTCCCGTTATGCGCTTTAATATTTACGATGAGTCACTAAACATACAGCATAGTGTTTGTAACACCTCTAGAATATACTACACATTATAATAACTATAAGAAGAAAAAGAGGAAATCTTGCAAGAAAGTCCAGGAGAAATCTGTCCTAACCTGCGCCCGACCTGTCAGTCGTGGTATTGACCTCGCTTGCTCGTGAGGCTCAGGGCACTGAATCCAGACGGCAGGAAGCAGGTCTCTGGCCCTGTGAACCACGCAACACCCACATGAATGGCTTCAGCTTGTCTGACTTTCCTCAACGTGCATTGTGCATAGAAACATTCTATACACCGTGGGAATTTCATCGATGGACAGCAAATGTACGCCTCCTTTTTTCTTTTTAATTTTTTTTTTATTCAACATAAGAGTTGAGCGTTTTCCAGCGTGCCTGATCTGTGACGTCAATAGAAGCTGACAAAAAGCGCCATGGTGTGAATGGTGGTCTTCAGTAAGCAGACGAATGCTTCATGACGTAAAAAAACAAGTGAAGCTCGTCTGAGCAAAGAGCTTGAAAATTGTGCAGCAGTATTTTGTGAAACCAGAGCATGGCATGGCAGCTTATCCTTGTCAGTTCTACTCCATGTACTTCTTAACGGTGTTTTTATACAGTCTGGATGATCTTTGTGAACTTCTTAAAAAAATAATAAAACAAAACAAAACCAAAATTTAAGGACGTAGGATTTGCACTCAATTTTCAGATGTAAAGGTTGGATATTTTTCCCTCCTCCGCCCCGTTGCTACAAAGATTATTTGCCAGTGTAGTATCACAGGTGGCGGCGCTAGTGAAAAGATTGAAGTATTGCCCACTTAAATCTAGCTTGACGATAGTGACGGGAAACACATGTCAGCCGAAGATTGCAGAGACTGTAATATTATCACATCTGTCGGAAGAGCAATGTACTCAATGAGGATATTTCACGATCAAGCTTAAAAGGTACGTGTCTAAAAATACCTCCAAAAAATAGTAATAATTTTTTAAATTTATTTCACGATTAAGATCTTTCACCCCTTGATGTGCGTGTGAAGATTTGATATAAATAAACTGGAATAACTAATCGACACTTTTAACTTCTAACAATTCATGGTGATAATTTAACATTAGACAATTAAAACAGTACGCATTGTGCAGTAAAAGATAGACTAATTAATTACGGTAGTTCTGTTCTTTCCCAATCTGTTTAAGATTATTTTTAGAAAGTTGTGAATTTTCGCATTAAATGCATAAAAGTGCTCTGCCCTTGCAGAGAAGGGACGGTAAAGTGGAAGAAGGAACCGTAGAGTGAGAGAAGGAACAGTAGAATGAGATAAGGAACGGTAGAGTGGGAGAAGGGACGGTAGAGTGGGAGAAGGAACGGTAAAGTGGAAGAAGGAACCGTAGAGTGAGAGAAGGAACGGTAGAATGAGATAAGGAACGGTAGAGTGGGAGAAGGGACGGTAGAGTGGGAGAAGGAACGGTAGAGTGGGAGAAGGAACGGTAGAATGAGATAAGGAACGGTAGAGTGGGAGAAGGGACTGTAGAGTGGGAGAAGGGACGGTAGAGTGGGAGAAGGGACGGTAGAGTGGGAGAAGGGACGGTAGAGTGGGAGAAGGGAGAGAGAGTAATTAAGAGGAAAGAGATTCAGAAAGGCATCCAAAGAAACTAAAGACAGAGAGAAGATAGAAGGAGATATTACCTGTACAAAAATAGATAATTAGAGAGTAGAGAGAGAAGAGAAGAGAGAGAGAGAGGGAGAGAGAGAAAGAGAGAGAGAGAGAGAGAGAGAGAGAGAGAGAGAGAGAGAGAGAGAGAGAGAGAGAGAGAGAGAGAGAGAGAGAGAGAGAGAGAGAGAGAGAGAGAGAGAGAGAGAGAGAGAGAGAGAGAGAGAGAGAGAGAGAGAGAGAGAGCCCCCTCGGAGTCGAACAACCTATCTATAGTTGCATCATTTGGGCATGCCCTACCCATCGTTACCGTGTGTTGCGGCCCCACGGCTCAGTGGTAGAAAGACCGTGCTTATTGTCACGACTGGCTGGGACTTGGTAAACCAACTAGATCTACTTGAATTTCTCACATGATGGTGTTACATTTAACCAAACAGGAACATTCGGGTGAAAACAGGCGAAGTTGCGCCAATTAGGCTCCATAGCATCATATCTGCAGCAATATAAATGCTCTCTAGAGCAGGAAAGTTGGCACAATCATGCACAGGATTCTTAACTGTTTGTAAATTAATGATTGTTTGAGTCCAATTTTCTTAAATTAAACTTAAACCACAAAAATTAATGTTTAAATTTTCTTTTAAAATTACTTTAAAAAAAACAACAACAAACAAACAAAAAGGAAAAAAATCAAAACAAAACCCAAATAGAGTGATCGTAAAACAAGCAAGATCTCTAGATCTAGGCGTGCAAAGAACGTACTAGATCTAGACCCACTGGCTAGACTGTAGAATGACAGACAGTAACGTTAATGATATGAAGAAAAAGTTACAGATCTAAAGACACTCTCAGACACTCGAGTGGAGGAAGATATGGTAGCGTCCCTAAAGCACACCATAAAGGCTCCTCAAGTGGTAATCACCAAGCTATAGAACCATGTCGCCTGATGGAGGCCAGTAATTGGCCATAACAAACCTTTAGAGCTAGAGAACATGGATGTATATACTGCTGATACAAACATGGTTCAGGTGGGACTATTTCACATTCAGACGATTAGTAGTGACGGTTCCTCATCAACCACAGTCGTCATAGTTAGGCATTCTCTCTTTCTCTCTATCTCTCTCTCTCTCTCTCCATCTCTCTGTCTCTGTCTCTCTCTTTCTCTTTATCTCTTCCTCTCTCCTTCTCTTTCTCTATCTTTGTCTGTCTGTCTGTCTGTCTGTCTGTCTGTCTGTCTGTCTGTCTCTCTCTCTCTCTCTCTCTCTCTCTCTCTCTCTCTCTCTCTCTCTCTCTCTTGCTCTTCTCTTTTTTTCACTCTATCTCTAAGATCCCACCTAGATCCAATAGAAAATTCGAAATTCTTCACTAATGATGGGCCAAAGACTAGAATCTTACAATCAGTATATTAACATGTTTCTGAATATTCCATGAAAGGCGAAACAAGGATGTGTTGCACATGATAACCCTTGAAAACACGTCAAGCCATGCAGCAGTAAATGGTGAGACTTACACAATCTGCATTAATAGTCATGTAAAGTCAAGTGACCGTCGAGAAAGGTGAGAAATCAGCAAAATTTTAATCGAAAGATCTTTATTGAAACTTCCAGAGGAGGTGACAGTAAGCAGAGTATTGTGATATCAAGACGATAAGAATAAGGTCAGAGTGGTAGGAGACTTTACCTTGACACTGTCAACAGGTTGATACAACCAACTCATAGTGAATTTATTGAATAGAGCAAGACGGGCAAGCGTAGAGGGCGTGTTAGGGAAGAATAGAAAGAGAACTAAAGAGCAGGGGAGAGGGCCGGGGCAGGGCGGGACATGGAGAGAAAGAGAAGGATACAATATGTAGATATTGTGGTAAATAGATCTACAGATAGATCGATAGAAAGATAGATAGAGTGTGGGAGAAAAAAAGAGAATCGAACGCCAGAGTAACAAAATGAGAAAGAGAGGGAAAAGAGGCAGAATGACGAAGGGAGTAAAAAGAGTGGCGCAAATCAAGAAGGTAGATGGTATGCAGTGAAAGTTAGAGAGAAATTGCGCATGTGATAGAAAAGACAGAGAGAGAGAGAGAGAGAGAGAGAGAGAGAGAGAGAGAGAGAGAGAGAGAGAGAGAGAGAGAGAGAGAAAGATGGGAGAGGAGGGAAAAAGACAGAGAATCGATTTTAAAGGAAAGACAAACGGATAGAAAGAAAGGGAGAGATAGAGAAAAAAGAAGAGAGATTGATGAGCATTGTAATCATATCAGAATAAAAATGCGAAGCCTTATAAAAATGGTGAATTTTTTTCCTTTAATTTTGTAATGAAAAACACCAAGACCATTAAAAACAAAAACAAGGAACCCCCCCCCCCCCCCAGAAATTAACGAAAAAATAAGAGCGAAGCGTTAAACACCATACACGTGTTACTTGACCCTGCTGCGGTACATAAAATTAATTTCAAGATAAGGACATGAACATCCTTGTTCCTTGATTTAATGGTTGACATCATTATTGTAATAAAACATTGATACATTTCCTTGCTTGAAACTCGTTATGAAGCGCATCTGTTATGCTAGCAATATTTCTACCCATTAGTTTCTAATATGTTATAAAAATTAGAACATCTCGGCCCATCCGGTTTGCGCGTGTTCTGGAGCTCCCTGAGATAGGGACACGAGGTGCATGGGGCTCGTGGAGTACAGCCTTCCCACCCAGACTAGCGGCTTATCTGATAAGTGTCTGTTCCTCCCCAACCTTCATGGCTAACCTACACGAAAACTTTCCCTCACAAAATTATATAATATTATCTACATATATAAAATACACACATACAGACACTTATGTCACTTAACTTTGTGATACATGTAGTTGCAAATTTAATGTATCATAGCCACAGCTAGACATCTAGATCCAGTAAGTTTTGCCTCCCCACTCTCTCCCCGAGTTACCAGCTTTCGTATTCAGTGACCAAGTGCCCAAAGCATACATGTCCGAAAGCCAGGCCAGTAAGGTGTTGGGGAATGTATCCGCTTTAGTCACCTTTGTCCCAGGTTATGGACAGCCAGTTGCTGCCGGCAACGTATTGCACAAGACCAGGTAAAAACGGTCCATTTTGAGGTTGTAAATACAAGTGTCGCTTTCTTTTTTTCTTTGTAACTGACTTGTCAATCTTTGTTATGAACGGTCAACTTTTACCTACTCCATGTTTCTGATCTGAACCGAAAATAGTATGCAAAACCTGAATTCATATTAAACGCTCTTTCTCTCTGTCTGTCTGTCTGTCTTTGTCTCTCTGTCTCTGTCTGTCTGTCTGTCTGTCTGTCTGTCTGTTTGTCTCTCTCTCTCTCTCTCTCTCTCTCTCTCTCTCTCTCTCTCTCTCTCTCTCTCTCTCTCTCTCCCTCCCTAGTTCAGCTGATTAGTGAACATTATATGAACGTTTCTGTGAAGGTATATGAACGTTTCTGTGAAGTAACCGCTTCTAATCGGCTCCCTATTGCTGCCAGCTATTTTTTTTTTTTTTTTCAAGGTTTCGTTACCATCCATTTCTCGACCCTCTCTTTCCACCTCTAAGCATAATTCTATATTTAATATTATTTTTACGATTTTCCCGCACAAATTTTTTTTTCCCGTCGAATCTTCGATTTGTGTTACTTAGTGTCATGTGTTTTGGTGACTGTACAGCCGTTAAACAGGCTGCTGTTAGGCTGTGCGATCTAGTCGTTATCTGGATGTGAGTGCAACGCTTTGTCACCATGCCTCAGTAACCAGCGGATTCTAGCACAACCACTTTATTTCACGCTTCGTTTTCGTGCAAGTAAAAGTGAGTGAAATACATGGACTCATCTTTACGATACAGAATGATAACCTTAATTATCAGATAAAAATGGGTTTACAACATTGCTGCTGAGAGACTCGCATTATTCATATGCATTATTATTTTTTTTATGTTTCACTACACGTGTAACTACGAGTAAGAAGTTTGTGCTCTCCCCAACCTGTCGGGCTGGACAAATCAAAGAGGGAACTCCATTGTTTCTTGTTGATGTTGGTGTTTCCTGAAAGTTACTCAAACGAACCTCTCTAGACTAAACTCTCTCGCCATGTCGGTTTCCACTGAATCTCCAAGATCTGATGCTAAGTACCGGTACATGATATTAAGCTAGCGAACTAAATCTAGATCTCGATCAGATAGATGAACAACAAGAGTTCTCACAATATTAACAGCGTGCATAGAACATGATATTAAGCTAGCGAACTAAATCTAGATCTCGATCAGATAGATGAACAACAAGAGTTCTCACAATATCAACAGCGTGCATAGAACATGATATTAAGCTAGCGAACTAAATCTAGACCTCGATCAGATAGATGAACAACAAGAGTTCTCATAATATTAACAGCGTGCATAGAACATGATATTAAGCTAGCGAACTAAATCTAGACCTCGATCAGATAGATGAACAACAAGAGTTCTCATAATATTAACAGCGTGCATAGAACATGATCTTAAGCTAGCGAACTAAATCTAGACCTCGATCAGATAGATGAACAACAAGAGTTCTCATAATATTAACAGCGTGCATAGAACATGATATTAAGCTAGCGAACTAAATCTAGACCTCGATCAGATAGATGAACAACAAGAGTTCTCACAATATTAACAGCGTGCATAGAACATGATATTAAGCTAGCGAACTAAATCTAGACCTCGATCAGATAGATGAACAACAAGAGTTCTCACAATATTAACAGCGTGCATAATTGCCACGGAGCAGAACATGCTGTTACATTCAGGCACAATAAATTACCGCGACACCACCCCAGTATCCTAAAGCAGTAATTCTCGGTCATGTTTGGGTCGAGTTCCATTAAGGAATGTGCGATTATCATGAATGAGGCCACACATTTGACGGAGTCCAGTAATAACATAGCTGTTACTCTGAGACAATCCATTATGTCATTAAACTTCCAGTCGAATTTAAGATAGCGAAAGAGGGGCACCTAAGTGTCTAGAGAAATAGGAGGACCGAGCAGAGATTCTAGAGTGGTTCTAATAATGTTACAAAGCTTACACTTCTATCATATTCTTCGCTTCGACTCGAATTTTGAAAGTTTGGTAACAGTTAAGCTTGTGGTTTTTACAAACCTGCAACTGTGAAATGTTACAAAAGTTGTAGGTTTTTTTTTTAAAGTACTTTTAATGGCTTTTGCACCCCCCACCCTAAAAAATAAAAAAAGGAAATAAAAAATAAAAAAAATAATAACAATAATAATAATAATAATAATAATAATAATAATAATAATAATAATAATAATAATAATAATAATAAAAGCGGTCAACGTTATCATCTAAAGTACACTCTACAAGCTCTACAAGTACTAAAAGTCTCTAACATGAATAGAGCGACTGCATCATTCTAAAAGCCTGAAACATCATCTTGTCTCCCCCCAAAAAAATAAAAGGTGCGGTGAAATTAAAAGCAGACATTTTATGAGATTCTCCGATTACACAGTAATTTTTTGTTCATGAAAACAATGATCTTTTTCTAAAAAATTATGTTTCCTTCCACTTAGAACAGGCTTGATTTTTCTGAACTTCAATTATATACAAAATTGTTTGTTAGAAACAGTGTAAAAGAGTAAAGTTATTTCCCCTATGAAGGTTCTATAGATTCAAATGGGCCGATGAAGAAAAATTCAGAAGAACGTGTTCAAAGAAAAGAGAAAAAAAAAATGAAAAACAGAAATAAGTTGCTGCTCGATTGTCAAGGGAGAAAAACAAGAACAGCTTTGTTGACAACCCAGGTGGGTGCGATAATGTGACTGTGATAATAATTACCATCTTAGCTATTTACGCCTAATCATTGACGTTTATTTGTTAAAAGTTATTTGATTCGTTTCAAATGAAAATGATGACTTCTAAATCCATTTCAGAGACTTGATAGGCAGAAAAAGCCTGAGATCAGCGCGTAGAAGATGGAAATTCTGATAGCTTGAGAAACCATAGCGACAGTGTATTTAGAAACACCACACTGTGGCCGAAAGAACACATGCTGCACTTTTAGCGTTTGACAATAGGAAGAAGATGAAGAAGTTATAAAAAAATAAAAATTATCACCCATTCTCCCCTAAAAATCTACAGCTTTTAAGAAGACACAGCTAGGCGTATATTTCTCATGCGCCAATAAATTAGAGACAATTACAAGATTTATATCTTTGTGGAGTTCAGCCAAGTGTAGAATGTAGACAGCATCTTACCGCAGTGTCTATCTAAAACGGCTACAACGCAAAACGCTGAACTGTTTTTCATGAATCTGGATACAGCAAAGAATTAAGTTTCTGGAAAAATTAAGTCGCCCTTGCTATTAATACTTGTTGAGCAAGGTCACGCCCAGCGCTCTGAACAAGCCCCACCCGCCATGAGGTGTGACAAGAAAAGCGCTAACCAACTCATGCATCAATATTATTCATAAACAATAATGTTTATAGTGAAGCGCGCATGCGTGGACACGTGCCCCCAGACACACACACACACACTTGTTCTATGTAAGCCTTATCCTCAGAAGATTCTTCAGGTTCACAAAATGTAGGCCCTGACACGGACACTCATGAATATCAATGCATTCGAAAGCATTAAGGATAACTGACGCTTTCCCTTCTCTTTCTTAACCCATGCCCCCCCCCCCCCCCCACCCCTCCTTTTTTTTTTCTTTTGTCCTATACACATCTTTTCGTTTCAAATTCAGTGGCAAGAATAACGCGTCAAGAGCCATGTTTGAAAAAATTGTTGGTTAAAGACAAGTTGGTTTCCTAGAAACACTGTACGTGAGTGAAGCTTATACATTACTAAAACTGGCTTTATATGCCTTGTAATTCTTTGTGACTTAATGACCAGCTGAATTTTGTTCTGTCTGCCAAAAAAAAAAAAAAAAAAAAAAAAATAAGGTACCTTTTTTATTTGTTTGTGACATAGAAAAATATAAGTATCTCTTCAATTCAGACAGTAAAATTATTGCTGAAATCCGATTATAAAGAGAGAAAATGGAGAAGTAGCGCTCAATCCCGATTTATTCTAACTCAAATATGAAAATTGTGGATTGGTGCATGACTTGAAGAAAAACAATGTGAAGAGGATGTAGACTCGGCGATTATCCATGACCATTGCATGCTGGGAAGGAGCTATATACTACGCTCAACACCTGAGCAAAAAATATCAACATTTCAGTCAACAAAGAATACTGGTTTCTATTTAAAAAATACACAATGAATTCGCCCTTTAGCAGAATTATTAAAAATTCCCGTAAAATATTTTTTTAATTATGTTTAACAAAACTGAAGTGTTTTACAGATATTGCCAAGTTATTAAATTTTCCGTCATTTCAAGACCGGGTTCCAAGCACGACATTACCTGCCTGGAATTGTGGCACGAATAGTATTGCGCTTACCAAGTCACGCATCAAATGATAAACAATTTTTATGTTAAAACAAGCATGCGTGAACACATACACACTTGTTCAAGTTCTTTGTCACTAATTTAATGACCTTACATAAATTATAGGGCGCTTCGCGGATAATTGACCTTGAATATCAATGTAGTTGAAACCACTGTACATTATTATTGTACATTCCAACTGTGTCATTTTTGTTACATTTCTCTCTCCCCTTTTCTTTATCATTCTCTCCCTCCTTTTCTCTTTCTTTCTCTCACTTACTCTCGCCCTTCTTCTTTCCCCAATAATGTGTACAAAGTCTTCCACAGATCAACGTGAAAGGTTGCCTTTTTATCATCGCAGTTTGATATGATACATTTGTTTTTGGTATTACTCTCTTGAGATTCAACATTGCTTGGAGCAAAATTTTGTTTTTACCAAAATCGAACTTTTATGATTATTAAAAGTATTCCCTTACTTTCTATAGCAGTGAAGCAAATTCTCTACAATTTTAAACCTTAAAATAATGCGGAATGCGCCAGGGCTGTTACATGTCAAAAACAATCCACGAACACTAATTAGATGTGTATCAGTGATTGTATTAGGATATTACATTAGAAACTGCACAGAAAAACGAGCTTAAATGCTGCATCAATTGTGTTATAGTTTACTTTTCGGGTATTTATGTATGTAAAAGTTTTGAATGCAATTTTTTAAAATGTATTCACGGTCATATTCGCTAAGAAGCATCGTTCTACAGCGCGGTTTTACCTAAGCATGTAAGATTTATTGATAATAATGGTTTGCCAGAACAGGGATGAAAAAGAAAAGGCGTTAGATCCCTTTCCTATAATCAGAAAAGGTAAAAAAAGTGAAAATAAAAATTCAAAAGGAAAGTATAGTTATTTACAAAACTGAATTTATTTGTCACTTATTAAAAGTCAGCGCTTCGTTTTGGCCAAGACGACTTTTTGGCCATTACTAGATGAGATGTTCAAATTCACAAATACATGAATATAAACAGTTTTTATGATTTTCTAAAGACACTGGACCTTACATCGCTAAACCGAATATTGACTCCAAATTAGAATGTCACCAGTACTTAAGCCCTAAGACAGCCCTTTTCTCTCTCTCTCTCTCTCTCTCTCTCTCTCTCTCTCTCTCTCTCTCTCTCTCTCTCTCTCTCTCTCTCTCTCTCTCTCTCTCTCTCTCTCTCTCTCTCTCTCTCTCTCTCTCTCTCTCTCTATCTATCTCTCTGTCTCTCTCTGAGCTCAAGCATATCATTCACCCATATCTAGGAAGCGTAAAACTTGCTTTTTGTCTGTTCTAGCCTCTTGCACATCACCTGACCATTGAAGAAAAGAACCAGATCTTTTTTTTACTGATATTTACTACAACGCTGTTTAACAAAGAACCATGTTCTGTGACCTGTATACCTGACATATAAAAAGCCATTCTCAATGATCCGATGCCAACCCTTAAATTGCTTCTTTTTTACTATCTTCTCCTTAGAGGAAGCCCCGTCCAGATGATATGAGCCCTCTAGCTTGAGCTGTGGGTGAGACGGTCTGGCGGGACTGAGCCTGGTTTGGGAGGATCAAGTTACACCAGGTATCTCGCCCTGGTCAGGTGTTGGACAGTGTGGGGGGTTCATGGGAATAAAGGTGGGCGACAGAATGGCTCAGGCGGTAGGAGGCTGCCCTGACAATGAATGTCCCGCGTTCAATCTCTGACCTAATCTAACCGCTTGGCGATGGATCGGATCTCATGTTGCCAACTCTACCCTTGTCTTAGCGTAAAGCCGCTGTCTAGGAGAAACCCAAAGGACGTAGACATTTTAGAGGCAAGAACAAATGTCAGGGACATAGCTATTTGATTTATATAGCTAAGTCATCGTGTAGGGATTACTTTAGTATCCAATACTACTAGTCTTGTTCAGGTCTAGCTTTAATGCACGACCATCTCCTATTAAGCACATGCCAGTATTGTTTTTGTTTTCCTATTAGTAAATAGAGGGGAAAACTTCTTTGTGCAGAGGGATGATTTTAATATAAACTGACTTTCACAAGTACTAATTAACAGGCAGAAAAAAAACAACAAAACATTGAAAAAATTAGCACGGAAACAAATTTTGATTTGGCGACGAGCCAATGAACTAAAGGACCTTCTTCAGGTTCGAAGAAATGATCTCAAGTTAAAAAGTTGGTGGCCTCCTTAGTTGCATCCGCCGTTATTTAAATCAAAAGTGAAATGTTGAAAAGAAGACTTCACAACTAGATTTTATCCGATTTAAACCAAAATCCAATTCTTACCATTAAAGATAACAATAGCTTGAAACTCTGTGCTCAAACGTCATTGTTTTCAAACTAACAATCTAGAACTGTTTCTGCCCGAAAGTTAAAACAGCTGCTCAAACATGTAACGTTTTCAGAAAAGATGAATGGTTATAGAATTTCCAAATACAAGTCAATAAATTGATATATCTAAATATGATTGTTTGTTATACAAATTGGCATTAATTTTCTGGTGTTTGAAAATATCTGTTTTCTTTCAAAAGAAGATCCATCCATTCAATTTTTTCTTGACTTTCGGCCAATTATTCTCATATTTAAAATAAAGGAAGAAAAAGTATTGAAATGTTGTGGACAACACTTCAGTCGAAAATAACAAAAAGAAAATTTATTCATGAAGCTCAAAGTCTTTTATCGCTTAGAATGATTTACACGCAGTCAAGTTCGGGGACTCTGGTCTGATTTGTGTGACAGCAGTATAGCAAGTTGATAACACGCTTGACTGGAAGTTGGAATAAAATATGCAGAAGATTAAGAACAAAACTAAATAGCTACAATGTAGATTTGAACCCCGTTTGAAACCCTATAGAAGAGGGATAGGATGTCTTCGCTAAAGGCGTGAGACAGCGCACAAAATGGTGGATAGTATTGGGGGCGGGGGGTGAGAGTGATGGGGAAAAATAGGGGGAAATGAATGAGTTGCTTGATAGAAATCAAAACAGGGAGAAGTAAAGAGAGGAAGATGATCAGATCCGTCGTTGGTGGTTCGGAGACAAAAAAAGATAACAAGTAGAAGAGAAAGAGGTAAGGTGAGAAAGGGAGAGGGAGAGGGAGAAGATAATGGTCGACCAGGAACCTTCAGGATAAGAGGTTAACAAACTGCTATGTTCGACAACCTTACAGAAGAGACGCCGTGACTCTGACAGCTATCAGTAACATTACCTGGACGGAGACTGTAATGGAATAATGTGTCACCATTTCTGGGGTCTGCCATTTCTCTGCCAAGCTCACTATTGGTTTCGAACACATACACACTAACAACCTTAGTCATCCCTGTTCGACATCACTTTCAGTAATTTTTTTCCGTTCCAGGCATTGCATGCTGATCCATGTAGAAGAACTGCGTGTAACAATTGTCATAGGAAAATTCAGTCCTTTATGTTGTTATTCGGTCTAACTCTTCAGGCTGTTTGTATCAATTTTGGGTCCTATCACAAGAGAAGAGGAGTTAAAATAAAACGAGTTTTTTGTTCAGATTTTATTAATTCTTTTTTTTTTTTTTTTTTTAATTCAGCGGATTTTCCCAGTATCGTTTGATATGGTCGTTAACATAGGATGTTTTTCTTAGAAAAAAACGAATCAAATCAGACAGATTATATTTTTTGCCGCTGAATAAAAAAACAAACTCGGTTTTTTTTTTTTTATTATATCTCAATCGTTAAAAACTTCAATTACGTACATTCAGGTGTGCCAAAAGTGCAGAAAGAAAAGATTTACAGCAAAAGTTCCTATTTTTGTCTTTTCATTCATTTTTTAATACATTTTAGAGGAAAGAAAACCAAACATTTGATAACCATTCCACTTTGACTGATATAGAATATGTAATAATTTATGGATAACAGCTGAAAGCTTAAAAAGGCTAAATAACTTTGTAACTTTCAATCCATCTCACCACAACAGATTAACAGATGAGTCAAGAAGGTCATAGCAACCGGAATGAAAAGACAGTCGACGGATCGAAAGTATGAGCGGACAATTTGACTTCAGGGGAGGCAATAGGAATGGTTTGACTAGAAGTCCTCTAGGAAGCTCCCAAAATGGGAAGAGTTCACTTGACCTGGACGGGAGCAGAGCCACCCTCGACCGGAGCGACACGTCCCTGCTCAAGCCCCCCAAAGGTTACAATACATTCTCTGATAGTGAGTTGACGCTGGACAGAAGTCATGACGTCTCCATGGACCTGAGCCATGACGTCTCCAGGGACCTGAGCCATGACGTCTCCAGGGACCTGAGCCATGACGTCTCCAGGGACCTGAGCCATGACATGTCCAGGGACCTGAGCCATGACTTCTCCAGGGACTTGAGTTACGAGCATTTGGATCGGAGCGCAGAAAGTCACGTGGCTGGCACAGAAAGCGAAGCTACTCTTGTTGCTGATGCTGATGATGCTGATGATGTGGAGGGTGAACTCGTGTACTCAGCGAGTGAGCAGTCGCTTGCCTTCACGAACTCCTCCTTGGCGTACACGGTGAGCGAGGTGGAGCTTGTCACCGGTTGGCTGGAGGGCAAGACACCGCTAGGGTTGGCTTCTTCTAGATCCACGCAGGTAAGGGAACGATGGATTGCTGGTTTCTTCATGCTCAACTGGTTATCAAGAAGGTGTCTCACTTTAAACATTTAATGAAATGTACATGAACAGTGAGCGCAAAAGATTAGCTCAATTTTTGTCATTAATAAGAGAATTCATTTTTCAGTCTTTAAGGCAAATAAACGTTGAAGATACTAAAACGTGTTCGACGTTTATAAATTGAAATCTGAGAGCATTCATCTCATCCTCTCTGAGCTCAGCAACAAGCTCGCACATCGCCAGTGTATATTGTAAAGATAGGGAGAGAAGAAGGGTTGTTAATGAAGCCTAAACGTGGAGAGGAAGGGTTGTTAATGGAGCCTAAACGTAGAGAGGAAGGGTTGTTAATGAAGCCTAAACGTAGAGAAGAAGGGTTGTTAATGAAGCCTAAACGTAGAGAAGAAGGGTTGTTAATGAAGCCTAAACGTAGAGAAGAAGGATTGTTAATGAAGCCTAAACGTAGAGAAGAAGGGTTGTTAATGAAGCCTAAACGTAGAGAAGAAGGGTTGTTAATGAAGCCTAAACGTAGAGAAGAAGGGTTGTTAATGAAGCCTAAACGTAGAGAAGAAGGTTTGTTAATGTAGCCTAAACGTGGAGAGAAGAAGGGTTGTTAATGAAGCCTAAACGTAGAGAAGAAGGGTTGTTAATGAAGCCTAAACGTAGAGAAGAAGGGTTGTTAATGAAGCCTAAACGTAGAGAAGAAGGGTTGTTAATGAAGCCTAAACGTAGAGAAGAAGGGTTGTTAATGAAGCCTAAACGTAGAGAAGAAGGGTTGTTAATGAAGCCTAAACGTAGAGAAGAAGGGTTGTTAATGAAGCCTAAACGTAGAGAAGAAGGATTGTTAATGTAGCCTAAACGTGGAGAGGAAGGGTTGTTAATGTAGCCTAAACGTGGAAAGGAAGGGTTGCTTATGTAGCCTAAACGTGGAGAGGGAGGGTTGTTAATGTAGCCTAAACGTGGAAAGGAAGGGTTGTTAATGAAGCCTAAACGTAGAGAAGAAGGATTGTTAATGTAGCCTAAACGTGGAGAGGAAGGGTTGTTAATGTAGCCTAAACGTGGAAAGGAAGGGTTGCTTATGTAGCCTAAACGTGGAGAGGGAGGGTTGTTAATATAGCCTAAACGTGGAGAGGGAGGGTTGTTAATATAGCCTAAACGTGGAGAGGAAGGGTTGCTTATGTAGCCTAAACGTGGAAAAGAAGGGTTGTTAATATAGCCTAAACGTGGAGAGGGAGGGTTGTTAATATAGCCTAAACGTGGAGAGGAAGGGTTGTTAATATAGCCTAAACGTGGAGAGGAAGGGTTGCTTATGTAGCCTAAACGTGGAGAGGAAGGGTTGCTTATGTAGCCTAAACGTGGAGAGAAAGGGTTGCTTATGTAGCCTAAACGTGGAGAGGAAGGGTTGCTTATGTAGCCTAAACGTGGAAAAGAAGGGTTGTTAATATAGCCTAAACGTGGAGAGGGAGGGTTGTTAATATAGCCTAAACGTGGAGAGGAAGGGTTGCTTATGTAGCCTAAACGTGGAAAGAAAGGGTTACTTATGTAGCCTAAACGTGGAGAGGAAGGGTTGCTTATGTAGCCTAAACGTGGAGAGGGAGGGTTGTTAATATAGCCTAAACGTGGAGAGGAAGGGTTGCTTATGTAGCCTAAACGTGGAGAGGGAGGGTTGTTAATATAGCCTAAACGTGGAGAGGAAGGGTTGTTAATATAGCCTAAACGTGGAGAGGAAGGGTTGCTTATGTAGCCTAAACGTGGAAAGAAAGGGTTACTTATGTAGCCTAAACGTGGAGAGGAAGGGTTGCTTATGTAGCCTAAACGTGGAAAGAAAGGGTTACTTATGTAGCCTAAACGTGGAGAGGAAGGGTTGCTTATGTAGCCTAAACGTGGAGAGGAAGGGTTGCTTATGTAGCCTAAACGTGGAGAGGAAGGGTTGTTAATATAGCCTAAACGTGGAGAGGAAGGGTTGCTTATGTAGCCTAAACGTGGAAAGGAAGGGTTGCTTATGTAGCCTAAACGTGGAAAAGAAAGGGTTGCTTATGTAGCCTAAACGTGGAGAGAAAGGGTTGCTTATGTAGCCTAAACGTGGAGAGAAAGGGTTGCTTATGTAGCCTAAACGTGGAGAGGAAGGGTTGTTAATATAGCCTAAACGTGGAGAGGAAGGGTTGCTTATGTAGCCTAAACGTGGAGAAGAAGGGTTGCTTATGTAGCCTAAACGTGGAAAGAAAGGGTTACTTATGTAGCCTAAACGTGGAGAGAAAGGGTTGCTTATGTAGCCTTAACGTGGAGAGAAAGGGTTGCTTATGTAGCCTTAACGTGGAGAGAAAGGGTTGCTTATGTAGCCTAAACGTGTGGACGATAGGTAAATATATTGGATCGATCGATCAACAATAAATTCGTGATTGTTGCCCGTTCTTTTTGTGTCACGTCGTCTGTGTTTTATTATCTGCAACCGCTGTATTTTATCCACTAAATAGGGAGAAGTCGATGAGGCGCCACCACCTTCCAGCGTAAGTCAGAAGTTGGCCTTTGCCGAGGATGAGAATAAAGAGCGAGGCAACTGGAGCGGTAAAATGGACTTCGTGTTGTCTATGCTGGGCTATGCTGTGGGGTTGGGCAACATCTGGCGCTTCCCTTATCTATGTTACAGGTGAATGTATAGACTTATCATTTGTTGCTTCCCTTACCTCTGCTACAGGTGAATATATAGACTTATCATTTGGTGCCTCCCTTATCTTTACTACAGGTGAATATAACTATAGACTCATCTTCTGGCGCTTTCCCTATCTCTGCTACAGGTGAATATAACTATAGGCTCATTCTGTGGCGCCTCCCCTACTTCTGCTACAGGTGAATATAACTATAGACTCATCTTCTGGCGCCTTCGCTACCTCTGCTACAGGTGAATACAACTTTAGGCTCATTTTCTGGCGCGTCCCCTACTTCTGCTACAGGTGATATACTATCGACTCATTATCTGGCGCCTCCGCTACCTCTGCTACAGTTGAATATAACTTTAGGCTCATTCTCTGGCGCCTCCCCTATCTCTGCTACAGGTGAATATACTATCGACTCATTCTCTGGCGCCTCCTCTACCTCTGCTTCATGTGAATATACTATCGACTCATTCTCTGGCGCTTCCGCTACCTCTGCTTCATGTGAATATACTATCGACTCATTCTCTGGCGCCTCCTCTACCTCTGCTTCATGTGAATATACTATCGACTCATTCTCTGGCGCTTCCGCTACCTCTGCTTCATGTGAATATACTATCGACTCATTCTCTGGCGCCTCCTCTACCTCTGCTTCATGTGAATATACTATCGACTCATTCTCTGGCGCTTCCGCTACCTCCGCTACAGCTAAATACATAGACTCATCATTTGGCAATTCCCTTACCTCTTCTTCAGGTGAATATAACTATAGATCATCCTCTGGCGCCTCCTCTACCTCTGCTTCATGTGAATATACTATCGACTCATTCTCTGGCGCCTCCGCTACCTCCGCTACAGCTAAATACATAGACTCATCATTTGGCAATTCCCTTACCTCTGCTTCAGGTGAATATAACTATAGATCATCCTCTGGCGCCTCCTCTACCTCTGCTACAGGTGACTGTATAGCCTCCACCTCTGAACCATATACTTAGAGATGTGTATGTGGGGATTTAGAGATCTAAATTCTGCTGGTGGAAAATGAACCGGTATTTCTACCGACTAAGATCCTAGTCTACCACTGTGGTAAGAAGATTACTAACTCTGCTACCTTTCTAACAGACTGTACTTGTAGTGTGTTGACCGACTAGTACTTCTTCTAATGGACCTCCCAATTCTATTCTACTACAAATTCAGCCCTACAATTCTGTAACCTTACAGTACCCATAAAAGGTGTCACGTAACCAAGGCCTGAAGTGAACTTTTTCCTCGTAAATATCGAACTTAGTGGCTGCACTAGTATGGCTGGCAACTGTAGTCGGCACGTGAATCATGTAATCTACTAAGTCAACAAAGTAAGCAAGCGCTAAGGTCGATCTCCACCCATACCATAATTATGTTGTGCGGTTTGTTCCATGTTTCGTTTAATTCTTTGTAAACTTTGATCTTACTGAGTGGTTACTTCCTTGTTACTCTTATCAATCATCGGACATCTTTATATGAAATCACTACATCTAACAGCGTTTTTCCTTCCTCTATCGTTTGAATGCTCTTGCTTTAAGTGGGCTGGTCGGATTGGCCTAGTTTTATTGCTCATACGAGTAGAAATTATTTATACTTTATCTTCAAGCTTTCAACCATTATGTGCCAGCCCTTTTTGTCCGCTTAAAAGTTTCGAATCTGCACGCTTATATATTGGTCAATTTGCAATTTTTACCGTCTTAATCTGCCATAAGCGGCATCCTCAGCTTTTAGGATTTAATATTTATTGCTTGAGATTTTGACTAATGATTTTTTTTTAATGAAATCGGTCGCAATAAAGATAACAGAAAACAAGCGATTGGGTACACACGTCGCATGGTCAAACTTCTGATAAAGAAAGCTTAAACATGCACCACAGTCATGATATTATTAATGTATGTATGGCTGACCATAGAGTCATCCGTTTTTTTTATGTAATAATTTTGTCTCTAGCGTTCCATATAAAAAAAGGACAACAGCATAACCATGTGCTTATATCTTCGTTTACCGAGGTTTCTGTAAATGGGCAGAAAATATTCAAATAAAGTTTCCCTCAATTGAAAATCTAACGCACATTCATGAATGCCTAACTCTCTCTCTCTCTCTCTCTCTCTCTCTCTCTCTCTCTCTCTCTCTCTCTCTCTCTCTCTCTCTCTCTCTCTCTTCCTCCCTCTCTCTTTGTGTCATATTTTCATGTACAGCCATTGTTGTATTTATCCTTGTTGTTGTTGTTGTTGTTGTTGTTGTTGTTGTTGTTGTTGTTGTTGTTGTTGTTGTTGTACTTATAGTTACATTTTGATGTGATTGTTGCTATTAATTTACAAGTCTTTGAAGTTCTTTCATGAAAAGTTAAATCTGGCGAGTTGATTCCGATCTATCGCAGGAACGGCGGCGGAGCGTTTCTGCTCCCCTACCTGCTGATGCTGGTGCTGGTGGGCATCCCGCTCTTCTACCTGGAGGTCAGCCTGGGCCAGTTCTGCAGCAAGGGCGCCGCCAAGTGCTGGGACTTTGCTCCCATGTTCAAAGGTTCGTTTGCTGACTCGTTTGGCTCTGAGCAGAAACCAAGTTGGGACTGATTTTGTGAAGAATGCGTTGGATGTAACAAATACACAATAACGAAGAACTGAGGAATGGACTTCAGCACATGAATGGAGCGTGGGCGAGCACATGAGGTTGTACTATAGAAGTGAAAATTTCTATCATGGAGGTGCACCGAGTAAAATGAAGTATGAGATGGCAACAAGAGTTCATGCAATATGAGAAAACATAATTAGGTAGCCTATTATGAAAGAGTATCACGGCTACATTTAGCAATGTATTCCATCACGTGCATGTAGCATGGGAGTGCAACAAAGTGTTTGTAAGTTTATAGAAGAGAACAAGAGTACGTGTAGCACGGTTTTGCATCAAGTGCATGTAGCATGGAAGTGCAACAAAAATATTTTTAATATTGAAGAGGAGAAGAAGTTTACAAGTAGCACGATATTGCATCAAGTTGATGTAGCATGGGAGTGCAACAAATGTGTTTGTAATATTGAAAAGGATAAAAACACGTAGCAAGCGTGTGCCTCTAGGGAATGT
The DNA here is from genome assembly GCA_033675545.1 of Elysia crispata. Taxonomy (NCBI): domain Eukaryota; kingdom Metazoa; phylum Mollusca; class Gastropoda; family Plakobranchidae; genus Elysia; species Elysia crispata. Next base: position 564,870 of record JAWDGP010002684.1, on the reverse strand, counting down.
ATCATGAATGTGTTAGAACATGACGTGCAGAATAAAAATACAGCAACTGTACACAGCGCGGATAGATCAATAAAAATGTGGAAGGGGGAGTGGAACTAGTGCATATATACATGAGCCCCATATTAAATACATTATTGCATCAATGTTACGGTTGCGATTGCATAACAAAAACGTTAGAAGAATAATGCAGATAAACAGTGAAGTCTCTCCGCGAGAAATCATTGGTTGAAATTCTCTCTCTTCTGCTATGTTCCTGCACTGGATTTTTTTATGTTCTATTTTAAGACATTTTTGTAGGACTTTCCGCATTTATATTGATTCCTTTTCCTTAACAATAAAAATTGATCTAGTTATTTGAATGTCAGTGCAGCAGTTTAAATTTTTTTTCCCGACATTCCTAATCTCTGCCTTGATTTTAAACTACATTAGAAACTGCTGTAAATTTAAACACTTAATGGATTTTTAAAATGAATTTACAAGTCTTTTGATCTCTTTTCCCTCCCCCCCCCCCTTAATTTTTTTTCTCCAGGTGTGGGCGTGGCAATGATTGTTTGCTCCACTCTGATCAGTATCTATTACAATGTTATCATAGCCTGGGCCCAGTTTTACTTCTTCGCTTCCTTCACGAACCAGGTGCCATGGTCGGACTGTGACAATCCTGACTGGAACACTAAAGGTTGGTACACGCTGGGCCAGTGAGAAAAACATGAGATGCTCTGACAAGACTGCGGTAGTGAATCAAGACCGGCAACAGCGTACTACGCTTTTTTTTTTTTTTTTTGACGCTGACGAAGGGCATTACGTTTATATTAAGACAAAGTAGTGACGTCACTTCCTCTTACCATCGCCAAGTTACTGGTTCTAAACGATTATGTATCTTTTGTGGCCCCCAACAGCAACAGTCTGATATATATATATATATAGAGAGAGGAACAGATTTATTATGTTAGGACCAGCTGGTTCTGAATGCGATTCACGTGCAAATGACAGCGTGAGTCACGTGATATAAATTTGTGACCAATCAAAAGTGATTAAACTTCAGATTTTATTCTTCTCGGATTTTCTAGAAGCATCCGTGACGTCATATATTACCTCCCTTACAGTTACTTTCGGTTAAAAGGAAAGCAAACACTATAGGGTTTTGAGTTATGGCCGACACTGCTTTAAAGACATGGCTTAGAAGAAACATCAAGTTTGAGAGAACAGTTATTGAAGTCATTCAGTTGCTACAGGTTAAGTGGAGGAAAAAACTACTTGATGCATTGTGTGACTAGTCTCCGCGGGTCTGGCTTGCGAAGGTCCCTCAGATACACCGAGTAACAGTTTCATACACAGTGTCCACCGCAGAAGGAACTCGCAGCTACATGAAGCACGTTTCTCACAATATTTTACGTTTTTGTATATCATTTTTTAGACTGCAGCTTGAACTGGCCAGTCGTAGATTGTGAGGATGGCGTGAAGATGTTAAACGGGACTTGTTACCATGACAAACAGCTCCAAGGGATCTGGAACACTTCAATGTTTGAAAAAGTGACTGGTCGAAAAAGAGTTTCTCCGTCAGAGGAATACTGGACGTAAGTTTTAGGAGACTAAATCTCTTACTGTTCTTAGGGGCTTACATTACACTTCTAAGATGTCGTTGACTTCTATCACGGTTAAATAAAAATTAAGGTCTATTTTTCTGAGCGAAGCAAATTTTTTCTTCAGTTGAATCGTGTAAAAATATATAAAAGCAGTTTTTTTTAAGAAAGTAACGATATATCTTGCACCTAATCTCAATGTCACGTGACGCGTATATTCGATTGAAAAATGTTAGTATTTAGGACTCTTTAATGTTTCAAGTTTCTAAAGAGTAAAGCTTGCATATACAGGTAGCAAAAGTTATATGTTTTTACATTTTTCGCCTTTTTGGAAATACCGAGGCAAATGAGAACTCTCTTAGTTTCACTACACTATTTTCACCAACATTCGACTCATTATGACTGGTTGTAAAACAGGATTATCGATGAGAACGACCGTCAGAATCTGATGTATGAATGACGGATCTTGTCGGATCTTGACGGATCTTGTCGGATCTTGACGGATCTTGTCGGATCTTGACGGATCTTGTCAGATCTTGACGGATCTTGTCAGATCTTGGCGGATCTTGTCGGATCTTGACGGATCTTGTCGGATCTTGTTGGATCTTGACGGATCTTGACGGATCTTGACGGATCTTGACGGATCTAATCGGATCGTGTTGGATCTTGTCGGTTCTTGTCAGATCTTGACGGATCTTGACGGATCTTGTCGGATCTAATCGGATCGTGTCGGATCTTGTCAGATCTTGACGGATCTTGTCGGATCTTGACAGATCTTGTCGGACCTTGA
>JAWDGP010002684.1:530000-557500 GCA_033675545.1 Elysia crispata | reverse complement strand
TTTTTTATATTCATCGAGACAGGAATTGTGCATGTTTTATTGCCCTACACGTCTTATGTGTGTCGAAGGACTAGAGAGACAAACGATGTCAGAATGATTTTTTTTTTTGGTTATATCTTTTATTTCAAAGGGCCGGGCTTGGCGTTTATCGTGTACCCAGAGGCTGTGACACACCTCCCCGCCCCGCCCTTCTGGGCGATCGCTTTCTTCTTCATGTTGATCCTGCTAGGCCTGGATAGTCAGGTCAGTGAACAGAAACTGGTTTAACATCTGAACTACACCTTGGGAATCAACTTCAGTCGTAAAGCTTAGTCTGAAATCAAAACTGATGAAAGATCTACGCTATTACAAGAAATGATTATTAATGCTTGAGGCGTGGAATTGTTCAGTTTGTATTGCGTATGACTGACACTATGAATAAGATAAGATAAGATAGATAAGATAAGATTTCCTGTATTCATCCCTTGAAATTGAAATGTCCATTAAGATAAAAAGTCACAAATACATACAATAAAAATTCAGATGCACGTATGAATAAATAAATAAATTAATAGATGTTTTATATATAATAAGCTAAATGCATTCATGTTTCTATACGAAGCAAGTATGTTATGATTGTTTTGGGGTTGTTGTTTTTTTGCCATGCCATTTGGCAGTGGGATTCAAATCTTATTCATCTGAATCATAGCGAGAGAGTAATAGTCTCTGGGATTGTAGAGCTGACAAGAACATTACACAGAGTCTTTGCCTTGGAGGTGAAGCCCCTTTCTGTGCGCGTTACTTTAATCTAAACTGCATGAGTTTTCCCTCAACTGCAGCAACCCACCTGGAGTTAGAGCTAGAAAGCGGAACAGATAGATAAAGACAAAGGGAGAGAGAGAAAGATCATGGAAAAACACGAGTAATAAAGGAGGAGAGGGAGAGGCAGAGAAGAAGAGTTGAAAATAGAAAGAGAATGAGAGAGAGAAATAAAGAGGGAGAGAGAGAGAAATAAAGAGAGAGAGAGGAGAGAGAAAGACAGAGAGAGAAAGAGAGAGAAAGAGAGAGAGAGAGAGAGAGAGAGAGAGAGGGAGAAAGAGAGAAATAAAGAGGGAGAGAGAGAGAAATAAAGAGAGAGAGGAGAGAGAAAGAGAGAGAGAGAGAAAGAGAGAGAGAGAGAAAGAGAGAGAGGGAGAAAGAGAGAAATAAAGAGGGAGAGAGAGCGAGAGCGAGCGAGGGAAAGAGAGCGAGAGAGAGAGAGAGAGAGAGAGAGAGAGAGAGAGAAAGAGAGAGAAATAAAGAGAGAGAGAGCGAGAGAGAGTATAATTATCTTAATTTAGGAGGAATGATTACAAATCACAACAGTGTAAACTTTAAAGCATTGTTTGAGAGAGAATAGATGAACAATTCAAAACACTCCATCATTCGTGTGATCGGACTGCTTTATGTCATTGCAGCTTCATAGACCACATCATGTAATGAAAGGGCGAGCGGGAAACTTTGAAACATGATGTTCTGGTTCCCGAGGAACTTCACAGATGTTACTCCTGGCCTCTCCTTTTATAAACCACTTGTCCAGTAACGTGCAGGAAGGGCTTTGCAGATTCTTATTAAATTTAACGTTATAAATACTGTTGAGTTATCAAGCTATCTAGTATAATATTGTACTTCATTAAAGTTTGCTTGAAAACGTATTATATTTGCATTATTCTCCGTTTGATCCTTCCTCCTCCCCCCCTCAACCTCTCTATACCACACTGTCCATTCCACACCTCTCCATTCCTCCCTCACCTGTTGCTTCTCTCCGACTTCCATGATGTCATCTCGACCGCTGCAGTTCACCACGGTGGAGACTGTCTTGACGGGAATAATGGACGAATGGCCGCAGCACAGGAAGAGAAAAACTCTGATCATACTCGCCATCTGTGTCTGCCTGTTCCTGGTCGGCCTCCCGCTAGTCACTGAGGTAAGGCTGCTGGATAGCAGGCTCTCTTTCAAATTTATTCCGTTACGGTTGGTTTTAAATTGAGCCATTCGTTTCATGATTTTTTTGTACATGTTTTTTTTTTTAAAACTGGATTAAAAAAAAAAACCTGACATGGATCACAGCGTGTGGCGCTTATATTGTGTGAACTTGAGGGCTAAAATTATCGAGTTGAAAACCTGGACGACTATAAAAAAAAAAAATAGATAACGTTATCACGCGTTCGTGTCAGAACTGAAAATAGTCAAGCTGGGAAATCGGCTGTGCAAGCATGTATAATCCGCACTATGGTTGTTAGAAATTGAATAACAGGCTGGTTTAAGACCTGCAGTAAAGCAGAACCGACCACAAAATAAAATGTCGTTACCAAAAAGGATTAATTGTGCTGAAACAGAAGACAATGCAAATTTTTCTTCTTCTGAAAAATACAAATTATGGAAACCCTCAAAAAATAGTGATAATTACTCAGTGGATGATTGAAGTGACCTTCAAGACATTCAGGGACTATCCCACCTTCACTGAAAAAAAAAAAGGTGTCGATTTTTCAACGCGCAGGAAAATTAGTTATTTTAAGAATTCATTCTCCCAACAGAAGATTCGATTAAATAAACTACAAGTGAATGTGGTGTTGTTTTTATTCAATCTGTTGTCATAGCGGTAAAGTCGTTTCAACAATAGGACGTTATGAGTCGTTGATATTGACACAAACCATTTTCTAACTTAAGGGAAGATGACATTTCATATCTTTTCCACGTGAGTCTTAAACTCATCACTCTATAAGATTCCCTTGAACACAATTAAAAATGTACAAAACTTATCTGTAGAATATTTTTACATATAAGTTATTACAAAACTTCGACATCAGATTCTGAAAAACTTCACGAAACATGAACTGAAAGTACGGCTGGCTGTGAGTTACCGAGACTCTAGATTCTGATGCAGGGTTGTAATAATCCCACTGTGACATTGGTGCGACTCCACAGGGTGGTGCTTACCTGGTCAACCTGATGGACACCTATGCTGGCTCCTGGTCACTGATGCTGATAGGCTTGACCGAGACTCTGGCCATCGCTTATGTTTACGGTGAGCAGCTGTCCAGTTGAAGCCTAGAACTGTGAGGCTTGGTTTAGTCTTTTTCTGAATCTGCTCATCTCACGATGACGTGCCTAGGACATAATTATGACTGTTGTGTGTGCTCTAATCTTGTGTTCGTGTCACCGGTGAGAAGCAACGCGTCCGCATGTCGTCCCTCCCGCCGCGGCTGCTCACTGTAATTTTTCATGTTTTTTTCTTTGTTTGGTTCTGATATGGTTCTATTATGGTCACAGCACAGTGCTGGTCACCACAAGAGTAATCTCCATCATAATTAGTATTTATGGCTGAAAAACAAAATGGGCTAAGATAACCCTCCTGTAATGATTACACTGTAATATCTTTCTCTTTAGGTTGTGACCGCTTCTTCCAAGACATGGCGCTCATGTATGGCACACAACCCCATATATGGTGGAAAATATGCTGGATGGCATTATCTCCCCTACTTATAGCGGTAACACAAAACTTGTTCTCTCTCTCTCTCTCTCTCTCTCTCTCTCTCTCTCTCTCTCTCTCTCTCTCTCTCTCTCTCTCTCTCTCTCTCTCTCTCTCTCCCTTTCTCTCTCTCTCTCCCTCTCTCTATCTCTCTCTTTCTCTCTATGCGTCGCTCTCTCCTTTCACTCTCTATGCGTCTCTTTTTTTTCCTCTCCTCATAAATGTTATTTGAGCGACTTAGTAAATGATTTTTTTCCTAACATTTCTCACCAATCAATGGGACTCAAAGAATTGCTGCTAGTCTGCACAATCATGTAGTTTGTATCGCGAGTGACATGTATGTATGATGATAGACACAGTCTATAATTCTAATCTATTGATGTAAAAAAAACAGTTTAAGCTCCAACGAGTACCATGTTTTGCCATTTTGGCGCTGAAACGGAGTAACTTGATTCATTCTCTTTGACCTTTATACTGATGACACACTAAAAATCGTCTCTATAATCTTGAAACTCGTCATAACGAGATCGACAAGCTCATTTGAACTGGTTACAAACCTATCTTGCTACTCCTGTCGGACCCCTCTTGGCTCTCTATTTCCTATGAATCTCTATTATTAATATTTCAAATACCTTAAAAATCTGACGTACAAATATTTCGACAATCATGAAGCACTGAGGTTCTATCTCTGCATGTTTCCCAGTTTATCCTGTTCTTTGCCATTGTTGACTATTTCGGCAATCATGAAGCACTGAGGTTCTATCTCTGCATGTTTCCCAGTTTATCCTGTTCTTTGCCATTGTTGACTATTTCGATAATCATGAAGCACTGAGGTTCTATCTCTGCATGTTTCTCAGTTTATCCTGGTGTTTGCCATTGTTGACTACAGCCCAGCCACGTACGGCAGCTACACTTACACAGCAGCTGGTGAGGCTTTGGGCTGGCTCATGGTGCTAGCCTCAGCTCTCTGGATCCCCATGTGCGCCCTCTACAAACTGGCCAAAGAGGAGGAGGGCAAGACTTTCCTGCAGGTAGACACATTTGATGTCCTATCTTGGTACAAATGGTGATACATCATTGCATTCTCTATTTCTAGATTGAGAGGGAGGGACAGAGAGAGAGAGAGAGAGAGAGAGAGAGAGAGAGAGAGAGAGAGAGAGAGAGAGAGAGAGAAGACATAAAAAAGATTCCTGTAAATAATGCATGGATCACAAGAGAATACACAAGTTAGGCAACTCTAGTTGTCAATAAATGTCGTCTTCCTTCCCTCCTCCTCTCAAACCATCTCACTCCCTCACTCTATCTCTCCTCCTCTTCATCTCTCCCTTTAACTTTCCCAGTAATCTTTTTTTATTCTTGAAAAAGTTTCGAGTGTTTCAAAATGAAAAAATAAAAGAAGAAAAATGTGCCACAAAAAAATCTGCCATTTAACTCATTAGATACCAATAACTTCATAATTTATTTTAACATCGCACAAAACATCTTTAAGAAATAGTTTTAAATGCAATACAATTTTTTCCTTACAATGATTCACAGAGAGTGCGGCTCCAGACGTTGCCCAATAAGTACTGGGGTCCGGCATTGGTCAAGCACCGAAAGCTCGTGGACTATGTACAAGACTTTGTCCTAGACCCTGAGGGGGACAAGAAGAAAGTGGCCTACGTGAACCAGGCGTTCGCTTACAGCACGATCACGCTCAGCGATCGGGTCTCTATGTGTACTCGGGTAGGTGGCAGCATCGGGCTAGCTTGGTCGGCACAAATTGTCAACTAAATGTGTCTCATATTTTTGACTGTCGGCACAAATTGTCAACTAAATGTGTGTCTTATACTTTTGACTGTCGGCACAAATTGTCAATTAAATGTGTGTCCATATTTTTGACTGTCGGCTCAAATTGTCAACTAAATGTGTTTCTCATATTTTTGACTGTTGGCACAAACTGCCAACTAAATGTGTGTCTCATATTTTTGATTGTCGGCACAAATTGTCAACTAAATGTGTCTCATATTTTTGACTGTCGGCACAAATTGTCAACTAAATGTGTTTCTCATATTTTTGACTGTTGGCACAAATTGTCAATTAAATGTGTGTCCCATATTTTTGACTGTTGGCACAAATTGTCAATTAAATGTGTGTCCCATATTTTTGACTGTTGGGACAAATTGTCAACTAAATGCGTGCCTCATATTTTAGACTGTCAGCACAAACTGCCAACTAAATGTATGTCTCATATTTTTGACTGTCGACACAAACTGTCAACTAAATGTGTGTCTCATAATTAATTTTGACTCCCACATGAAAGTTTGACCAATCCGCATTCCTCAAAAACATCTTACAAGAGGCACAGAAGGTTTTCATTTTGTCTTGTAGTAATCTGATGCAATGAAAAGGAATTAAGAGACGAATTTTAAACCTGTCATAAGAATATACGTTTTGAAATTAAACAAAGGTAGTTTCTTTAGCCTCTCCCTTCACCGTTATCTGTAAATGAATATGTTTTGTTTATACCAATTAAAAGTGGTGGCAAACATAAGCTTCGGAGGGCCTGCAGAATACATATAGATTTAAAAGTATTATATCACCCATATAAGATTTTTGTAGCTACATGTTTCAATCGCTGATGACCAATTCTTGATTGTCTTTCCCTCCCCTAGGAAAAGAGTATGACGAGCATGTCCTTCGATGGTGACATGATGTTCACATCCAAAGTGTCGCTAGAGACTGCTGTATGACATATAATCAATAATTAGTTGTTGTAGCATGTATGTACTTATCACTGTGTATTAGAGCATTTAAGAGAGTCTGTAAACTAAGAGATCTGTTACAACGAATAATTTTAACGTGCACTGTTTTAAAACTTAAAAAATATTATGTTAATAAGTATTACTGACATCGCTGTAGTATGATGAGATGCAAAACATATCGAGCATGATATTCTATGGCGTTACTGCTGCTGATGTTGCTGTTGTTGTTGCTCTTGCTGTTGCTGTTACTGCTGTTGTTGCTCTTGCTGCTGATATTGCTGCTGTTGTAGCTCTTGCTGCTGATGTTGCATTAAGAGGGAGATTTTGACTCTGCACCTTCGCTGACTCACTAATTTGGGCATTATCATCATCTTTTGTCTGGATTTTAGCAGCGCAAAAAAATAAGGATGATGGTGGTGATTAGAAGGGTGTGTTTGTGTGTGTGTGTGTGTGGGGGTCAGCCAACGCATGATTTGACCTCTCGATTTTTCCTTACCTGAAGACAGCCTGACAGTGACAGTATTTTCAATGCGTTGTCTCTCTGTTTTCTGAAGACCAATTTTTGAGTGTTGTAAGATGTTAGGCACGCGTGGTATTAATTGGCACACCCTGTTTCTGATTATTGCACTCATGCAATTATGTTAAGTAACTCCATTTTTTCTTCCATATATGTATTTCTGATGTCTACTGAGGTCTTAAGGATGAACTACTCCCTGCAGAAACTGAAAGGAGCAGATGACGCATTGCCATGGTAGCCAGTTGACAGCGATCTTCTCTCTAGTTTACGTATCCCAAACTGCAGCAGCTTTCGTTGATGATAAGAAAATTTTGGGTACTCTGTTTAATTAATAAATTTTGTTTAGTAATTGACACACAACGATAAACTTGTGGATTACTTGGTATTAATACGATACAGTACAAATCGAAGTGTTTCGAATTAGTTAAAAACCTTGTCGGGACAAGAATTAAGAAGCCTCAATGGAAGCAAAACATGAATATTCGTTAAAAGAAGCATTATATCAACAGTTTATCAAACTAAACTCAACTGTGATTCGGGACAATGGAAGGAATTCTGATAAATATTGAGGACAAAGATACGTGGGCCAAAAAATGTTTAGTACTGAAAACCATTCTTCTTCTATTTTAATATTTTATTCTCTTAGATCGGATAAAGACAATGGTTCAGATGACGAAGCAAGTGATATTAAAGGTCTATGTGCACGTATGTCTATATGGCTCTGAAAACGAGATGATCTAAAAATTACAAGTCCACGCATTAAAAATTCTACCGAAGTATTGACGCTGAAAATGTTTTCTTAGCGCTTGAAAAAATTATACTAATTTACGTAATTACTAAACAGGGAAGATAACAGAGACCAAACATAATTGAAGTGGCTATCAACAAGTGAAGTTCTACCACACATTCACAAATGTTAAGCCTATGAAGAGAAGGTGAAATCAGAACAAAATAATTTATAGATCTTGAAGTCTCAACACTAATACGGTCTTTATGTACTGCAGTTGAAAGAGGACACGAGAAAACCCGAAGTAATGCACTTGCGAAATCAGTCATAGATTTAGAGAGCGTCTAACTTATCTAAGTTTAAAAAAAAATAGATCACAAAATTTCCCCGCACAGTTCAGTACAATAACTTGGTGGCAAGGGTCAAAAGGTGGAAATTTTCTACCGGTTTTAGATTATTTGTCCACAGCAGGCTGCTTTAGTTGTTTTGTTGCTTCCAAGAGCAGATAAAAGCTGTAGTATCTTCACTCATGCAATTGGTAGGGGAAAAAAATTGGAGTATCAACTTGAGCCCAATCCCTGTCATCAGTAATCTGAAGACAATGTTACTCCGAGAGGTTTTCCACTGACCGTCCTGAGCAGACCCTCCCGGAGATGGTCCCAGACCGGGCTATGGTAAAACATTCCTCTAGCTGATAATAGAACTATTCATCGCCAACAAGTTTGTTTAGTTCCTTATGATTTATTTTGATTGTTGTAACCTTTGTTGACAAGATAATGGTAAAGAAATCTGATGATATTTACGTTTTCCAACTTTATACGTGCTTGTATTTTTTAAATTTATTATTTTTATAAATTACATTATAACATACCAATGTATGCATGATTCATAAAACTTAACTTACTTAATCTAAGAAAATGAGGACAATGTATATGTTGATGACAAAAACTGATGATGCAAGTTTATAAAAATTCTAAGACGTGCAAAAGTGTAATTTCAGTGTTCTATTAGAGAGTGATAATTCTCGGTAGCAGCCAATTCCCTCCCCTCTGGATATCCTTCCAAACGCCTGTTTGCAGACTGCATATTTCCACAAGAAAGTGTCAAGAGTTGCAGTTCATGTTTTTTGTACCTACATGTTAGTGAGCTTTTAAAGAGATCTTAAAATGGATTAGGATTTTACAAAATAAGCTTATTCTAAGCGTTGTTATTACTGGCAAGGTAAAGACAAACAAAACTAAACCGGCTTTGAAGTTTGATATCGTTTGTTGTGAAAGAGAGTTTAAAAAAAAGATGAAGTGAATTGAAGGAAGTAAACATTTCACGAAGAGAAAGCGATTCTTGAATCTAGAACACAAACCTGCCTGAACTGGTTCACGACCTGATCTTCCAGTTCAAACGGTTACATTTAGTTTGTGTGAAATTGCTTGAAAAATATTCCGATTATTGAAATTCTTGTTTGTGACTTTTTGAAAACAATAATTCTTTGGCTAAAGCTATGAAATTTGTTACTGTTTATTGGATATCTATAATCCACAGCGCTCTTTTCAAATCATTTGGCTGTTAATGTTTACAAACATTTCATTTTAATCTTTGTATGTGTACCTCGAGACATTGATGAATGAAATTTTGGGGCCAATTACAAGGTCAAACAGAGAATCCTTTGGGAAAAGTTATAAAGAAATGTGGTTAGAGTGCAAGAAATTGAAATACTTGATTACCAAGCTCTGCCGCGTTTCACACTTAACATACAATCATTGTAACAAATAGATGTAAATGCATAAATTTGTATACAAATATTTTGTAATAAAGTATATAATACAAATCCTTGCGTTTCGTTATTAATTTCCGTGCAATAAATATTAATGTTTAAGTTATAAGTGAAAGTATTCAAAGTTAATTGATTTGAGAAATAGAATTTTAAGTTGTCTTTTCGGGAACAAATTTGTGGTCAATTTTTCACTGTTCCTTGTTTAAAAAAAATGCTAGTTATTTATTTGACATTTAATTATATCAGGCTTTAGCCTAATATTCTGCTGTCAACATAATTGCAGTAATGATGAAGACAGTAGCTGCGTCATACGGGCAGTTTGCCACGTCGTCCACAAGGGGAGAGAAGAAGAGGTCTGCAGTTAACTGGTTGACATATATACAGGAGCAGACACGACTGTTCACTTGCTAAGAACCAAAACGTTGTGTCAACCATCCAAATAAATCGATAAATACTGTTGGTGACAACCAGATCCTAGGAGAGAAGAGACACAACATTCCTGTTTTAATCACACAAGATGGAGACAGAGAACTTAAGCTCTGAACGTAAGATAGGGATGCAGTAAGAAGTCCCCTTAGTCAACTTAGTCTTGGATAGTTAGGGAGCTAAGAGTTCAAGAAAGAGGCACATTCGTCCTCACTTTATAACATCTTCAAGTTACAAATAATAATGCAACTCTATCTCAGTTATTATATCTCAACCATTGAGAGCTACAGTCAGAGTGGCTTGAAAAACCTTACAGGACACGACCTGAACATCGCTTTCATCGTCTGCGTGATTATATCACAGATATAAAAGAGTTTGTCTTATACGTGTAATTGAAATCCATTCTAGCAGTACATTATAATCTGTTTAGAAGAACAAGAAGAAAGCAACCTAACATAATTATTATGAGATCAACAATGAGAAACTTCTGATTACCTGAAAAGCTCACCAGGTTCTGTCAAATTCTAAATCAAATGAGGGAAAGGTTTTTGTTGCTGAGACAACCACATGCGTTAGTTACTCCATCTGATGCAGCATCTGCCACATAAAAGGAAGAAGGAGAAAAAGGAGCAAAACATAGGCCAATTCGACCCTATGCAAATAATCCGGAAACTAAGGTAGTCTAAGTGAAGGACTAGGAACAAAAGACAAAAGTCATTCATGCTTTAAGTATGAGGGCAGTGCACCAAAGACAATAAAACTAAGTGAAAGTCGATCTTCTCTAGAAATAACACTCTTAAAGTCGATCTTCTCTAGAAATAACACTCTTAAAGTCGATCTTCTCTAGAAATAACACTCTTAAAGTCGATCTTCTCTAGAAATAACACTCTTAAAGTCGATCTTCTCTAGAAATAACACTCTTAAAGTCGATCTTCTCTAGAAATAACACTCTTAAAGTCGATCTTCTCTAGAAATAACACTCTTAAAGAGCACCATTGAGGTTATTTAAGTGGTTTATCTATACATCTGGAACACAAATTCAAACAGAATTAAAGCAAAATCTCTGCCTGAGGGATAAATACACAGACATACATACATATTTGCCTTTTCCTGTATTGGGTTAAAAAGGAAATGGTAGAATTCCTTATTATTCAAAATGGATAAAAATACATGTAGTTCATATTTTATGTTGAACTGTATGAATAAAATAATTTATACCAACACATATGCAATTAATATCAATTAAAGATTAAATATTGTTTAAATATAGTTTCTGATACGATAACAGCCATGTCTTGATTGGTAAAGTCCAGATTTCAATATACTCTATACTACTGATATTATTTATATATACATGTACAGTATCCTTTTGAACCTGAACCATTCTAGGTCACAAGTCGTTAGATTTCAGTGCCGCTATCGGTAGGAACACAACTATTTAATTTGGATCTACAATGATTAAAGACAAGGTTATTGTAACATTAGAACAGCTTTTATCAAGACTCGGATAGGGCTAAAAGACAAGGTTATTGTAACATTAGAACAGCTTTTATCAAGACTCGGATAGGGCTAATTTCATGAGATCCAACCCGAACACTAGATGGGTGGTTAGGAATGACAAAATTATTAGGTTTCCGCATTGTTGCTCTTTATGTTCTATTAATGGTGCAAGCTGGTTGGTTTATATAATTGTATGTATAAAAACTAATTTTATTGAAACTTTGAGCCATTGAAAGTTTTAACTAAAAGTCTATGAATTGCTGGAGTTCATTTCGACCCCATGACAATAGCTGTTTCAAAAGATCTATGAATAATTTTGGATACGTAAGTTACACGGATTATGCAGACAAATCAGGCCCTAATAATAAAGAACATCGCAAAGCAAGGTTTGTTGGAAAGGGGTCTACTCAGAAATCTGGCACAGATTATCATAAATCAATTTCTCCAACTGCTTGCATTATATCAGTTAGAAGTTTGATGCAGAATGCTGTGCAAAATGATTTGATTGTACATTAAACGAATGCTTATTTGGCTGCTCCAACAGAAAGATAAAGAACAAACCTCTCGCATGTGTTAAACAAGATGGAAATCTTTACCAGAGACAGATTTTAATGTACTTGTTATCTCCCATGTTTACATTTGAATATGAAGAGATCATCGCATTTTCGTACCTGTTTCTCTAGTAATTTTTTTCCACTTATAACGTAAGAATACAATGGTTTTCTTCCTCGCATGAAGTAAGAGTATTGTTGAAAGGAAAAGTCGGTAAAAAAAAACATACGCTTGTTCATGTTCTAGTCTGCCGCCACCCACATGTAAAGGAGAGAAAAAAAGATTGGGGTACGATTTTTTTTCATGTTATGATTTGTGACGTATGTAGATGTTTAAAGTAAAAACCAAAAGTATTTATAACATGCAGACGTTATAAATTATACATAGCAAATTAAACATTTAATGATCCCAAGTTAGTAAGAAATAGATATGAAAATCTGGATGACAGTGCGTCCTTTTCCGTCGTCATTGTTGTCGAGTCCTAGTCCGCCGTAGTTATTTTCCTTGGCAGGCTTTTGCAAAGAGAAGTGTGTAGTGTGTAGCACAGTAGAGAAGGTTGCTATAGTTCCTTGAAACTTTGCATCAATTTAACACATGGAAATCAATGTGAAATTTAATACATGTATTAAGCCGCCACATAATGTAAGAAGTCGAGAAAGGTGAACTTTAACATCCGTTACTGATCGACCAAGAAGACTTTTGGAAGAGAACCATGACACAGGTCTAAGGAGTAATCTTGGAGGGAGTTGAGATGCACCCGAGCACATTAGAATAAGTCTTCACCTTCATTTGATTTAATATTCGTTTTGTATCTGTTTTTGATAAAGTTGCGGTGTCTGTCCTATTTTCTTTGAAAACTGTGACAGAAAATGGTTTAAAAACTTTTTTTTTCAAGTTTTACAAAAATGTTTCATTAATAATAAAATAGATCCTGTTGTGTTGTACATGAGTCCTCAAGTAAAAGGTGCGTTACAAGATAGAAACATGAGATTGGCTCAGTCTCATGGGTGGATGAGTACGAGGCCTCATCCCATAAACTTTGTTTTGTCTATAGAGGAATGTGAGATTACACGCAAAAGAAATCCATAATTTAATTGGTGAAAACATTTAGCAATACATCAGTAAGTATTAAAATTGTTATAGAAGCAGATGACTTGGCAAAAAACTTTATATGCGAAGTTGATAACTCGTAGGGGAATACTCAGTGAAGTTTGTAAAATCTAGAGCATTTTATCGCTTCTTTATAACAGTATCATACAGGTTTAAAAATAAAATAATACATAGCTTTGAATTGTCGCTAGGCAGAGTTATGTAGGGTAACAGCAGAAAGATGAATAATCATAGCAGATATTGCAATAGATATTTCGTACTCTATTTACGTATGATTCAAATTTAGTCTGTACTTTCCTACAAGTTTTTCCTCTTTTTCCCTTGTTTTCAATATGGCTTATTCTTTTGTCATCTTAAGCCCACTTCACAGCCGAGTTAGAGCAGCTCGACTGAGCGGCAGAATCGATTGAATCCCCAAGCTCATGCCTTGCGGTGTTTCAATGTGGTATAGAAACCTGGGCAAGTCCCTAGCTCAGTGGACCTAACGCCAGAATCGGAATGCACGTTTATGGTCGACATGCCCTTCTTCTGGTGACATCTGAGGATTTTTTCAACAGATCATGTTGGGCTGTTCTGCTCTAGTTATTAGCATGAGCTATTTGACCTGTGCTCCTGTTCTCTTACATCAACAAAAGCTGTCGGACAAGTTGTCCTGTTCTTTTACCTCTTGAAAGATTTTTTTTATATAATTACAGATAGATATACAGTCTCTGGAAGCCTATGGGGTGCAATGATACCACCAGCTTGCTAGCGCTTCAGTTATAGTCTCTGGAAGCCTATGGGGTGCAATGATACCACCAGCTTGCTAGCGCTTCAGTTATAGTCTCTGGAATCCTATGGGGTGCAATGATACCACCAGCTTGCTAGCGCTTCAGTTACAGTCTCTGGAAGCCTAAGGGGTGCAATGATACCACCAGCTTGCTAGCGCTTCAGTTATAGTCTCTGGAAGCCTAAGGGGTGCAATGATACCACCAGCTTGCTAGCGCTTCAGTTACAGTCTCTGGAAGCCTAAAGGGTGCAATGATACCACCAGCTTGCTAGCGCTTCAGTTACAGTCTCTGGAAGCCTATGGGGTGCAATGATACCCACCAGCTTGCTAGCGCTTCAGTTATCTATCAATCCTTCCCAACCCCCTTTTACCCGTTCTCGAATTTCATTGGTTGAGCAGGGTATAAGCATACATGACAGGTTTTTATAATTTATTTTCACCGACATAGATTCAAATGTACACTGAACATTCGAAAACATACTTTGTTTTGAAAAAACAAAACGGTAAAAGATATATCGATTTCTTAGGTCCCATTTCTTAAAAAAAATATAACCACAAATAGATTATTAATTCCACAGTTGCTCATACAAAAGGTCATATGATCCTCTCAACTTCAACGTTGGAGTAGGTACCTCGCTTTTTAGAAATCTTGGCTCACTAAAAAGTGTGCTTGAACTGAAGAAACTGTTGAAATCTCTGTCGGTCTAGCTCAACTTGCACCTCTTGATTGTGGAGAATCTTAAGTTACTTAAAATAGAACCCAACTGTCTTGGCCTACATCTCTATTTTTAATTTTCAGATGCGCTGCCTGAAAATAATTTATAAGCAGGCCCAAATCTAGTGCAAACAGAGTATAGAAAACATACCGTCCGCTTAGAATTTGAATGATAACTTCTTCCTTTTTGACAGAGTTTGGATTTTCCAGATACGCGGGCTGCCATATAATATCCTGTTACGTTAGACATGTGAGACTGTCACAAGCAGAAGAGTCAAGCTTTTACATCGGATCTAATCTAGATTTTATAATCGACTTTGTATGTGTGACACTTCTTTACTGACTATAAGAATTCTATACAGACTTTGTGTGTGGGCCGTTGAAAGCACGTTTAGTAGATCCTTTTAAATTTACCACAAGATTAGATTCAAACTGTGAGAAGGACCTAATAATTATACGTACTTAAAAATTATTATAGCTTTAAAGCCTGTTTTTCCCCAATGAAAAGTCGGTCTATAGAACAATAAACTGTCATGATTATATCAAGACAAGAAAGATCGTTAGATGGGAGATGTGCCGCTCTATCCGCCTGTCTTATTGTCAGTTCTAGTCGGTCTATAGAACAATAAACTGTCATGATTATATCAAGACCAGAAAGATCGTTAGATGGGAGATGTGCCGCTCTATCCGCCTGTCTTATTGTCAGTTCTAGTCGGTCTATAGAACAATAAACTGTCATGATTATATCAAGACCAGACAGATCGTTAGATGGGAGATGTGCCGCTCTATCCGCCTGTCTTATTGTCAGTTCTAGTCGGTCTATAGAACAATAAACTGTCATGATTATATCAAGACCAGACAGATCGTTAGATGGGAGATGTGCCGCTCTATCCGCCTGTCTTATTGTCAGTTCTAGTCGGTCTATAGAACAATAAACTGTCATGATTATATCAAGACCAGACAGATCGTTAGATGGGAGATGTGCCGCTCTATCCGCTGGTTTACTCTGAGTTCCATAGTTACAAATTGAAACTTGATCAGCCTGATGGTTTGCTTCCATATAATATATTATGCTTATGCCGCGTTTCATGATGATGACATGATGATGACATGATGATGACATGATGATGATGATGATGATGATGATGATGATGATGATGATGATGATGATGATGATGATTTGTTTTCCTCTACAGCGCTATGGTACCGGTACCAGCTTAACGTGGTAATTATTATATGGTAATTATTATAATGTAATTATTATACATGTATTATTGAACAGCGCTAGCGATGCTGTCTGGACAGAAAACAATCTATCACTGGGCGTGGCAAGATCCGGGTAGTTTGAAACATTTCGACGGATCCAAGATGATTCCTATGATGTACCGGTATTCCAGTTGGTTAGAATCATAAAACTATTCCCCCTCATTACTTTTTTAAGTTATGATATTTTCGAGTGTTTTCCTTACACAAGTGGGTCTAAAGTGCGCTCATCCACCCAACAATTATTGTAGTACAGGCTTAAACGACAAGTACTAGCCTAATTATCCTGTCTCCTAGCACTTAACAGGTTTATCTACGGTGCATCTCAGTATCAGAGGTCGCGTTACAAACTTTACACCAGCTTGAACTCTCCATTCGATCTTGCCAAGACGAATTTTGAGGTTGTTTCATGTACAATCCAGCGAGTTAGTTCCCTATCTAGAAACGAAGCAGGCGTGTTTTAGGCTAGAACACTTAGAACACGTCAACACATGGGCTTAATTTCTCTTGAATCACCAAGCCACTACATGAGTTGACTGGTTTGTTTCCTATGTGATATATCACGCCCACAACATGGCGACCTCAAATCCTTCATCATATCTAATTTTGGACCCGTTAGGCAAAATGGAACCGAAAAGGCGAGGCCTTGAACTTACCTACCTGTGGGATTCACCACAGCCCTCTGGAATCCAGTAGGCCATGGATTCACACCCGAGGCGAAGATCCCAGAAGTTATCAGGGCGGACGCTCTAACCCCTGGGTCACCGGGCGCTCCCAAACTGCCCAGAGAGTATATTTAGTGACCACGACTTACTGGTCACTTTTGGACTTAATACAAACCACAACACGCTGACCTACTGTCATGGCAGCAATTCACACTGGCATTACTGCACAACACGTAATGGCTCTAGGAGAAACCAACAGGTCTGGATCGGGAGCTCTGGGGATGTCTAAAGAAACTTCACTGAACAAGTTTTGGGAAGGAGACATGCCTTGCCTTACCATCTAAGTGGACGAAAAGAAGAAGAAGGAAACAGTCGCAATGAAAAAGTTGCAGAATTCTCCCACTACAAACTTCCTTCTATCTGATTATAATATTGGACTCTGATTATTTAGTCTTTGCTAAACCTCAAGCAAAAACTCAACGCTAAATTAAATGGTCATGTACGGAGAAAAAAAATGGAAGACAAGCAAGTCGAATGTCCTGATTCATACAATACAGAGAGGAAAGTGGAAATTAGAAAACAAAAGCAACTTTTAATTAGATGCAGTCTATTGAGAGAGAGAGAGAGAGAGAGAGAGAGAGAGAGAGAGAGAGAGAGAGAGAGAGAGAGAGAGAGAGAGAGAGAGAGAGAGAGAGAGAGAGAGTGTGTTCGGTTGATAGGATTGCACAATATCCTGTTGTCTTGATGAAACTATGAGTGTCTACCCCACTACAGTGAGAATCTGCGCTGTACCAGGAAGTATAATAAAAACCATTATGATTAACAGTGATTTGAACCTCTTATTTTTGTGTTTTTTCCAACTTATTTCTAACCTAGCGGTAAAAGATCAAAAAAAGTTTTCCATTGATTGCGATTTTATTCCCGAAGTGAGAGGCAGATTGATAAAATTGGCTTTCCACAAAGAAAATGTTGAGGAAAAACATAACGAAATTAAACACCATTCTCATTCTTAAAATTTTCTCTTATGGAGACATCTTTTTGTTCCTTTTTCTCAATTATTATGAGGGTAAAATATTAATTTCATGGCATATTTTCACAAGTATATTATACAAAACCATTAAAGTTAACAACGGCCATTATTTTTCTACAACCGGTGTTTGAAATCTAAGTTTCTAGTTCTGAAACTTAATTTGCATGAAGTCGCAGGTTCAATTTAAAAAAAAAATTCTTAAAAATGCTTTTCAAGGTAAAAGACGCGAGTGCTTGCGTTTCGGCAAAATCTATTTTTTTTTTTTTGTCATCCTAGTTATGCCAAATAAACCAAATAGCCGCTATTATATACCCTTGGGTTTTGGATTACTTAGAGGCACCACAAACTGAATGTGTTTCACTTTTTACCCGAATATGACTGTATTCGCAGGGTTGTCGTTCCTGACCAGTTACTGAACTCCTCGTCGAGCTGCCACTTCTACCAAGAATGGAGAAACAGGGATATGGAACTACTGGAGCCCCACCTTACCCACAGGCAGGAGCCCCACCTTATCCACAGGCAGGAGCCGCACCTTATCCACAGAGTGGAGCCCCACCTTATCCACAGGCAGGAGCCCCACCTTAAGCACAGGCAGGAGCCCCACCTTATCCACAGGCAGGAGCCCCACCTTATCCACAGAATGGAGCCCCACCTTATCCACAGGCAGGAGCCCCACCCTATCCACAGAGTGGAGCCCCACCTTATCCACAGGCAGGAGCCCCACCTTATCCACAGAGTGGAGCCCCTACTTATGCCTTTCAAGGCCATGGTGGACCTATGGACAAAGTCATGTCTTCCTACCCACCATCTGCAGAAGGTTCTTATCAGGGAGCTACAGGTAATATTCTGATACTAAAAATTATTTTCTAAGGGATCAACTTTTGAAGCTCCATCTTAGCGCGGCTATAACAGTGTTAATAGGCTTATGATTGAGTCGTGGCAATGGTTATTAATAGTGATAGCAGAAGCCGCGGCATCACATAATAGTAGATGCAGTGGTAGTAGTAGTAGTAGTAGTAGTAGTAGTAGTAGTAGTAGTAGTAGTAGTAGCAGTAGTAGTAGTCGTAGTAGTCGTCGTAGTAGTAGTAGCAGTAGTAGTAGTAGTAGTAGTAGTAGTAGTAGTAGTAGTAGTAGTAGTAGTAGTAGTAGTAGTAGTAGTAGTAATAGTAGTAGTGAAATAGTAGAAGTAGTGATAATAGTAGTTGTAGTAATAGTAGTAATAATAATAGTAGCAGCAGTAGCAGCAGCAGCAGCAGTAGTAGCAGCAGTAGCAGCAGCAGCAGCAGCAGTAGTAGCAGCAGCAGCAGCAGCAGCAGCAGCAGCAGTAGTAGTAGTAGTAGTAGTAGTAGTAGTAGTAGTAGTAGTAGTAGTAGTAGTAGTAGTAGTAGTAGTAGTAGGAGTAGTAGTAGGAGTAGCAGTAGTGGTAGTAGTGTTAGTAGCAGCAGTAGTAGTGGTACTTACAGCAGCAGTATTATAAGAAGTAGAAGTAGCATCTTAAGTCTTTATAACCAGATACAAGCTTTATATGAATATCTGAAACCAGCCAAGTTGAGAAGTTTGTAGATGAAACACCTTATAAAGTATTGAATGATACAGCAAAACAAAATTTAGTACACGCAAGATAGATTAAACACTGAAAATTACTACGGTGACTACACTGTCAGTGTGATGAAACTTAAGTTGGCCCCAGTTTGATGAGCTCACCCTCATGCAGTTGGCACCTTCTTGCACTAGAAATTGGCTGAAGTTACAACTGTTTTACCTCGCTTAAGCAGTTTCTTTTTTTTGTCTCAAGGTTTTATCCATTTCATTCATGCTTCAAGCCCATGTCTTTTTCTTTCTTAAAATTTTACCAATTTCAAATCTGCTTCAAACCCTCGTCTTTTTTTTCCCTCAACACAATAGAGACAAAGAGTACAGACTGTACCCATCACCCAAGTGTTGTACTCTCACAAGGACAAGTCGGCTAATTACTTTGTGTTTGGCCTAGAGCATAAAGTGCACGCTCCTGACTACCCCGCCACCTGTTGCTGTGGTTGCTCAATCCTGTAAATTTTTTGTTTTTATGATCTTATGGTCAAATGATATTCAGATTTCATTGATTTCATGAAAACTATTACATTGATTTGATGAGAACCGTCCCATGTGTGATGTTTTTTTTAAAACGTCTGTTTTGACTTGCCTAATAAACCAACTGTAAAAACTTAATGAAAAGAACAACAACAAAAGAGGAAAAGAAATCATAAAAGTGTTAACAGTGGTCTTGATAATTTAATCATCAGAATAATACTAGAACAAGAAGAAGACTATGAGAAGAAAAAAGAGAGGAGGAGGAGGAGGAGGACAAAGGTGAGCAAGAGGAGGAAGAGAATGAAGAAAAATAAGCAGAGGATGAGGAGGTGATGAGCAAGAGCAATTGGAGAACCAATCCTCATCATTGCCTTATTCGAGGTTCGGGACTGAGACCAACTGTTATGCACAACAAAAGCCCATGGCATTTTGCAAGTTCAGGCTAAATACCCAGCTAAATATCAGTATCAGTATGCTTACTATTTCTGATTTGGCCTATGAGAAACATTATTTCTGCATTGACTTGAATATTATTTCATGCAACATTTATTATTCTTTTCATCTTTGTACCCATTATCATCATTTTCTTTGCTTCGATTATAATGACTGTTTACTATCACTGATATTAATTCTTACTGAAAGTTATTATAATTTGACCATTATGTAATATAATACCCTTGTTGGTTATTTCATCATGAAACGATTTTGTTACATTAACTCACATACAATTTCTGATATTTTTTTGCCATATTAGATAAGCTACACAGTTATTTCGAATACAAAACTATTGCATTTTCATTTATGTGACTTCCTTAATTTTCATTCCTGGGCTGCCAACTTTGCCCATCTATAAAAGAATTTCTTTTTGCGATATCAAATATGTCTGGAATAATTTTTAGATTCGTACACCTAAGTGATTATATATATTATATATATACAAGGCACTTGGACAAGTACCTTGTTAGTAAATCAGCAGTGTTACTTGTATTCATTTAAAGTTGAAGAATCTCTGCTTTCAATTCATTAGTATTTCATTTGAGTATTTTTTTTGTCATGTAAATGAATGGATCCTTTATCCGTACTTATCTCAAAGCTCTTGTAAATAGGTTTCATTATGTAACAGATTCTATCTGGATGCAATATGACTTAAAACATCTTTATGTCCTCTTATAAAAAATTGTTACTCAAATATTTGACTTGTGTTTTCAATAGTTAAGGCTTTTTATTAATTGGAAGTCTGTATTTCTTCATTTTACGCGGTGAGTGTTTCTTCATGTTACATGAAAGAATACACGTAGCGTGTATTTCTCCTTGCGACGTGAATAAATATCCACAGTGCATATTTCTTCATGTTACTGGAAAACTGTATTTCTTCATTATGCTTGGATATGCTTTAGTATAATAAATACACCTAGGTTATGTTTAACTTCTTAAGAAGTGTATGTATAACTATCAGTACACTCACTTCTGGTTCTAAAATCTAGGTTTATATCTTGGGGTGGGAGAGATATTTAAGAAATCAGTTTTCTATTTCTTTTTCTTTTTTTTTTTTTTTTTTTTTTGCTCAAACCTACCGGTACTCATGAACTTTCTGTATTTTCTTTCACGCCCTTGTTTTTAATCTTTCTCTTAAATCACCCCTACCCTCCTACCCTCCTACCCTCTTTTTGCTCTCAAATCCGACTCGGAAGGCTATTGCGGTGTATAGATTGTACGTGTTATAGCTTCAAGTACGTGTATACTGCTTGTGATGTCAGTTGAGAGGGTTGAAAGTCAAATTTCTACAAGCATTGCTCAGGCCTATTGTATAAAACAGTTTCGTCTAAGAATTAAAATTTGCTTGAATAATTGAATTGAGCTTTAGTTCCCTTCTTGAACATAACCATCTGATGCATCGAGAATCTGTCACCATGATGTGCGAAAAATGACTATATACATTCTGCGTGAGTTTGTGTGAGGGCAGGAATAATTTGACGCTTAATTATTTTCAAACTATTCTTCTTCAAAATTTGTAATTTTAAAAACAATTTGCAGATAGAGAGAGAGAGAGGAGAGGGACAGAAGAGAGAGAGAGAGAGAGAGAGAGAGAGAGAGAGAGAGAGAGAGAGAGAGAGAGAGAGAGAGAGAGAAGGAATGAACATGTAGTTGTAAAGTTATAAGCAGAAGCAAAGATAAAGCACATGGCTTTGAAAACTTTTAGAAAATGCAGAAAATGTGTTCTACTCTAAGTTGTTAATATTTATCATTCTTTGTCTTTTTTCCATTCCATTTCTCTTTTATTAAGAATGAATTTACAAAATATCTCAAGTTATTGCTTATTTCGTTATTCATTTTTATCCATTGCAGCATGGAAGTACCGGGAGCCATTTTAAGCATGCATTGAAACCCATGGTAAATTGTAGGTTACATTGGGTCATATATATACGAACGAATTTTTTTTTTTTTTTGAGAAAATTTATATATATATAAAAAAAAAAAAATCTCCTTCGCCCCAGTTCCACCCTTAACGTTTCATCTCCTTCATGATTATGTAAATTCGCCAAACTGAAAACTGCATGATTGTGTTCTGCGTCATCACTTTCTGCCGTATAAAAAAATTTTTGTATTTATTCATGTAACACGTATCGTAAAAGCGTTGATGCTGACCACATTGATACGAATCCTTAAAAAACAAGACTTTAATGAGACAGAATCAATTAAGAATAAGATAGCAATGAAATTCAATACAAACTAAAACTAAAAGCACATTCATATGTAAAAAAAATATTTATTTTTTTCAATTTTTGAATCAGCTCATGAAAACAATGAATATGCGAGTAGTAGTAGTAGTAGTAGTAGTAGTAGTAGTAGTAGTAGTAGTAGTAGTAGTAGTAGTAGTAGTAGTGGTAGTGGTAGTGGTAGTGGTAGTGGTAGTGGTAGTGGCAGTGGCAGTGGCAGTGGCAGTGGCAGTGGCAGTGGCAGTGGCAGTGGCAGTGGCAGTGGCAGTGGCAGTGGCAGTGGCAGTGGCAGTAGCAGTAGCAGTAGCAGTAGCAGTAGCAGTAGTAGTAGTAGTAGTAGTAGTAGTAGTAGTAGTAGTAGTAGTAGTAGTAGTAGTAGTAGTAGTAGTAGTAGTAGTAGTAGTAGTAGTAGTAGTAGTAGTAGTAGTAGTAGTAGTAGTAGTAGTAGTAGTAGTAGTAGTAGTAGTAGTAGTAGTAGTAGTAGAGTATTTCTGGTCGCTATTAATGGAACCGTCAGCATAACATTATTGTGTCCCTAATTATCTCGTGCCTCTTGTAGTGAAAGGGAAAAAAATCCGTTTCAGGTAAGAGAAACTTTTAAGATGAGGTCTTATCCGCAACAACTGGCAAAATCATGACTAACTGTTAAGTTTCTAGTATAACCCGGAGGCTCTTATTAAGCTTGGTCCCTATTCTTCTTAGTTTGTTGAGAACCAATAGTGACGTCAGACTATTCCTTATTGAATCCGAACGGCTCGAACTGCAAAATCAGACACACGTAGTGGTAAGGCGACAGAATTATCTCACTGTTTTTTATGGGGTTTTTTTGTTTGTTTTTTTTTTAATTTTGGGTTATGGACTTGAACCAACTGCAGCTGAAGGAAAATTTCCTCTAATTTGGACAAACTTTGCAACTTGGAATACTCGTAGTGAGATTTATCTTAGGGGAAGCCAAAAACAGCAACGCGCAACAGAGCTCAGAGCTGGTTGGAGGTGATTCAACAAGAGGACAATGGACACAACATACTGCCCCTCGCCAAACCAAACACCCCCACAGTTTGTCCTGTAATTAATCCTATAATCCAGTGGTAGGTGTTTGCAGACACCATTAGGTCCAGCAGCTCACATGTGCTTTGACTCCACAGTAACACACCGCTTCCTGTCCATTGGCCGGTCTCAACTCGCAACTCAAGCTGGCTAAGAAGAGTCGCCAGTTTTGGAAAGTTTGCTTTACAAAAAAAAACAAAAACAAAAAAACAAAAAAAAAAAAAACTGCATAGTGTGCTTCAGCACAAATTAAAAAAAAAAAGAAAAGTTAATTTCTCATGTTAAACTCTGGTACAAAATCGGTCAGATACCATTCGAACTCTAATGGGTTTGCCGAACACTTATTGACATAATTATACGTGTATGTGTCTATTTTGAGGGATTAAACAGTCTCAGAGTGTACTAATTGCGAAGCTTGCATCCTCAGTTGAGATATTACAACTGTGCAGCGACCAAACAGAGGCTAGCATGTGTTTCATTCACCTGTGGTAGCAAACTCTTGAATGATCTCGAAAGATTATACGCTAGGCCCTATCGTCTATATTGTAAAACGTAACTTCATTTTCTTTCTCCGCAATCTCCTGCCAAACCACTCAATGTACAGTGACCAAGTTCGCTGAATTTTGGTCTGTCAAAATCAGTGTCCCACGCGGTAGAAAAAAAAAATGAAAAATAAAGAAAAGCTATGGAATTAGGTTACAAAATGCTCATGAAGGTTCATTACACTTTCATTGTTATTAATTCATCAATTTTCATCGCCAAGTTTGTTATGATGAACCAAATAACATTTAAAAGACTAACCAGTGTTTTCAAAATTTTAAATCTGATAACTCTTTTTAAATTTTTTTTTTATTATCTAGATATAGATATAGATAATAAAAAATGCGTTTTTTCTTTAATGGAGTATAAAAAAAAAAAAAGAAATGAAACTCGGTGCAATCTAATAAGGAACAGATACAAGTGTCACGTGAAGGAAGCTGAGCGCGCTTTGCCAAATGTTCAAGGTTCTTTAGACTTGTATTTTAAAACTGAGCTATGAGTGGCCGTGGAGGAGATATATCTTTTCTTGTTGTAAAGTTTTCTTTTCTTCACAAAGTTGTATGGCTCTGGAGGGGATAAATCTGTCACCAATGTAAGATTCGCATTTCTTCAAAGAAGTTTTCACCCCACTTGAACGGAGAATCATGTTTGTGTATTATAAAAAAAAAAAATAAATGAGAGAACTACTTTCCTGTTCTTAAGAAAACTTGCGAAATAAAAAAACACAACACAGCAAATTAACAGCTGCAGTAGGGTGCACTGTTTCGGAAACAAATGTCTACGTATCTAAATCCGATGAGGTCAGTCAAACAATCCGAGAACTAATGAACTTAGAACCAGTATGCTGTGCTATGTATTTTCCCAATATTTGTAATGTTTCGTTTTTATTTTCTCCATTGACCTCAGAGTTTCAGTAATAACGTGAGATCACTTGCTGGACTGAGATTCCTGCAAGCAGTGGACACATGTTTGATGGCTGTTAAACTTTAAAGCGAAGAGCTCCAGCCGTAACACGTGTCAGCTCCTGCTAGAAGATTTTCAATAGCTTGGAAGAACTTCACTTTCTCGTCTTTCACTGTGGCAGCAATTCAATCCCTCTACCTTTTCATGTCTCTAATTTTAGCCTCTCAGTTCAACCAGGTCGACAAAAGGAAATTATTACCCGTGTAATAAAAAATTCCTATTCGGGTTTGTTTTGGTTCTGTTTCTTTCTTTTTTATTTTTTTAGCACGAGTAATTATGGCCGTACCGTTGAAAGCACTGGTTTTGAACTTTATGGACTTGCTACAACGTGAGACTTTTGTACCCGCGCGATACGTTGTGGCCAAATCTTTTGAATTAATCTTTCTAATTTTTATGGCGCTGAGGGGTCTTTGCTTCTTTGTTTTTTTTTTTGTCTTTTTTTAAATTATTTTGTATATCATTGCTTTTATGCTTTTACTTTAGGGCTAGAGTTATGTATAAACACTTTCTGGATGGCTGTATCACGACTTTTGAAACGTGTTTTCTCGATTGATTTTAAGATAAGATAAATCTTCAATATTCCACTTCGAGAAATTTGGCTTGAACATGACATTGTTTCGTCAGAGCATATCCAACACCGAGACACATAATTTTGAAATACTGATATAAATAAAGCACCAACCAAGACAGTTTTAATATCTAACCAAGACAAATTAATCTATCTAGGAACGCCGGTGGCTGAGGGGTTAGAGTGTTCGTACTGACTGTCGTCGGAAGGGGAGTTCAGGGCCTCACACTTCAGTGCTACCCTGCCGAGCTGGGGTTTATGTTTGATTAGCAAGAAAGATCTGTGATCACCGTACTATAAATGGACTATTAAATCAAACAAAAGGAAAATAACGCTAACAAATCTCATTCATCCATGTTATCACATAAGATGTGTATCAATTTGCTTACACACACATAGTCAAATCACGCGAATAAAATAGTCGTTAGATGAGTTTTATTCATGAAATGAAGGACAAAAAATAAGAGAGAGAGAGGACTAGAGAGAAACAGAAAGAGAGAGAAAGACAGAAAGACGGAGAGACACAGAGAGAGAGAGAGAAAGAAAAAAAGACAGAGGGAGGGAGAGAGAGAGAGAGAGAGAGAGAGAGGGAGAGGTAGATAGAGAGATAGAGAGAGAGAAAAAAAAGAGAGAGGGAGAGGTAGATAGATAGATAGAGAGATAGATAGATAGATAGGGAGAGAGAGATAGGGAGAGAGAGAGACAGAGAGAGACAGAGAGAGACACAGAGAGAGAGATAGATAGATAGATAGATAGAGAGAGAGAGAGAGAGAGAGAGAGAGAGAGAGAGAGAGAGAGAGAGAGAGAGAGAGAGAGAGAGAGAGAGAGAGAGAGAGAGAGAGAGAGAGGGTAAAGAAGAAGATCTATTGAGAAAGCAGAACAAACTCATCGTGTTAATTGGTGAACAGCACACGACCCCGCGATAATAATAATGCTGTGCTTTTTAACAAATTCATTAGATTGAAAATGATTTTTATTTTTTGCTTGAGTGAGTATGGCTTCGCTATTCAAATGGACTTGTTCCAACGTGAGACATATGCAAGATACGGTGTGGCAAAATCTATTAAATTCACTTTTCTAATTTTGATGTCACTAAGGGGTCTGAATTCTTTTAAAAAGAATTTTACACACACACGCACACACACACACACACACACATATATATATATATATATATATATATATATATATATATATATATATATATATATATATATATTTGCTCTTATGCTTTTACTTTAGGGCTAGATTTATGTATAAAGAATTCCTGAAAGAGATCATGACTTGTGTAACATGTTTTCTCAATTCATTTTAAGATAAAATAAATCTTTTATATTCCAATTCGAGAAATTTGGTTTGAACATAATTACACACAACACCGAGACACATAATTTTGAAATACTGATATAAATAAAGCACCAACTTAGACAGTTTTAATATCCAATCAAGACAAATTAATCCATCTAGGAACGCTCGTGGCTGAGGGGTTAGAGTGTTCGTACTGACTGTCGTCGGAAGGGGAGTTCAGGGCCTCACACTTCAGTGCTACCCTGCCAAGCTGGGGTTTATGTTTGATTTGCAAGAAAGATCTATGGACTATTGTATCAAGCCCAAAAATAACGCAATTAAATCTCTTTCATACATGTTGATATATTTAAAAAAAACCAGAACTGCGTACCAATTTGTTTAGATACTCGAGCTCAAACCACACAAACAAAATAGTTTTAAGTTCACTCATATTATTCATGCAGTGGAGGAGAATAAAATGAGTGTGTGTGTGTGTGTGTGAGAGAGAGAGAGAGACAGACAGACAGACAGACAGACAGACAGACAGAGAAAGATTTAGTTACTGAATTGAAATGAAATTAAATCATATGAAATTGATTAAATTATCTTCCTGCTAAACCCTGGAAACATCTTTAAGCTAAATCGAAAATTATGCGGGTTTATACTGAAAAGAAGAAGAAGAAGAAGAAGAAGAAGAAGAAGAAGAAGAAGAAGAAGAAGAAGAAGAAGAAGAAGAAGAAGAAGAAGAAGAAGAAGAAGAAGAGGAGGAGGAGGAGGAGGAGGAGGAGGAGGAGGAAGAGAGGAAGAAGAGAACCAATAATGAACCATCTATGATATGAGGGTTAAAGACTTTGTGTCAAATCTTCCATGTTTGTGGCTTGCAAGACATTATACCAGTGACTGAGCTAGATTGAACAAGACAGTATACCAGTGACTAAGCTTAGATTGAACAAGACAGTATACCAGTGACTGAGCTTAGATTGAACAAGTATGATTGAGCGGCGCTTTATGTGCAACTTTTCGCGAGAA
>JAWDGP010002684.1:460000-525000 GCA_033675545.1 Elysia crispata | reverse complement strand
ACAGAAATTTTAACTCAAAATCTGTTTGGTTTACTTGCAGCTGCCCTTTCGGGTTCAACTCAACAAATTGTTTGGTGTTTTTTTTTTTTATCGCTTGGTATTAAGGTTTTGTCTCTACCAGGAAACTGGGTGCGCTGTGATGGTTGGACCTGTCTCCACGTCCGACTGTGTCTGTGACAGACATAGCAGCACCTCTGGTTTGCCAGCAAGATTTCCTACCTTTGGGATGGAACAACTCGACACAATATCCAAACCTTCCCACACATAAATAAGATTCCTGGAGACAAAAGGGCTTTTTATGTTGGGTTTTTTTTTTAGGGGGGGGGGATGTCTGTTGTCGATTTCGGTTCTTGTTTTGTTTTTCTTTTTTTGTTTACATTCGACTACTTCACTTTATACCTCATTAAATGTGACTGCAAGCTTTCTCATATTTTTATATCCCAAGTCTGTCTTTCGGGCAAAACTTGAAAAACGCTATCAAATTTCGTCATGATCTTACGTGTTTGAGTTGTATGCTTGGTGGCGTTTGGGGTGAAATCTAATCTTCTTTGCTAGGTATCTGCCCGCAACAAAGATAGGACCGAGACTAAGTTGATGTGGATATCAAAACTACTACAGTAGGGGTTTCAAGATTAAAGAGGAGGAGGATATGGTGGAAATATGGGAAGCGACTTAAAACTTGAGAAAGATATAAAAAAAAACCAAACAAACGAACGTCTTTAAGAAATGAGGGTAAGTATAATGAACATGATATCAGTTCCCCTGACAGTTTCTTATTTAATTTTTAATTTAAATGCAAGATTATTCTGAGTGTTTCGGGAAAAAGACATCGACGTTGAATAAACTAATCTTGTGTTACTTGCTGTGGGACATGCGCTAGACTTTCTGTAACACTTCGGACGGATCAGAGGTGATATATAACCACCCTCTGTATAAGAGCACTATAACTGGTTTAATGGTTCTGCACAGAGCCTCATTCCAGTGATATTTTTTACATTGCTTTCTTATCCAAAATAGAAGAAAAAAAACTGTGTCAAGAAAATTAATACGGCTGCGTTATGGATTTGTGGCAGGAGTTTGAAAAATATCTTAGTTTTTCCAGGGATTTAACTTCGACCTGTTATGAATACTTTGGACTCAGGTTTAAGCTATCCGTTATCAGCTTTATCAAATATCAACATTTATCATTCCGTTAAGATATTGAGGCAATAGAGCTGGCTACTAAAATGCAAAGTTTTAGAGGACTAAAAGGACAGTAGATAATATTAATTTCAAGATTAACCCTAGAGAGATGGGGAGGCGCACAGCTGATGATATACAACTAAATCAATTGGGACAAGGGGTCGCGTGAAGTGCTAAACGTTAACATGAAAAGATGAGGCTTTGAGAGACAACCATCTTCATAAATTAACTGTTGTTTTTTTTACATAATAAATTGATATTTTGTTGATAGGAGGTTTAGAGTTATCTACCGTGACTTCTCTTTTATTCTATAGGTCACAAACTTATTCACAGAAGCCTAACTTTTCATCGAGTAAATTAATTGAAACTAAATATTTACTACGTCTCTACATGATTTGATCAGCTGTGCGTGTCAGAAAGTGATCTCGTGAGCTTCTATCAGATATGTTGCTTGTCTAAAGCTCTGAGAAGTGAGACAATTATTTGACGTTGCACAATAAAAGTTTGTAAATTTTTTACTATACCATGAAAGTTTATCAGAGATGAATCAAAGTAACATTTGTAAGAAGATAAGGCAGAAGATTTGGGTGCTCTGCGCTACGCTAATTCTTAAATCCGTATTTACATTGTTTGTATGAAGAAAGTTGCGCTGTGAAAAATCTGCAACCAGTGGATGCTGGATGGTGTTTTAATCAGGGCTATTTCATTCTAGCTGTCGACCTTTCTCCAAGGTAAATGGAACATCTATTAAGAGCTCGACTGAAGTTAGTGTGGGATCCAGATGAAGATCAGAGAGATCCTTAAGTTTGACCTAATTATTGCGCGCGACTGTTCTTGCGTGCTTAAACAACTCTTACTCTTCTGAAGGTGAGGGTCTTATCGTAGTCAAAAACCGGCTATACTGTGGCAAAACGAAAAGACTTTGTTGAACATGTTGCTTAAATCTAGACCTTTGATAGTGTATAGACTTTCCAGTAGTACATCAAGGTATTCTAAATCAATAATACAATCAATATTAAATCCACAATGATAGTGGAAAAAACTGCGTTGTGATTTAGGAGATTTTTCTCTTTTCTATAAAAAATAAGTTTTTTTCTTCGAATTCCAACTTTCTACACCTATCAGTCTCATTGAAAATTAATGTACCACATGGTTTGAATATGGAAGGGAGGCATAATTATAATGAGCTCTAGATATAGAAAACACACAGCACCCAATTATTGCTGGGTCTACCATAACAAAGCAAACAGCAATCTTGACCCCTCGATTGTCAGAGCTCCCGGAATGACCTCAGTTTGCTAACTAGTTCAGTGGCTGGCCTTGTAGAAGCGCCAGCTTGGTGTGACGCCACCTATGTATATATAATGAGAACCTGGGAGGAAGCCTGGTCTGGCCACAGATCCCCCACAGGCACTGCGCTCTTAATCAGGGCTTAGTTGGATCTGTCAACAGAGACCCGGCAAAGTTACGCTCTCAGGTGTCACGAATCTGTTTCTTGAATTCACTCTTGGCTCAATCACTGTATATCTGCTTGTATAAAAAAAAACAACAAACGAACGTCTTTAAGAAATGAGGGTACATGATATCAGTTCCCCTGACAGTTTCTTATTTAATTTTTAATTTAAATGCAAGATTATTCTGAGTGTTTCGGGAAAAAGACATCGGCGTTGAATAAACTAATCTTGTGTTACTTGCTGTGGGACATGCGCTAGACTTTCTGTAACACTTCGGACGGATCAGAGGTGATATATAACCACCCTCTGTATAAGAGCACTATAACTGGTTTAATGGTTCTGCACAGAGCCTCATTCCAGTGATATTTTTTACATTGCTTTCTTATCCAAAATAGAAGAAAAAAAACTGTGTCAAGAAAATTAATACGGCTGCGTTATGGATTTGTGGCAGGAGTTTGAAAAATATCTTAGTTTTTCCAGGGATTTAACTTCGACCTGTTATGAATACTTTGGACTCAGGTTTAAGCTATCCGTTATCAGCTTTATCAAATATCAACATTTATCATTCCGTTAAGATATTGAGGCAATAGAGCTGGCTACTAAAATGCAAAGTTTTAGAGGACTAAAAGGACAGTAGATAATATTAATTTCAAGATTAACCCTAGAGAGATGGGGAGGCGCACAGCTGATGATATACAACTAAATCAATTGGGACAAGAGGAAACTCCGAGGTTTGAACAAGGCAGAAGGGGCTTGGTGGATCATGTGGTACACCAGGCGTTCTTTACATACGATCTTTCTGTGCTTGAGTGTGGCGTCTCATCTTGTATGCAACGCCTTGATGCTTAACGACATGAGATAAGATTTTGCGCCCCAAACCCCTGGCTTGCCTTATTTGATGTGGAAGACTGTTTGGCCGTTTAGGTACTTTTCGACTTTCTGGACCGTAAAAATTGTTCCTTTTTTTTAATCCATAAACAATAGAAAAATATTGGATGATTATTGAAATACTGGATCACGAATGCAAGAAGATATCGTTTAAAATACTCAAAATCCCTATTGTTCGAATTTCCGAATAATGTTAAGTATTGGCATGCAATTATCCTGAGACCTCTTCGCTAGAGGTTAGTCCGGAAGAGAAAGTCCAAGAGGAAATACGCCCGCACCAGACATGGCACGTGAAAGCACAGAGCACAGGGTACCAGAAGGCTACTACAGAAAAGTACAATACGGGCATAAACATTGGGAAAAATAAAGGTTTTGGTGATAAGAGGCTGAAGATGGTAACAGTGATGGAGATCATGATGACAATATTGACATGGTGATGATATTTGTTAATGTGCTGGGATCTAAATAAAAATAGATGGCAAGGATGATGAGAACGTGAAAAAGTTTACTTTGGTGATGATGATGATGGTGATGATGATGATGATGATGATGATGATGATGATGATGATGATGATGATGATGATGATGATGATGATGATGATG
The DNA here is from genome assembly GCA_033675545.1 of Elysia crispata. Lineage (NCBI taxonomy): Eukaryota > Metazoa > Mollusca > Gastropoda > Plakobranchidae > Elysia > Elysia crispata. Next base: position 520,873 of record JAWDGP010002684.1, on the reverse strand, counting down.
ATGATGATGATGATGATGATGATGATGATGATGATGATGATGATGATGAGTTTTTGTTACTTTGGATTGTTTATGCCTTTCTTTCCTTTTTTTCCTTTTGTATTTTTAATGCTGTTAAGGTGTTCATTTTTTGCCAATATTCTCTCTCTATTCCTCTTTCTCTGTCCCTGTCTCTCTGTCTGCTTCTGCTATTGCCTTGCTTTCTGTCTCTCGGTCTTCTATTCTCTACCTTTCCTTCTTTGTTTCTGAAAATTCTATCACCCTAACTCATGATTTCTCTGACTGCTTGTCTACAGTTTGACCTCTGTCTATATTTATTTATGAAACTCTACAGCTCCCTGTCTCTCTTTATCTTTCTTCTCTTTTCTTCTAATGTTAAAGCGTTCCTTAATTCTTCCCAGCTTCTCCGTTTCCTTTACTCTCTCTGCTTTTTATTTGTCTTTGAGTGTATCTGTGCTTCGTATGACTCTCTTATCTTTATCTTTCTTCTTTTTTTGACCGTTCTTTTCTTTAACTCTCTGTCTGTCCGTCTGTCTGTTTCTCTCTCTCTCTCTCTCTCTCTCTCTCTCTCTCTCTCTCTCTCTCTCTCTCTCTCTCACACACACATTCTTTCTTTACCTTTTATATCACATTCTACTTCAAAATTTTCTTTCTTAACCATACATTCATAAGCCTTTACAAATATTCTCGAAAGAACACTTGCAGTTTTTCAAAGATTTTTTTCCCCTAAAATTAAGCTTTATTCTTAGAAATATCATTGAAAAGAATTGAAAGAAATTTGATTGATGGATTATTTTTGCTCGAAGGCATGGAGCTAGATCTAGGTCAATGACTTGCCAAGACAGACTGTTTCTTTGAAACACGGAGTTCAAATCAAAAAGATTGAGCAATCTAAAATGTCTTTCATGTAAGAATGATTTGGAAGAACTTCTTTTTTTGTTGTTGTTGTTCACGTCTTTCTTTGCGCGGTTCTGCTTTTATCCGTTTTTCACAGCTTTGCCACCCTGTTCTCCCTCCCTCCCTCATATCCTTCTCTCCCCTCTTCTCTCTCCCATACCTTTGTTCCCTGTATCACCTTTCTGTCTCACTTCCGTCTCCCTCACAAAGAAGAAGATTAAGTATCAAGACAGTAAACAAACCAAACAAAAAAATGGAAAGAAAGAAGAATTAAATAAAATAAACAAAACAAAACAAGACTGGCCCATTTCTTTTCCTTATTTTTCAATGCAAAACAGATATATGTGTAACTGCTATAAGGAAACAGTTGTAGGATCAGGCGTGAAGGTGAAGTAGTTCTTCACTCGTGTACCAGGTGTCTTGACGGAGAGACCCCAGAACCGGTGTGGTGGGTAACACAGAACTAACGGGTCACTGCGGCTTAGTGTAGTCGGGACTGGGACGGACGTCGGAATGGCGGATGTTGAGGTGAACTTTATTACTAAATCTCTAGAGAATGAGATTAAACTACAGGATTTCATTGTACAAGTTATGTGATTTTTTTAGTGCCCTTAATTGTTAATTGTTTTAAATTAAAAAAAAAAAAATCGCAAATCTTTTAAACATAGAATTCACGATAGTCACCCATAGCATATACTGCAGGGAATGTGATGATAACTTGCTAACTCGAAAAGAATAGAAAAGAATTGTTCTGAGGCTTCGTTTCCCTATCTTAATTTTCCTCTTATTTATTTAATTAAAGAAATGCTTTCGTTAATATGAGTTGTTTTTTTTTTTTTGTTTGGTTTTTTTTTTTTTTTAGCTTTTTCAAATTCGAACAGTAATACCTATTCCAACAATTATGATGTCGTCACAATAATAACTATGATGATGATCACAACAATACGAATGAGAATAATGATAAATTAGAATGTTAATGATACTAATAGTTATGACCACAACAAAAACAACAACAACGTCAACAACAACAACAACAACAACAACAACAACAACAACAACAACAACAACAACAATCATAATTGAATAATAATAATAATGATAATAATAATAATAATAATAATAATAATAATAATAATAATAATAATAATTATAATAATAATAATAATAATATAATTAACAATCTTGATGAAAATTGTCACTTCCATGATTTTGTTATATCATTATGATAATATTTATTTTAACATATACATCAAATAATTTATTCAAGAAGGCCGGAGACCGTACTTTGTAAGTGAAAGCGATCGCAATTTGTAACCGCAAATTTTGACTAAGGCCAACTTGAGTAATAACTGTGCAAGTCGGGACTCCACTTTACACCGATATTCATTGAATCATGACTGTAGCAAGCCAAGTGCTGGTTCACTCACTGTTTGTATTATACAGATTTGTTAAATTAATGTGCTCTATTTCATCTTTTGTAACTAATGAGTTTGATCTGCCTCACATTCACATCTTTTGTAACTAATGAGTCTGATCTGCCTCACATTCACATCTTTTGGCAACTTGTAACTAATGAGTCTGATCTGCCTCACATTCACATCTTTTGTAACTAATGAGTCTGATCTGCCTCACATTCACATCTTTTGTAACTAATGAGTCTGATCTGCCTCACATTCACATCTTTTGTAACTAATGAGTCTGATCTGCCTCACATTCACATCTTTTGTAACTTATGAGTCTGATCTGCCTCACATTCACATCTTTTGTAACTAATGAGTCTGATCTGCCTCACATTCACATCTTTTGTAACTAATGAGTCTGATCTGCCTCACATTCACATCTTTTGTAACTTACACTGGGTTGCCTCAGACACCGGTCTGACTGTCTAGACTGCTGCATGTTACCGTTACTTCCAGCTTTTTGTACAGCTTTAAATACAAGAAGAGAAGAAGAAGCATTCCAAGTAATTAAGATATTTTTATATAAGAAGAATCTATAGATTCATGTACACTAAAATTAGTGATAGAAGATGGCACTGTATAACTAGCCAAAAAGGGTCTAGTCTTAAACACTTACAGACTAACTGTCAAGACGAGAAGTGAGGACGGATTCCTTTGTGTAACTAGAATACAATACTCTAAGGTTTTATGATACAATACTCTAAGGTTTTATGATACAATACTCTAAGGTTTTATGATACAATACTCAAGGTTTTATGATACAATACTCTAAGGTTTTATGATACAATACTTTAAGGTTTTATGATACAATACTCTAATGTTTTATGATACAATACTCTAAGGTTTTATGATACAATACTCTAAGGTTTTATGATACAATACTTAAGGTTTTATGATAACGAATGTTTTTAGAATGACAACAAAATGCTTACCAGATGATCGTACTTAAAAGATATCTAATTTAACTCTCGTCTTTTTTTTCTTCTTAAATATTTTCTTTTCTTTGATACCTAACGGAATAAGAAATTTTTTTGCTGTTTATTTTTTCCATTACAACCTACTTGCGCTTAAGGTTAAAATTTAGTAATTCTCTAGGATAGTCTATAAATTTATTTTTTTATCTTCTTCCCTCTCTTTCTCTTGCTTTGTCACTCCTTTTTTTCAATCTGACTATGTCTCTCTTTGTCTTTAGCATTCTCTCTCTCTCTCTCTCTCTCTCTCTCTCTCTCTCTCTCTCTCTCTCTCTCTCTCTCTCTCTTTCGCTCATTCCCTCCGTCTTTTTATTTTTCCTTCTCGTTTCCTCCATTTGTTTCTTTTTAGTTTTCCCTTAATCGTGCGGCATTTTATTACAAGACTCTCCCCTCCCATTTTTCCAACCTCACTTACAATGTTCCGTCTTTTTACTCCCTTAATCTCTTTCCGTTTCTATGTGTCACTCTTTTTTACTCATACATACGCTATTTATCACTTTCGCCTTTTTTTCTCTTCCCGAGCCATCTCCCTTTCTTTATGTCTATCTCTCCATCTCTCATTTTCTTCTTTTTCTTACTTTTCCTGTCTTCCCCCCTCTCTCCTTCTCTCGATGCCTCCCTCTCTTCATCCCTCTCTCTACCTTACTCCCTCTCTCTTTCTCTTTAATTTTCTTTTCAACTTCGCACGTTACAGTCAAGTATTTCCAACCGTTTTATTGTGTTATTTCCAAAGAGACTTCACGACAAAATCTGACAGCCACCGGTGGAAGATCAAAACTATTTACACGGACTGAACACCAGTGTCTGTGATGATGAATAACCGCAAAGAGCGTGTCCACACATAACTTACATTCGCTGTGCATGTGTTTGTGTGGAACGGAATACATAGTCTAGATTTATGCAAATCTTGTGGCTTTTATCTGACTGCATCTTTTATTCAAGAATGTAGAACCCAAATACTTAGCAATAGACATGCTCATGTGTTTTGTTCGTCTTATAAAAAAAAGTGCGGACAAGTGTTGCACTTTATGAAGTAATCAGTCATGGAATTTTCTTATTATCGTTTTTGAAATGCATTGAACTCTCCTCTCCATCTTTGTTCCTTTTTAGTCCCCTCTCCCTTTTCATCTTTTCAGCCTATTAGACCCTGAGATAGATTTACAGGTTGCACAGTTTTTTCCTCACTCTCTCTATTTCTCTTTATCTCTATCTCTATCTGACTGACTGTCTGCCTCTCTCTATTTCTCTCTCTGTCTGTTTCTCTGTCGGTTTGTCTGTCTGTCTGTCCGTCTGTCTCTCTCTGTGTCCGTCTCTCTCTCTGTCTGTCTCTCTGTCTGCCTCTGTCTGTCTCTCTCTCTGACTGTCTGTCTGTCTGTCTGTCTGTCTGTCTGTCTGTCTGTCTGTCTGTCTGTCTCTGTCTCTGTCTGTCTGTTTGTCTGTCTCTGTCTCTCTCCCCCTCTCTCTCTAACACATACACACTCTTTTCTGCTTCTTATTTTCCTACTTTATATCCTTATAATAAAAGTGTTAAGAGTGGTGCAGCAAGCCCGAAGCGCGCACCACCAGTCACGGTAAATCTGTAGATAACATTACTATGGATCAACAAACCCATAACTGCCCGTCTGATTACTCTGTGCTTGTATCACTGAGTGTGCGAAAACCCGATCGTCAATTATCTGGAGCCTTTATCCGGAACGTTATGGTCATATTTTGTATTATTCCGTGCCAACTTTATCTAATCTGCGTGTTCAAACATCTGGTGTCAACTTAAAGATGAGTGAAAATTTTCAGCCCCTGCCTTTTCTCGTCAAATACCAGTGAAACAGAAAGTATTCGAAGCTGTCTTTCATTAGGTAAGGATGTCGTAATAAAAAGGAAAACATGTCAATTACCTCGTTGCCAAATAGGAAATTGTGAAAGAAATGACCCAACTTTAAATAGACGGAAGTATGCTGCAAGAACAAAATAATAGTTTTGATTAAACAGGGAAGGAACAACTAATTTGTCGCAAAAGTATTTCAGCTTAAAACTTTTTGCGAATGTTTATTTCAGCATAAGATTTACCCAACAAAAGAGAATAAAGACCTATTTTGTTTTTTAAATAAAGCTAGGAACTGTGAACAAAGAGAAATATAATAAGTAGATTTACTATATTTTAAATGGCGTCATGAAATACTTCTCTTCTGCTGCAAAGTTAAGTCTTGAAGCGTCCACAATTTAATGGCAGTTTTTCAAGTACTTTTAATATTTTAGGCACCGTTTTCTTAGACGGAAGGTGCAAAATGGTTAGGGCCGCAATGTTAACAATTTCGATGGACCAATTTATTTTTAACCCAATTTTTTTCATTCATTTCTTATATTCATCTATTTAGATTTTCTTTATGGACCTTAAATGAGAAAACAAGAGATAAGAAAATTAAGGGTGCCACTTTAAATAAATCTTAAAGTCAAAAGAGATTTCGTTAAAGTCGACAGATCAGTATAGATACTCTATACACAGACAGCTTACCAAACTATGACCATCTAGGGTGCAGATAGAAGCCAACAATTATCTTCACATGAAATTTGAGATCCGTATAGAATTGATAACATCCGGTGTTAGGATATTGCTTTGATCCCGTTACATGTTTATTGTTATTATTATTATAATTATTATTATTATTATTATTATTATTATTATTATTATTATTATTATTATTATTATTATTATTATCATCATCATCATCATCATCATCATCATCATCATCATCATCATCATCATCATCATCATCATCATCATCATTATTATTATTATTATTATTATTATTATTATTATCATCATCATCATCATCATCATCATCATCATCATCATTATTATTATTATTATTATTATTATTATTATTATTATTATTATTATTATTATTATTATCATCATCATCATCATCATCATCATCATTATTATTGTTATTATTATTGTTTAAACAATAGTGCGGCAAACAGGATGAAAACAGCTGTCATGTCTGAAAGATCCAGATCTGGTTGTTTTTTTCACATGAAGATGATAAAAAAAATATTACACTTGATTCATCATAAATACAGTCTTAATTCATTCACTATAAATAATGACAAATAATAAATTTGAGATTAAAAAAATATATTTAAGTTTTAAAACTGTGTCAGTTTAATCATTTGGATTCTCTTGTTTATGTTTTATTTTTGTTATTTTATTAATAGCTTATTCAATCGAAACAGAGAAAACAAAATCCACCCCATAGACAAACATGTCTTATGCTTCTATATTTTTTATATTTCATCTTTTTAAACACAGCACACTATAGAAGTTTATATATTTCTATATTTCATCTATTTAAACACAGCACACTATAGAAGTTTATATATTTCTATATTTCATCTATTTAAACACAGCACACTATAGAAGTTTATATATTTCTATATTTCATCTTTTTAAACACAGCACACTATAAAAGTTTCTATATTTCTATATTTCATCTATTTAAACACAGCACACTATAGAAGTTCTATATTTCTATATTTCATCTTTTTAAACACAGCACACTATAGAAGTTTATATATTTCTATATTTCATCTATTTAAACACAGCACACTATAGAAGTTTCTATATTTCTATATTTCATCTTTTTAAACACAGCACACTATAGAAGTTTCTATATTTCTATATTTCATCTTTTTACACACAGCACACTATAGAAGTTTCTATATTTCTATATTTCATCTTTTTAAACACAGCACACTATAGAAGTTTATATATTTCTATATTTCATCTATTTAAACACAGCACACTATAGAAGTTTATATATTTCTATATTTCATCTATTTAAACACAGCACACTATAGAAGTTTATATATTTCTATATTTCATCTATTTAAACACAGCACACTATAGAAGTTTATATATTTCTATATTTCATCTATTTAAACACAGCACACTATAGAAGTTTATATATTTCTATATTTCATCTTTTTACACACAGCACACTATAGAAGTTTCTATATTTCTAGTTTGCGGGGTGATGAAAGCAGCCAATGGTTCCCATGAGAATCCGCTCTTTGACTGTTATCGCGTTCTCTGACTACTGGCAAAAAACTGTTACACGGGGTGGAAAGAAAATAAATGTTTACAAGTGATGATTTGTGGCAAGAATGGCAGAATGGTGGAAAAAAATGTAAAGAACATCGACTAGGTTGTTCAAAAGATTGTCTTTTTTTTTTTTTAATTTTGGAGAGGTGGGAAAGGGCAGGGGAAGAGTAATTTGTTTCAGTGTTTCGATTCATATCGTCTGAAGTTAATTTATTTTCCAAGAGTTCTCAATACTTATCTCTATTTATTTCGGCAGGTTTTTAATTGAGGATTATAAATAGATTTTAGACAGAGAGAATTGCAACTTAGATAAAGTAAAAAAACAATTCGCAAGATAGAGATTACTTAAAATTTGTTCCTTAACAAAATTAATAAATAAAACTAGTGATTAAACAAAAAAAGAAACCAAAATTTGATGTGTACTGACCGGGCACTTTTGTTTGTATAGTGACTGTCTGCCTAATTTCTCTCTCTCTCTCTCTCTCTCTCTCTCTCTCTCTCTCTCTCTCTCTCTCTCTCTCTCTCTCTCTCTCTCTCTCTCTCTGTGTGTCTCTCTCTGTGTCTCTCTCTGTCTCTCTGTCTTTCTCTGTCTCTGTCTCTGTCTCTTTGTCTCTGTCTCTGTCTCTTTGTCTCTGTCTCTATGTCTCTCACTTATTCCTCTCCCAAATTATATTTTTTCCTTTACTGAAAATTTGTTTCATGTTAACTTGCTACATGACATTTGCTGTGATCGGTACTGATTTGAACCTCAGCTCTATTTAGTTTGGTATGCTCTGCTTCTTATTTTAGCAACGTAACACTGTACTATTGATATATGAAATTTTAGTCTTGATCTTTTTCTTTTTCTTTAAATTACTTTTTTCTTCTCTTTTACGACGATTTTTGTGTGTGTGTGTGTGTGTGCTTTTAAGGTTGCTGTAATTGTTGATTTAGCACGTGAAAAGATTATTGTTTTCTTTTTTTTTGTTAATATATATTTCGGCTTTATAGCCCTTACTCTGTAAGCGTTCACTGATCTTCTTGCACTTTTTTTGTAAATTTTCTGGTTTGTATTGGGGCTGCAGTTATCACTGAAACAGGAGGGATATAACAAGAGATAACCGAATCGTCCTATTTTGTCCAGGCTAACGGACCCAACGTGTCGGGTGTGAGGGAGAAGGTAGTCTACGGCCAGGATGAGAACACGGAGCGAGGCAACTGGAGCGGCAGGCTGGACTTTGTGCTGTCCATGCTGGGCTATGCTGTGGGGCTGGGCAACATCTGGCGCTTCCCTTATCTATGCTACAGGTGAATATATAGATTCATCATTTGGTGCTTCCCTTACCTCTGCTACAGGTGAATATATAGACTTATCATTTGGTGCTTCCCTTATCTCTGCTACAGGTAAATATATAGACTTATCATTTGGTGCTTCCCTTGCCTCTGCTACAGGTGAATATAGACTTATCATCAGACGCTTCCCTTGTCGCTGCTAAAGGTGAATATATAGACTTATCATTTGGTGCTTCCCTTGTCTCTGCTACAGGTGAATATATACTTATCATCTGGGGCTTCCCTTGTCGCTGCTAAAGGTGAATAAATAGACTTATCATTTGGCTCCCCCCTTACCTCTGCTACAGTTGAATATATAGACTTATCATCAGGCGCTTCTGCTACAGATGAATATATAGACTTATCATTTAGTGCTTCCCCTACCACTGCTAAAGGTAAATATACAGACTTATCATTTGGTGCTTCCCTTACCTCTGCTACAAGTGAATATAGACTTATCATCAGACGCTTCCCTTGTCGCTGCTAAAGGTGAATAAATAGACTTATCATTTGGTTCCCCCCTTACCTCTGCTACAGTTAAATATATAGACTTATCATTTAGTGCTTCCCCTACCACTGCTAAGGGTAAATATACAGACTTATCATTTGGTGCTTCCCTTACCTCTGCTACCGGTGAATATAGACTTATCATCAGGCACTTCCCTTACCTCTGCTACAGGTGAATATAGACTTATCATCAGGCGCTTCCCTTACCTCTGCTACAGGTGAATATAGACTTATCATCAGGCGCTTCCCTTATCGCTGCTAAAGGTGAATATATAGACTTATCATTTGGCGTTTTGCTTACCTCTGCTACATGTGAATATCTAGATTCATTCTCTGGCGCTTCCCTTACCTCTGCTACAGGTGAATATCTAGATTCATTCTCTGGCGCTTCCCTTACCTCTGCTACAGGTGAATATCTAGACTCATTCTCTGGCGCTTCCCTTACCTCTGCTACAGGTGAATATCTAGACTCATTCTCTGGCGCTTCCCTTACCTCTGCTACAGGTGAATATCTAGACTCATTCTCTGGCGCTTCCCTTAACTCTGCTACAGGTGACTCAAAATAGTTGCTGCACATAATAGGCAGTAGTTGATCCGCAAAGCAAAACTTTTTGGGAAAATCTATTAAGGGAAAGATGTAATGATATCCTTAACTTTCCAGTGTTTAGGTTTCGCATTTATTGCGAGGCAGAAGTGAACATCCCTAAGTGCTATCATTAATTTTGAGGATTTTTTTTAAATTTAAGTTTCGCATCACCGCAATGAGTTTGTGCAACTGCAGTGAGACTCTGGGTTCCGTAATTTATCACAACTTGCAGAAACATTTAAGGATTTTCGGATTTGGATTCATCATGTCAAATCTCTCTTCTCTCTCTATCTCTACCTCTCTCTCTCACTCTCTTTCTCTCTCTCTCTCTCTGGATAGCTCTGATATATCTCTAGGTATGGTATAGCACCTAGACTCACAGAATCAACTTATATCAGTTTTCTGCTTTTTCCAGAAATGGCGGCGGAGCGTTTCTACTTCCCTACCTGATCATGTTGGTTCTAGTGGGCATCCCGCTCTTCTACCTGGAGGTCAGCCTGGGCCAGTTCTGCAGCAAAGGCGCCGCCAAGTGCTGGGACTTCGCCCCGATGCTCAAAGGTAGGAAAATACTAAGAGGAGACCAGTTTACTATTGTTTAGTTTGTTTTGCTATTTTGTGTTTGTTTGTTTGCTTGTTGTGTAATTTTTGGGGGAGTCAGGAGGATTTTATCCGAAGCAGATATTTAAAGTTAAAGGGTATTTTTTTTTAAATATGAATGACAAAATGAATATAGCAGACAACAGTATAATGTTCTATAAAATAATATTGCTTTAGAGGAATTGATTAATATCTTCGTCGATTTAATAATTTAACAATGATTTGAATAATATATCTATATATATATATATATATATATATATATATATATATATATATATATATATATATATATAAAGTCTTTCGGAATCAAGAAGTTTGTCAATAATCTAGCCCATCTCCAAAGCCATACTAGGTCCTTGATTAGGGAACCTTCCATTCAGAACATTATAAAATTGTATACAGTGCGCATGTATATTTACTCCCTTAATTTTTTTTTATGTTAAAAACTATAAGTTAGTTTTCTTCTCGTTACGAGATATCTATCTTTTTTTTCTTCTTCTACTTCATCCGCTGCATATATTTCATATCTCTGTTTCTCAGGCGTGGGCATCGCCATGATCATGTGCTCTACCATGGTGACCATCTACTACAACGTGATCATCGCGTGGTCCCAGTTCTACTTTATTATCTCGTTCACTGACCACGTCCCGTGGGACACCTGCGACAAGGGGTGGAACTCTGACTGTACGATAAGCCACAGCTAGGGGGCAGGGGGATGCTTGATTTGTTTGATCTTTGCTGATCTTTGTCATGTTCAAAAGTGGAAACATCGAGCACAATTATAATAATGATAACTGTAACATCAGCAAAAACAACAACAACAACAACAACAACAACAACAACAACAACAACAACAACAACAAGATCAACAATAATAATAATAATAATAATAATAATAATAATAATAATAATAATAATAATAATAATAATAATAATAATAATAATAATAATAATAATAATAATAATAATAATAATAATAATAATAATAATAATAATAATAATAATAATAATAATAATAATAATAATAATAATAATAATAATAATAATAATAATAATAATAATAATAATAATAATAATAATAATAATAATAATAATAATAATAATAATAATAATAATAATAATAATAATAATGAACAAAGAGGAGGCCAGGAGGTGAAGATGAAGATAAAGACAGATTTTGATAATAAGAAGAGTACCTAATCATCCCAAATAGCAGGAAAGATCATACCTCACCTCATTGCGTGTGTTCTCTGACTCGACGATATGTTTTCTTATGCTCCACCTTTGATGTTTCTCCTTATAATAATTGATAAATTAGTTGCTTATTTTATTTTAAACTTCTATTGTTTTTTTTTGTTTGTTTTTTTTTCCTTACGACCCACCGCTGATGTTGCTGTGACTTGCCGTGTTCAGACTGCAGCCTGAAGTGGCCGCTGGTGAACTGTGAGAACGGGACGGCTCACTCTAACGGCACCTGCTACGAGGGAGGTAACCCAGTCGGACTCTGGAACAGGACTGTCTTCAAGGACGCCACAAATATCTCCTTGGTTTCTCCCTCCGAAGAGTACTGGACGTAAGTACTGGACGTAAGTCCACGTCCACAGTGGCTCCGAATCAGAGAAGTACTGGACGCAAGTACTGGACGTAAGTCCACGTCCACAGTGGCTCCGAATCAGAGAAGTACTGGACGTAAGTACTGGACGTAAGTCCACGTCCACAGTGGCTCCGAATCAGAGAAGTACTGGACGTAAGTACTGGGCGCAAGTCCACGTCCACAGTGGCTCCGAATCAGAGAAGTACTGGACGCAAGTACTGGACGCAAGTCCACGTCCACAGTGGCTCCGAATCAGAGAAGTACTGGACGTAAGTACTGGACGTAAGTCCACGTCCACAGTGGCTCCGAATCAGAGAAGTACTGGACGCAAGTACTGGACGCAAGTCCACGTCCACAGTGGCTCCGAATCAGAGAAGTACTGGACGTAAGTACTGGACGTAAGTCCACGTCCACAGTGGCTCCGAATCAGAGAAGTACTGGACGTAAGTACTGGGCGCAAGTCCACGTCCACAGTGGCTCCGAATCAGAGGAGTACTGAACGTAAGTACTGGACGTAAGTACTGGACGCAAGTCCACGTCCACAGTGGCTCCGAATCAGAGAAGTACTGGACGTAAGTATTGGACGTAAGTATTGGACGTAAGTACTGGACGCAAGTCCACGTCCACAGTGGCTCCGAATCAGAGAAGTACTGGACGCAAGTCCACGTCCACAGTGGCTCCGAATCAGAGAAGTACTGGACGCAAGTACTGGACGCAAGTCCACGTTCATAGTGGCTCCGAATCAGAGGAGTACTGAACGTAAGTACTGGACGTAAGTACTGGACGCAAGTCCACGTCCACAGTGGCTCCGAATCAGAGAAGTACTGGACGTAAGTACTGGACGTAAGTACTGGACGCAAGTCCACGTCCACAGTGGCTCCGAATCAGAGAAGTACTGGACGCAAGTACTGGACGCAAGTCCACGTCCACAGTGGCTCCGAATCAGAGGAGTACTGGACGCAAGTACTGGACGTAAGTACTGGACGCAAGTCCACGTCCACAGTGGCTCCGAATCAGAGAAGTACTGGACGTAAGTACTGGACGCAAGTCCACGTCCACAGTGGCTCCGAATCAGAGAAGTACTGGACGTAAATCCACGTCCACAGTGGCTCCGAATCAGAGGAGTACTGGACGTAAGTACTGGACGCAAGTCCACGTCCACAGTGGCTCCGAATCAGAGAAGTACTGGACGCAAGTACTGGACGTAAGTACTGGACGCAAGTCCACGTCCACAGTGGCTCCGAATCAGAGAAGTACTGGACGGAAGTACTGGACGCAAGTACTGGACGCAAGTCCACGTCCACAGTGGCTCCGAATCAGAGGAGTACTGGACGTAAGTACTGGACGTAAGTACTGGACGCAAGTCCACGTCCACAGTGGCTCCGAATCAGAGGAGTACTGGACGTAAGTACTGGACGCAAGTACTGGACGCAAGTCCACGTCCACAGTGGCTCCGAATCAGAGAAGTACTTGACGCAAGTACTGGACGCAAGTACTGGACGCAAGTCCACGTCCACAGTGTCTCCGAATCAGAGAAATACTGGACGCAAGTCCACGTCCACAGTGTCTCCGAATCAGAGAAATACTGGACGTAAGTCCACGTCCACAGTGTCTCCGAATCAGAGAAGTACTGGACATAAGTACTGGACGCAAGTCCACGTCCACAGTGGCTCCGAATCAGACAGCGTCATCTCACTGCAGCATTCCTAGACCATGCTAGAAGGATAAGTCTTACCCATTTAGATGGCCTGCTTGAGGTTTTCGAGGTTATAAAACATATTGACGCTCAAACATTTTTCCCTCACACACAAATAAACATATGTGAAATTATTGTTATCTGTTGGTTGGCTCAAATTATGTACTTTAATTAATAACAATAAGATTGCATCAATGATAATCAAGTTACTGGTTTCTCGTACTCCGTGGTATTTGGCAAACCAAACAGCTTTATTTGTATCAACTTTTGAGTGTAGATAATTCCCTCTAAGGCTTTGTAATTTTTTTTTTTCATTTAATCATTTTAAAGAAATACGAATCAAGTTTTAAAGAAGCAACAAATCTCGAGATTACTGTCCCTTTTTTGTTCACAGTAATTTTAGTAAAAGTTCATCAAGAATGTATTAAACGAAATAAAAAGAAAGGAAAATTGAAAAACTGTTATGGAATACAATGCTCTTATATTGATAGGTTTAATGTTTGCGTCTTATTATTTCTCCTGTTTCTAGTGAGTATAAAATTCAGTAAATATCCTACTGTATGTGACTGTATCAAGATGTCTTGGAATAAGGCTTAACAGATACTGGAAAGTCACCTTTAGTTCAGATCCTCTTTACTCTCTGGACGGTAAGTTTTTAATAGGGCCGCAGACGGTGGGGCTGGAGCTTGTTTGTTGTCAGCTTGAGCAGCAGGCACTAAGTGCTATGGTGTTATAACTTATTCAATGACGATTAGACTCCCGTCAAGCCGTACAGTAGAGTTGGAGAGATGTGATATGTTCGGACCCTTGCCTCCGTGATGTTAGCCCAGTACTCTACTGACTGAACTATCTGGGACAATCATATGAAGAAAAATATTTTCAAGAGATTTATAGTAAGCGAGAAGATCCAAAACGACCAAAACTAACAAAATAGTTTTATTTCTGTATATTTTAAAAACAAAAACTTTGCGAAGATTAGAAAAGTGGATTCTTCAACTCTGCACGAGATGAAACCTGTTTTCACATGGGTTTTTTCAGGAATGAGGTTTTGGGTTTGAGTGACGGTTTGGATGATATGGGTGACATTAGATGGCATCTTGCCGTGAGCCTCGTCGTGGCTTGGATCGTGACGTTCCTCTGTCTACTGAAAGGCATCAAGACAACAGGAAAGGTAGGCTGCTTTATTGTTTGTTGACCTAAACTTACGCTATTTCTAGAATTTTTCTTTTCCGATAGCGTTTCTAACTTCTGTCAACTTTGAAAAGCTCATCGCTATTTTAACAGTTAAAGAACTTTCATCATTTGAGTTCTGTTTTGTACCTATACTTTAATGAGTTAGATTTTTTCCCCTTTAGATTCTTTCTTTTTTTGTGGAGAAAAAAAAAGGGGGGGGGAGGAGTAGGCTTATTATTAATTGATATTTGCGTATTAAATTACATTATGATTATTATCCATTTGAATCTTAGAATCGAAATTTTCTGGAAAAAAAGTCACATGCATTTACGTCCGGTTTTCTTTTTCTCTGGCGTTGTTCATAACTTTTATGTTGGCATAGCAATCTGACAGACAGACAGTCACACAGACAGACAGACAGACAGACAGAGTGTAAAGTTTTAACTTGTAAGTCAATACTAACAAACTCCTAAGCTCATAGACATACAAAGAATAAAAGCTTCGCGGAACTGTAGATTGAAATCAAAAATGTTTTGTTCATGAAGGCGGTGGTTTCTACCAAAGTAAGATTTCACTCGGCTGCTCTCTCACAATCTGGGCTATACTGATCTTGATCAAGCTTTATGAAAAGAGAGCAAAAATTGGTCTAGAGATTCTTTAGCCTCATGTAACTTTTTATTCTTTTATGTCAACACCCTTAAAACATTTTAAGTCTTGATTTTTTTTTTTATAAAAAGTTCAAAACAAAGCAACCAGCAACTGAATAAATATCACATAATTTATCTCTCTGTGCATCCCATGTTGTTTACTGTTCCCTTATGTTGTCCTGGTAAACAAACTCATAATTTATCTCTCTGTGTATCTCAAACTATATACTTCACTGCCCTGTTCCCTTACGTTGTCCTGGTAAACAAACTCATAATTTATTTCTCTGTGTATCCCAAACTATATACTTCACTGCCCTGTTCCCTTACGTTGTCCTGGTAAACAAACTCATAATTTATTTCTCTGTGTATCCCAAACTATATACTTCACTGCCCTGTTCCCTTACGTTGTCCTGGTAAACAAACTCATAATTTATTTCTCTGTGTATCTCAAACTATATACTTCACTGCCCTGTTCCCTTACGTTGTCCTGGTAAACAAACTCATAATTTATTTCTCTGTGTATCCCAAACTATATACTTCACTGCCCTGTTCCCTTACGTTGTCCTGGTAAACAAACTCATAATTTATTTCTCTGTGTATCCCAAACTATATACTTCACTGCCCTGTTCCCTTACGTTGTCCTGGTAAACAAACTCATAATTTATTTCTCTGTGTATCCCAAACTATATACTTCACTGCCCTGTTCCCTTACGTTGTCCTGGTAAACAAACTCATAATTTATTTCTCTGTGTATCCCAAACTATATACTTCACTGCCCTGTTCCCTTACGTTGTCCTGGTAAACAAACTCATAATTTATTTCTCTGTGTATCTCAAACTATATACTTCACTGCCCTGTTCCCTTACGTTGTCCTGGTAAACAAACTCATAATTTATTTCTCTGTGTATCCCAAACTATATACTTCACTGCCCTGTTCCCTTACGTTGTCCTGGTAAACAAACTCATAATTTATCTCTGTGTGTATCCCATGTTGTTTACTGTTCCCTTATGTTGTCCTGGTAAACAAACTCATAATTTATCTCTCTGTGTATCCCAAACTATATACTTCACCGCCCTTTTTCTTTATTTTGTCCTGGTAAACAAACACATAATTCATCTCTGTGTATCCCAGGTTGTTTACTTCACTGCCCTGTTCTCTTACGTTGCCCTGGTAAACAAACACATAACTCATCTCTGTGTGTATCCCAGGTTGTTTACTTCACTGCCCTGTTCCCTTACGTTGCCCTGGTAAACAAACACATAATTCATCTCTGTGTGTATCCCAGGTTGTTTACTTCACTGCCCTGTTCCCTTACGTTGCCCTGGTAAACAAACACATAACTCATCTCTGTGTGTATCCCAGGTTGTTTACTTCACTGCCCTGTTCCCTTACGTTGTCCTGGCAATCCTCTTCTTCCGTGGTGTGACGCTCGGAGACGGTGTTGGAGACGGAGTGACCTTCTACATCAAGCCGAATCTAAACAGGCTCACAGACGCCAAGGTTGGTTAGCCTCTTCACTCCTTTATATACATTATCATAATCGCTATCTTTATTATTATCATCATCATCATCATTATTATTATTATTATTATTATTATTATTATTATTAGTAGTAGTAGTAGTAGTAGTAGTAGTAGTAGTAGTAGTAGTAGTAGTAGTAGTAGTAGTAGTAGTAGTAGTAGTAGTAGTAGTAGTAGTAGTAGTAGTAGTAGTAGTAGTAGTAGTAGTAGTAGTAGTAGTAGTAGTAGTAGTAGTAGTAGTAGTAGTAGTAGTAGTAGTATTATTATTATTATTATTATTATTATTATTATTATTATTATTATTATTATTATTATTATTATTATTATTATTATTATTATTATTATTATTATTGTTGTTGTTGTTGTTGTTGTTGTTACTATTATTATTATTATGCAAACCATCAAGAAAAGACGGCCATAGAGCATTTGCACAATGTGCACCAGTTGTCTGGAATGCCCTTCCCCTTTCCATCAGGGAGTAGTAGTAGTAGTAGTAGTAGTAGTAGTAGTAGTAGTAGTAGTAGTAGTAGTAGTAGTAGTAGTAGTAGTAGTAGTAGTAGTAGTAGTAGTAGTAGTAGTAGTAGTAGTAGTAGTAGTAGTAGTAGTTTTGGTAGTTATAGTGCAGGTGTGTGTGAGTGGTGTATTTCAATTGAATGAGTATTCACTGCCTTTTTCTGTTATCTCTCATTGCAAAAACAACTTGTTCGACTTGTAATGTGCTCCCCCAGGTGTGGCGAGATGCAGCCAACCAGATCTTCTACTCCCTGGGTCCGTGTTGGGGCGGCCTGGTTACCCTGGCGAGCTACAATCGTTTCCAAAACAATGCTCTCACGTACGTTTGATATACGATGGACAAGAGAGTCATCTTTTTGTATCCTTTCTCTCTCTCTCTCTCTCTCTCTCTCTCTCTCTCTCTCTCTCTCTCTCTCTCTCTCTCTCTCTCTCTCTCTCTCTCTCTCTCTCTCTCTCTAGAACTGTTTCTCCTGTTCTTTGTCTCACTTGCATTCTCTCTCTTCCTCTATCTATCGCTATCTCTATTAATTTGTTTATTGTTCTAACTTTCTTTCTTTTTCTCCATCTATCTCTGATTCTCCATATCTCTCTGCCTGTCTCTATGTCCCTCTATAAGCAACTGGCCTTCTGTGTACTGTCTCTCTCTTTGCGTCTCTCTCTCTCTCTCTCTCTCTCTCTCTATCTATCTATCTATCTCCTTCTTTCATCCTTTGTTTTCATATTAGAAGTCCTGAATCAATAGTTCTTTTGAGAGAATTTTTGTTTTCCATAATCTCTTAAATTTCACTAAAGTCATCAAGTGATTTTCTTTATGGTAGTTATAGTGCAGGTGTGTGTGAGTGGTGATGTTGGTGATGATGGTAACATAAGTGGTTATAAATAGGACAAAAAAGTGTTTGATGATGATGGTGGTGATAAGTAGAGATAATTGGAAATAATATTTAAAAAAAAGAAATAAGAAAATTAAGGCTGCAACTTTAGATAAGTCTTAAAGTGTGTGTATATATATATATATTCACTTAAATTACTTTGTTAACATGCCTTTAAATTTATCTTTATTTCTATGTAGAAGCTGTTCGTTTTTTTTTTTCCAATATTATAAATATTATTATTATTATCATTATCATTATTTTTATTATTATTATTATTATTATTATTATTATTATTATTATTATTATTATTATTATTATTATTATTATTATTATTATTATTATTATTATTATTATTATTATTATTATTATTATTATTATTATTATTATTATCATCATCATCATTATTATTATTATCATTTTTATTATCCATCTTACTTCCAGGGACACCCTGATCGTTGCGATCGGTAACGCCCTGACCAGCCTGTTCGGTGGTTTTGTTATTTTCTCTTACCTCGGTTACATGGCGGCGCAAATCAATGTGGACATTGAGGATGTTGTTAGAAGCGGTTGGTAGTTCTCTTGATGAGTTATATATTTATCTAAGTCAGTTAATATTATTTTTCATTCTGTTAGTAAAGATCATCAAACATCTGTCATTCCTCGAAAATTTAATTGTTTTCATTTTATTTATTATTTTTTTTTTTAATAAAAAAGATCATATGACTTCTGGACTTTCTTTTGGGGAGGAGGGGGTGGAGGATTCTTAAATTACCCAAAGAATTTTCAGGGCAGTGACTCAACATTCCAACACCAAGAACGAAATTTTCTCTCTACCCTACAGTGCTGAATAATTTGGGTTTCTTTCTCTTGTAAGCACTTTGACCACCTCACCTGATCCCAGGAAGAAGGCAGTTTGTACTATAGGAACTGAGCCTATTCTGGACTTTCCTCACCTAATCTATACATGTAGTTCCTTTCACACCATAATCAGATGGTTATGCATTCCCGTAAAAGGTGCCTAAAGATGCGTTGACTTGCAGAAATCTATAACTGACCATTTATTTGTATCTATACATAAATCAGCAATTACAAAAATTAAAAAATAGATTTTGGATTTTTATTAAAAAGAAAATCAACAAGATCTAACTATTCTTGTTGAACTTAAGAATATACCCGAGAGTTCTTTCCTTGAACCTCACCAAGAACAGATGTCGATTTTTCTCGTAATCAAATAAAATATGGAATAACGCAGGTGATACAGTTTGTTTTTGGTTTGCTTTCTTTTAAACAGTATCTAAAACCAGGTTAGCATGAGAGCAATACGGTAAAAGCGCATTATGCCTTCGACTTTTGTTTTCCTTGACTATGGTCGGAAGACGACAAGAGTTTTATCAAATGTCAAAGCGTCTCCACGATGCTGTCCTCTTCGGTCCAATAATCCGCGACATTTCGTTCACTTTCAAGCACAACAACATCTTGTGGTTCAATCAAACTACATTGAGCATTGTAGAATAGACAGAGACAAAGAGAAAAGGTGAAGGTCGTATTTTGCTATACGCGTCTTTTCACAATGAAGCTTGAAAATCAGTATTTCAAGAGTGTGATTCTTGGTAGTGTAAAGTGTGTGCAATGTCATCACCATAATTTGATTCTTCATTTTTTTGTTCAAGTCTATACAAGGGCATTTAGAAGTTTCCTGAATTCACAACTCTAACTGACATCCATGAAAACTTTGCACCTAACTGGAGATATGCGACAATAACTGGAGAACTTGATTTGCATCCTTGCCGTGCCAGTCTAGGTCTTTGTAAAATCTAAGATCCCTTCAAACATTTGCGTTTATAGTTGGCGAGAAGTCTCAAAACTAGTCCGAATGAGCGGAATGTCTGGATTACTAGATTTGAAAGAAAAAAGGCACTTGAAACTGAATAAATTGCTCTTTTTCTTATTATTCTAAAAGATCATAAAATTTGATATCTTCTCATGGAAAACTGATAATTTCATTAAATTTTCGCCTCTGAGAGTCGAAAGAAAATAAATAATATAGAATATAAACACCCTACAATGTGCCATGTCTTACATGCTATTCTTATGGACAGTCGGCATCAAGTTTTAAATGATCATAAAAAAGCAAATGGGTCTGTCATAACATTTGTATATATAAACAATGCGCAATGCTTACTGCTATTCTCCAAATCACTTATAGCATTTATGTTCTTTTGTGGGCCAAACCATTCTCTTAATTATTATTGTGTCGGTTTCAACTTTTTCTTAAGGTCGGTCAGGAAAGTCTTAATCCAGTGCATTATTTTTATGTATTACCACTTTGATACAAGTTCAATGTGTGTGTGTGTGTGTGTCTCCCTGTGTGTGTGCTCTAAATCAGGTCCAGGCTTGGCGTTTATCGTGTATCCAGAGGCTGTGACACACCTCCCCGCCCCGCCCTTCTGGGCGATCGCTTTCTTCTTCATGTTGATCCTGCTAGGCCTGGATAGTCAGGTCAGTATGACAAAGAGATTGAATCCTCCCCGAGTTAGAAGCTGTACAAAAGTTTATGACAAACATCAATAGATGGAGTTTATGTATAAAATTATAAAACTTCAAGAAAGGAAATACATGGAGTTTAAAATAGTACCTATGATTTCATCGAATAGTGCATTGTTGCCTATCTAAATGACTACATAAAAATAGTTATAGATTGAGTGCTTTTTGAATTGCAATGTGGTAATTCAGTGTATAGTCTATGTTAAGTTTTAAGATAAAGTCAAGTTATTGAAGCTTAAAAAATTTTGAAAAAAAAAATAATGTATAAGAAAGTAGAATGTTTACCAAGCATTTATGAGAAGTGACATTGACTGTAATCCTGGCTCAAGTAATGCCAGTCTCTTTCTTTCTCTCTCTCTCTCTCTCTCTCTCTCTCTCTCTCTCTCTCTCTCTCTCTCTCTCTCTCTCTCTCTCTGTCTCTCTCTCTCTCTCTCTCTCTCTCTCTCTCTCTCTCTCTCTCTCTCTCTCTCTCTCTCCCTCTCTCTTTTCTCTCTCTGTTTTCTTCTCCCCATCCAGTTTGCCATGGTGGAAACTTTACTGTCTGGGATGCTTGATCAGTGGCCGAAATTTCGAAAGTACAAAACTCTTGTGATATTGATGATCTGTGTGGTGCTGCTTCTGCTTGGTCTGCCCCTCGTCACAGAGGTAACACTTAACAAGGGGTGGTGGGCTCGGTTGACTGATTTTGGACTGGGACGCACGGGGCATGTACATGCACCACCTATATAGTTAGGAGACCCCAGATTAACGGTTTGGGTAGTACAATGAATTCAACTGCAGTTATCATTGGTTGAGTAACTTAAAAGCCCATTTTTTAAATAAAATTATCCTTTGATATTGCTTTAGGTTTAAAAAAACGGAACTCTGAAAAAGGGAAAAAAAGAAAATTTGGAGAGAGAGAGAGAGAGAGAGAGAGAGAGAGAGAGAGAGAGAGAGAGAGAGAGAGAGAGAGAGAGAGAGAGAGAGTCAGACACACAGAGACAGAGATAGTACAGACACAAAGACAAGCAGACACACAGGTAGACACACAGATAGACAGATATCCAGAGATTCTGTACATGTATATGTGTGTGTGAGAGATTCGGGAGTGACAGTGTGGATAGGAGAGAAAAATTAAGTTGAAAACAATACATCAATGTAGTTATGGACATTATGTTAAGAATCTATACCCTCATGCCTATTTGTAAGGTCCATCTCATATTCTCATACACCTAGTCCGCCCAAAGGAAATGTAGATGTTCGTTCACAGAACGTTTCACCTCCTGCCTCACATCCCGCACTTCACAGAACAATCATATTTTCTCTTATTTTACAAAAAGATTTTGTTTCCTATATAGATGCATTTAAAATTTAAAAGGAAAAAAAAAACTAATTGCTGAATGTTCAACGAGAAACTTGACATCAAACAAGTTTCTACCCTGGAGAATCTTCTTTGAAATGTGTGAAATGCGCATGCGCAAGTTGATGCAAAAGTGCCGATGGTTCGACGATCTGTTGAAAGTTTACCAAATTGTTTTAAATTTGCGCCGAGCCGTATGAAACACTTAGAAGATCAAGAGATAAATTTCGATTTAGAAATGCATCACTTTGGTAGCGGCAAAGTTTGCTTTTGGTGATATATCGCCTAGCACTTAGTAAAATCCAAAGGTGATGTGATTATCGCCTAGCACCTAGTAAAACCCAAAGGTGATGTATCACCTGGCACTTAGTAAAACCCAAAGGTGACGTATCACCTAGCACTTAGTAAAACCCAAAGCTGATATATCGCCTAGCACTTAGTAAAACCCAAAGGTGAGATATCGCCTAGCACTTAGTAAAACCCAAAGGTAATATATCGCCTAGCACTTAGTAAAACTCAAAGGTGATATATCGGCTAGCACTTAGTAAAACCCAAAGGTGATATATCGCCTAGCACTTAGTAAAACCCAAAGGTGATATGATTATCGCCTAGCACTTAGTAAAACCCAAAGGTGATATATCGCCTAGCACTTAGTAAAACCCAAAGGTGAGATATCGCCTAGCACTTAGTAAAACCCAAAGGTGATATATCGCCTAGCACTTAGTAAAACCCAAAGCTGATATATCGCCTAGCACATAGTAAAACCCAAAGCTGATATATCGCCTAGCACATAGTAAAATCCACTTTCTGTCTTATTTACGGTGGTTCCCGGCCACCAGTTCTTGTTTGCTTGTTTTTTTAGGTCTCACGGCCGCTTCCTCCCGTCCAGAAAGAGAGAAAAATGTTACTTGCGTTAGGATGGGAGAGATTCTTTGTCGCCCTTGCAACATTTCATCAAAGAAGTGCTTGACCTAAACCAAATCATTTTCACCCAATAGTATCGTCAAATAATATTGCAGTGATTGGAATAGACTGTCAGCTACCTTATAACTAGTTAATAGTATGTAGGCCGATGAAAAAAATATGTGTGCGAGATTTTTTTTTTTTATCCTCGTCAGGGGTCAATACTGAATGTATTGTCCATACATTTTCCATGACGAATTGGAACTCCTTAAGAATTAGTTTAAAAAGTTCCTGTTTCTTGATGCAAATCACAAATTTTTTTCCCTAGAACTTTCATTCTGCACCTCAAACTGGAAAGACTTATGTATGTTAAGCGCAACTTCTTGCCCTAGAAAATATTTCAATAATTCATATGAAATATTTTAAAAAAACCTTTCTAGATTGTAGACCTCGCTACATTTTACATTGTGATAGATGAGTTTTCATCGCTCCATGAACGATATGTACTGCATCAGTACCAGACGCAGCTCTCCGACGTGACTATAAATGAGAAAAAGACTAACAATAAATTGAAACCAATTTACCAAGATTGTGCGGGAATTAGGGTAAAAATGTTTATAGTTGATTATTTTCATCAATTTTGTTTCGTGTTTCCCTCAGGGAGGAGCTTATCTGTTCAATCTTATGGACACCTACTCAGCGTCGTATTCACTGATGACCATTGGTCTCCTCATGTGCATCTCCATATCCTATATCTACGGTGAGACGATACAATCATGTAGTTCGCACTTAATGTCTAGTCCACGGATTTCTTTCACCTGTCTTTTGAACGGAATTGTACTGTGTACATCGCATAATCGATGTGGTTATGGAGTACCGTATCTTGATATCCACTGATCCGATGTGACGTAAAATGAAAGAAAGGATACTTTAATCTAGCACTTCCGCAGTCGTATTTCATATTTAACTTCAATAAATTACCTGAAAATCTAAATCCTTTCTTACGAGAAAAAAAAAACAATATGCCAACAATTTGGGAAGTTTGTTATAAGGATCAACATGGACAAGTTCAACTTTTAAACTTCTATTTCATGAAAAAATTTAGAATCTAGCTCTAAATCTATCAGTGCAGGTCTTCACTTTCATCAACGCGAAGCGTCTTCTCGGCAGCAGTTTAGAGAATGAGATAGAAAAATATCATTGGGTAAAGTAAAGAGATCGGGGTCGGTCAATTCATAATGCTCAGATCCATGATGATACGGCTGGGAGTTGGTGTGAAATTGTGTACATCGATCTTTTTACTAAACCAGTAGATCTATGCTAGTAATAATAGGGTTTGCCATTTTCTGAGATTAAGAGTGGAAGCCCACAGTACTAGGCAAAATAACTAATGTGAATTTAGTTCAACGAAAATCGGGCCATGCTCATATTAATAAGACCATGCAAAAAAAAAAATTAATCTGAACGCTTTCTTTCCATCGATATATGACATTACAGGACATAACCAAACAGAAACAGACGGTAATATGTAAGATATTTAACCATTTTTGTTCACTTTGAAAACGTTCATAAGGTTGTGGTTTATTTCTCCCACCATCTTTGTCTCGTCCTGCAGGTGCTGAGCGTTTTTTCAAAGACATGACAGTTATGTACGGGTCGCGCCCGCTCGTGTTATGGAAAGTTTGCTGGATGTTCCTATCGCCGGCTCTCGTGTTGGTAAGCTGGGTATCCGTGATTACGGGAAAATTGACATTTTCAGTACCTTCTGAATAGTGGATGAGTTAGTTCCAAACAAAATATTTTTGCAAATGTCAGGAAACTTTCATATGTTGTTTTTCCTGTTGAAGTGAGTGGACATTGAGGCGCTGCTGGCTAGGATCATTTCGTTAAAAATAAAAAATAAAAATTCATGTAACCTTACAAACAAGAGGATTATTCGGTGTGACATCCGTAGACAATGAGTGAAGATCTCGTCCAAACAACCTAAATTCACTTAACATGGGCTGAAAAACATAGAAATGTACTTTGCTTGGGGAGAACATGTCTGAGTAAAAGGTTTTAAACCCATTTTACACGTTCGACACATGTTTTTCTCCTTTTTTTATAAGCAAGGTCTACCGTATAATATAAATAAGTTTTTTTCACTAGCGTCCAAGTCAATAAAGAAGACAGCTTGAGATTCAAGAGTTTGTGCGACCATATAAAATAACACAAAATTGCTTTCATCATAAAAACTGTGCTGGCACCAGAGGTACGTGTACTATAAACAAAACTCAATTGAGATTAAAGGAATTTCTGTATGAGTGGTCGCGTGGTAGATAGTGGGCTGCCGGAGGTCCAGGGTTTGATTTCTGGCTCAGGTAAAGGCGATGTTGAATCCATGAGAACGATTCCTTACACTGCACACATTAAATCTTTACCTCACTAAATGTACCAAGCGAGTGCCCGATTACAGGCGGTCAAAGTATTTTTCAGTATGCTAGAGTGAATCGCCCTTTTAAATAGCTATGAGTTCAGGAAGTAGTCGTGGATAATGGCTTGTTAAGAAAGCTGTGTAAAGCGCTTTGAGCACTCGAGGGAAAGCAGTGGGTATCACTGAAACCGACAAATTCTTTCTTTCTTTATTTATTTGTGAACAATGTTTGTTTTTGTTTTTGACTGTGTCCAGTTTATCCTGATCTTCGCTATCGTGGACTACAGCCCGGCCACGTATGGCAGCTACAAGTACAGCTCTGGTGGCGAGGCCCTGGGCTGGCTCATGGTGGCGGCCTCTGCTGTGTGGATCCCCATCTGGATCATCTACACGCTCCTCACGGACAAGAAAGGAGACAGTTTGCTTGAGGTGGGTCTCGCCCGACCTGAGCGATATGGTAAAAACACTTCTAGTTCTTTGTAAACTTTTAAAACATAGTGATTCATGTCAGCTTTGCAATTTTAACATTCCAAATGGGTGCGTGACTTTCGTAGACTAAAGAAATGTTAGTAAACCATTCCTCTGGAGCTCTCGTGGGTTTCGTTGACTGCTCTGGACTATTTCTTTGCTATCTGTTCAATATGATTCATTGTTTTGTGAATGATGGTCAAATGAAGAAATGGTTCGTAACTTTGAAGTTTGTTGTCAGCGGACTCAGAAAAACTTCTTTAAAGCTATATACGTGTACTATGAGCTTTGCTATTCTTTACATCTATCTACATGTATATTATTTGATGATCAGAGCAATGGAGACTCAAAGTTATTATTATGTAAGTTTACACTTGGCCATGGTTTGATATTTCAAGTCGATTGCACATTGGTCCAATATGAATTATGATAAAGCGAGGAATCCAGTGATAAGACACTGAATCAAATATAATGTAATAAGTACTCATTAAGCTTCATAATCACTACATGTACTATCAAGTAGCCAGTCAATCATTTAACGACATCGATACTTTCTATCCAGAGATGGCGTAATATTTCCTCACCTAACATCTTCTGGGGCCCAGCACTCATTAAACACAGACAACTTATCGACTATGCTCCAGGATTTGTGGTGGATCCATATTTGGAGAGAGAGAAAGAAGCACATTTCAACCCAGCCGTGTCTATGAGCTCCATAAACGTGGACGTCCCTAACGGCCAGGTAAACTTAGGTTGAGATAGGGCTCTCACATAATACATGTATTTATACCACCTGTAGTTCACATTAGGTAGCATCAATATATGTAATTAATGGTGTATGTTTGCGTGGCAAGAAAGTAAACTAAGCTGTTGAGAGTTTATCTGGGATAGGAAGAACCACAGGTCGGTTCATTTTGTGGCCGTTTTCTAGTAACATGCTCCTGGTTGAATGACCTTGACCTGAGAAGATGTTAATAATTATGTTGATGAAAAAGTGGAGTACACACTTGAGCTCACAATTGTGATAATTGGAACGTATCTTTCATTCAAACCTATTTCACAGTCCAAGATAGTTTATTACAATATTAGTGTATAATATATGTAAACCATCCTTTGATTAAGATTATGATTCAAATCATCAAACTATCGATACTGTTCCTAAGCAGCTCTTCTGCAGTACATGTGCAAAATGTTACAACTGGTGCAACATGTCGCAAATTGTAGGAGCACTAGTGGCTGCAAGGTTACTTAGAGTTAGAGCATCCACTAATTCTCGCAGGGACTTTCTTGGCAGGTTCAAGACCACCATCTTGTACATGGGTTTTGGGTCTCATCTTTTCAGTTCCGCCATGCCTCAGCTCACAGGGGATTAAGTTTCATCTGTAAAAAGGTCTGAGATTAGTGTGTAAAAGTAACAGTAAACAAAGAAACCAGCAAAAACTGTAATCAGATTCTCGGGGGATATTAACTTAATTAAGCAATTCTGAAACGCTACATCAAAAGTTTATAAGAGGTACATGTATGTTTATGGTGATAACAAAGGAGAAGGGCTGGATTCGCCAAATAAATAAATAGATTCCTGCTTTGTTCATTTATAAAGTAAAAGATGATTGGATATTTTCTTGAAAAAGTTTTACTTTTATGACTTATCCAAATGTCTATTAAATTGTGACGTATGCAAACATTAGATTTTTTTTTTGCCTTTGTTTTTGTAATAAACTCAATGTGTTCAATAGTTTTTTGGGTTATGAGATTTGTAATAAGGTCGAAAAAAGCGAATGAGTTTTACCCAGGACAGGTTGTGTTTTGCTCATAGTAAAACCATCCCAGCATGCCTTTAAAATTGCAATTAATGTAATATGTTCCAAACTGTTACATGTATTTGCTTTTTCTTCTTAGGTATGAATAACAGTTACAATGTAAAAACTAACATTTTTTGAGCTATGTTTAAAATGAACTTCGATCTTATCTTTTTTTTTTAAATCTTATTTACTGTCAAAATCAATCACAAAGTGTTTTTATTCTTTTTTTCTCTGCTGCCTTGTGATGGTACTTATATGTACTACTACATGTTCTAATTTTATCTTTTGTTTCTTTTTAAAACCACAGAAACAATCCAGCTACAATACCAAGTTTTGATCATGGCCCAAGAAAAGCTAATTAAGCTGTTATGTTGTCTCTAGAAAAGGAACATGTGTACTGAACTATGTTACCAAAAGGTTTTTAATATTTTCTTCCACTTTAAAAAAAAAATGTAATATAAAACTTTTGTAAATAATGCAAGAAAATAATAATTTCAAAGTGAGTCTTAAAAATTGTATGGTAGCCTAAAATCAAAAGTCTTCAGTACCAGTGATTTTTTTTTATAATTTGAAAAAAATTTTCAAAATGATCAGCTCTGGTTTTGATAATGTACATTTCATACAAAAATAAGGCAAACAATGAAACATCATTTTACAATTGAATTTTCTACAGCATCCAACAATTCACTTTGTAATTAAATTATCTATGTCCAATATGATTTATTTCCACAATTCTTGAAATGTTGAGTGTCTAACAAAGGCATCCTACTTTTTCCTCTTTGCACTGTCTCATTCCTTATGTGAATGAAATTCATGTTTACTTGAACAGTATCTTTTTAGATTTTCATAAAAATTAAAATGGTCTGAATTTAAACTATTACTTTATGACATATAATTTCGGGTCTTTCGGTATACAGAGAAAAAAAAGAAAAATAAATCCCATGTCAAATGATATTTTTTAAATCAAAGTTCTACCAGCTAAAAGGTTACATCTGCTGGCAAGACAAAATACAAGTACAGTGGAAACCTCAAAAATCAAAGTCTGATTATTCAAATTTCTCATAAACCAAATTTTTCGAGAGGATAGATTATTTTTTCCCTTTTTCTTTCTTAGAATCTGACTCATATTTCGAAGTCTTTCAGGTTCAATTCTCTTAATTCGAAGTCGATACTACCTGATAAGGCATTACAAAAGTACATGTGTGTCTCTCATGCAGCAAGCAATGCTAATCACTGCCCTAGGAGGGAGCTGACACACTGAGAGAGAAGTGTCAGTACGTGTAGTAACACTGATACTGGTAGCAACAGGGAACAGGGGAAAGAAGTGCCAGTACATGTAGTAACACTGATACTGGTAGCAACAAGGAACAGGGGAAAGAAGTGCCAGTACATGTAGTAACACTGATACTGGTAGCAACAAGGAACAGGGGAAAGAAGTGCCAGTACATGTAGTAACACTGATACTGGTAGCAACAAGGAACAGGGGAAAGAAGTGACAGTACATGTAGTAACACTGATACTGGTAGCAACAAGGAACAGGGGAAAGAAGTGCCAGTACATGTAGTAACACTGATACTGGTAGCAACAAGGAACAGGGGAAAGAAGTGACAGTACATGTAGTAACACTGATACTGGTAGCAACAAGGAACAGGAGAAAGAAGTGTCAGTACATGTAGTAACACTGATACTGGTAGCAACAAGGAACAGGGGAAAGAAGTGCCAGTACATGTAGTAACACTGATACTGGTAGCAACAAGGAACAGGGGAAAGAAGTGACAGTACATGTAGTAACACTGATACTGGTAGCAACAAGGAACAGGGGAAAGAAGTGCCAGTACATGTAGTAACACTGATACTGGTAGCAACAAGGAACAGGGGAAAGAAGTGCCAGTACATGTAGTAACACTGATACTGGTAGCAACAAGGAACAGGAGAAAGAAGTGACAGTACATGTAGTAACACTGATACTGGTAGCAACAAGGAACAGGGGAAAGAAGTGCCAGTACATGTAGTAACACTGATACTGGTAGCAACAAGGAACAGGGGAAAGAAGTGCCAGTACATGTAGTAACACTGATACTGGTAGCAACAAGGAACAGGGGAAAGAAGTGCCAGTACATGTAGTAACACTGATACTGGTAGCAACAAGGAACAGGGGAAAGAAGTGCCAGTACATGTAGTAACACTGATACTGGTAGCAACAAGGAACAGGGGAAAGAAGTGACAGTACATGTAGTAACACTGATACTGGTAGCAACAAGGAACAGGAGAAAGAAGTGCCAGTACATGTAGTAACACTGATACTGGTAGCAACAAGGAACAGGAGAAAGAAGTGCCAGTACATGTAGTAACACTGATACTGGTAGCAACAAGGAACAGGGGAAAGAAGTTTCAGTACATGTAGTAACACTGATACTGGTAGCAACAAGGAACAGGGGAAAGAAGTGACAGTACATGTAGTAACACTGATACTGGTAGCAACAAGGAACAGGAGAAAGAAGTGACAGTACATGTAGTAACACTGATACTGGTAGCAACAAGGAACAGGAGAAAGAAGTGACAGTACATGTAGTAACACTGATACTGGTAGCAACAAGGAACAGGGGCAAGAAGTGCCAGTACATGTAGTAACACTGATACTGGTAGCAACAAGGAACAGGAGAAAGAAGTGACAGTACATGTAGTAACACTGATACTGGTAGCAACAAGGAACAGGAGAAAGAAGTGCCAGTACATGTAGTAACACTGATACTGGTAGCAACAAGGAACAGGAGAAAGAAGTGACAGTACATGTAGTAACACTGATACTGGTAGCAACAAGGAACAGGAGAAAGAAGTGACAGTACATGTAGTAACACTGATACTGGTAGCAACAAGGAACAGGAGAAAGAAGTGACAGTACATGTAGTAACACTGATACTGGTAGCAACAAGGAACAGGAGAAAGAAGTGCCAGTACATGTAGTAACACTGATACTGGTAGCAACAAGGAACAGGAGAAAGAAGTGACAGTACATGTAGTAACACTGATACTGGTAGCAACAAGGAACAGGAGAAAGAAGTGACAGTACATGTAGTAACACTGATACTGGTAGCAACAAGGAACAGGGGCAAGAAGTGCCAGTACATGTAGTAACACTGATACTGGTAGCAACAAGGAACAGGGGAAAGGGAGAGTTGCTCGATACAGGCATAGAACACTCTCATTCAACGAATCGTAGGTTCAGTTATGCCCCTTTTTTGTACATCAAATCCTTTTAATTCGAAATTTTAGGTCATTCTCATTGTTTCCACTTAAAAGTCTGGTCAGAATCCCTCCAGAAATCTAGTAATGACAAGTATTAGGTGCATGATGGAATTGGAAAACTATGTAGCAGAGCCTTTGGTAAGTCCAACAGATTGCCATCGGCATACCTACATGTATTTCATTGTAGCCCTTGGTGTATAAAAACTAAAGCAACTGAGGTATTCTACCATTCATCATGGAGGTCAAAATGCCATTGTATTTTTAAGTATTTTCTTACAAATTAATCTAAGTCTCTTAGCACAAGCAGTAAATAACAACTCACTTGAACAGCACAAGATTTATATACAACATATCCTTTTTAAATTTTTTATGATATCATTATGAGCTCTCAAATCACAATTAGGTTTCATATTCAGTGATATTTAGATGTCATTTCCTTTTTTATTTTTCTTTTGTTGTATGATTTAGGCTAAAATGTGCATCACTCCTATGGCAAAAATGATTACACAAAACGGAGAAGAGAAATAAAAATTATTAAAATGAACCAGTGTTTTTTAACATCTAACATTTCTCTTGATGAAAAAACACCAACATGAGAGGGGAGACGTATTATATAAATAATATACATGTACATTATCTTTTAAATGATAAAGGCTCACTTAAACATTTTATCTCCCCATGTAAAGCATAATATTAATAGTGGTTGAGCATTTTCAATTTCATTGCCAACCATAAATATTGTTGTTTTTTTTTATTGCATTATTAGCCAGTTCACTTTGTATATAACTTGATTTTTGGCATAAAAGTTCTATCTGGCAGGTGGGATAAAATGGTAGGCTTATTTTATAAAAAAAAAAATTTCATCGTAGAGAAGACACATTTTTTAAAACAAATCTTCTGGCTCTTGGTTTGAAAGAAAAAGCAGGAAATTTCTCACTTTCTGGTATACATGTACATGTAAAGGGTGTGATCTCTGAGAGAATCAATAAAGGATGTGATTTTTTGTGTGACCAAACACCAATAAAATAAATGTTTCTGTTCTACGCCTCGCAGCAAGCTTTATCAAGCATATCTTAAAGAAAATTTTTTATCTCTTCATCATTTTTACTTTATTTGTTGATCACATATGATTTGTGTTGTTTTATTTTTTCATAATACCAGACACTTAAAAATTTTGATTAATTTCATTTTAGCACCTATATCCAGCTATGTAGTAAATAAAAATTTCAAACTAATTTGGCAAATTTTTACCTCTTTCATTTGTGTTAATCGCTTATAAAAGTAAACTGCACTTGAGTAATATGGTTTAATACAAGTCAAATTTTTCTTGGTGAAGATACTTTTGTCAACACTGAATTAAGTTTTCTTTCATTTCAGTTCAAAATGAATAAAAAGTATCAGATTTTTGGGTAACACATGTCTAACTTAATACATTTAATGTAAAGTAATTTGAGAAACCAGTTTTTCCAATGTTTTATTGTTTGATGCAATATCTCTCATCTACATTTCTCTTTTATATTACAAAACTTACAAAAATACATTTTCAAAAATAATATTAACATCTACATATGTTCCAGTGAATACAATTTGCATCAACTTGCTCTCTCTATTGCATAAGACAAACACAAGAAATACATTGAAATCTCTGAAGAGTTACGTCTTCCATACATACTAATTAAATTGAGCAGTTTACATTTCTTTCCATTTTGTCTCTTTGATCTTCTGCCACCAAAGTCAGTAAATTCTGCCTCGGAAATATCCCAGTAGAAGTCACCCATTATACGCATGCAATTTATTGTTAAGTTGATGAATGCCATCTTCTTTTGCAACAATGTTGCAGTATTTTTTGCATCCCATAAAAATATCTTCAGTCCTAACCGTTCAAGGTTCAATACACTAAAAATATCTGTCATGCAATTTATGATTCATTCATACTACCTTTGCAAATTTATTGCTAATCTAGATGAACCATCTGAGGTATTCAATACTTCAAAACAGAATTATTTCATCAGCTGCACCAAAGGAACCTAGGGAACTTGAGCTTGACAGCTGTCACTCAAATAGTCACTGACTAATCAACAGGAACCTGAGGCAGCAACTGCCATTTGTAGCATTTATTTTTTAGTGCAGTCCAAAACACAACTCGTGCTGCCAGGGAATGTGGAGACAGGGCTGAGCTTTTCTGTGCTCTGACATAGAGCAGTAAGATTGCTTCCAATCTGTTAGCAGCCTGTATCTACGTCGATCTACTCTTGTTCTTGTGATGTGGAAGGCCTGTGCAACTGGTCTGCTAACCTTGGTCCATCCCCTCACTCTCACTCTCCTGAGACAAATCGCTCAAGTCTGGGTCAAAATCACACAGCTCTTCAAGGGCAGTCACTGTTGGTATAAGGAGAAGAAGGGAGAAGAGAATAGGACCATGCATTACATACGATTGTCACAAATATGTTATGACTTCATTTCAGAAAGATGTACTTCTGGAAAGAAGCATAAAACTTCTATTCATCACCTCGGATGAATTTTTATTTGTCAGAATGGTGTTCTAACTATCCAGAGGTGAAAGTTAATTGATGGAATATGAAAATAACATAATTTGTATATATATATTAGAGTTGAAAGCAAGTAACAGAAGTAACAGCAGAAAGAAATGCAGTGAGAAGTAGCATAAAAACAGTGACATTTGGAATACTCATGATAGGATATGTCTTTTAGTTGCTGTTATGATTATATGCAGAGGAAGTAATGGAAATATTAAAATTAATTTTTATATTGGCAGAAAGCAACAGAACAAATAGGGCTCCAGCTGTTAACTTTCACAACAGTTTATTTACAATTTCTCATCAAAAGTGAAGTTAAAACTCCTGACTTCAGCAGTCACTTGCATTATCCTCAATTCTTATTGACCTCCCAATTTTAACTTGATTGGGATAAATTAATCGTTCTTGAATTCCTAATCTTTTGTTTCTATTAATTCTAAGTCTATCCACAT
This sequence comes from Elysia crispata, assembly GCA_033675545.1. Classification (NCBI taxonomy): domain Eukaryota; kingdom Metazoa; phylum Mollusca; class Gastropoda; family Plakobranchidae; genus Elysia; species Elysia crispata. Next base: position 486,722 of record JAWDGP010002684.1, on the reverse strand, counting down.
TTTTATTTGCTGAAATTTGGTAGGGGATGGAGGGTGATGACGACTTAGAGGAGACGGACTGCTAATTCCTTAATCAGAATCAACTTGTGTGCTGCCAGTAAAAGAAACTTAAAAATGCATAAAGAATAAAAAAAAGAAAAAAATCATACGATGAAATTCCCAGCCACAGGCGCTGGCTCTGAACACAGCTCTGAGTCCACTGAGAAGACAGACATACTCTGGCTGTACCGGGGAGTGGTGCGGAAGGAATGCTGTGTCTGCTTGGGCCACTGCATGCAGCAGGGTCACTCCTTGACCTAACGTCCACAGTGTTCCACGAGAATCCTCCTGTCTGGGTGAACGTGCTGCTGATTGAGATTCAGCTGGAACACTAGAGCATGATCGCTGCTTTAATTTTGTCTTTTTAGTTTCTTGTTGATATAGCTTGAACAATTTGTACAAGGCCAAGACAATTCCAGGCACAAGCTGACAAATGGGGAAAGGAAAAAAATTGTCACTCAAAGTCCATATATATATATATATATATATTTGGAAAGAGATTTACTTAAACTTATCTTTGGATGAAATATGCGTACAGAAGTCTTATCACAAAAGAGACTTATTTCAATTTGCAAATAAAAATTGATATATTTAAGACCTGAGAAACAACAATTAAGAATATTACTGTAAAAGATGGTCCCAGTGATTATCTGATGGCTCTGAGATTAAGTAATGATTTTTTGTTTTGTTTTTTTTTTTAATTTCAGCATGAAAACCGTGAGAAAATGTCAGGGAGTGAGACATAATTTATTTTTACAACATTAAGAAATACACACATTCTCTTTATATATATATATAAAAAGAAACAGATTTAACGAAAAAAAATTTTGTCTTGAAACCACTATTGGTCGTAAAGATCTGAAAATCTTCAAGGAAGTCATCATTTCTTTATCAACTTTTTTTGCCTATTAAAATACTTTAAGATCACATAGAAATGAAAGAATCTCTTAAGCAGAATTATAGAAAAGGTTTGGGAATGCATTGTAAAAAAACCCTCATAAATATTGATAGTTAGTAGAATACATTTCTCTGAGTTTCTACATTGTGAACATTGCATGAATACATCACACATCAGTATTCTTTGACAAGATTTATAAGATTCAACTTACTGTAGAAACAGATAAGGAGGAATTTATTTCCTGTTCATCCAAGTTTAAAATTCTGACAATAGCAAATGTATAGGTGATTACTAGATTAACAGATTTGACAGTTTATTCTGGTTTTCTTCTTGCCCTTTCTTCTATATATAATGAAGCTAGGCGAAAAATGAGGACCATCTAACCGAGCATTAATAGACCATATAGGAACGTCAAATTTGGCATAAAGTTGTAAATTGCCCCAAAGATTGGAGTGGTAATATTATTTTTCAACAAAATAGTAGTTTTCGAAAATTAAAGGCAAAAATGTGATTATCATTTTCTGAAAAGAAAAAGATGAATGTGCAAACTATTTCCTGTAAGAACAGCAGCTGCTGGGCAGAGATGGCAGGAATGAAACTGAGAGTAAGCTTACGCATAGAATGTAGGCGGCAGCAGATCTAAACTGTCTGGAATAGATCTAGATCTGTATGTATAGTGTAAGATCTAAGTAAAGAATCTAAAAAGGTTGCTTTGGCATAGATTCTAGATCTAGGGCCTAGATATTTACAGCAGCTAGACTCAAATCAAAAGGTTAAGATCTACAACTAGAGAAATCTAGATTTTACTTTTAAGCTTAGAGGTTTTTCAAAACTTTCATTATACCGGTATTTAGGCTTAAATAACTGCGCGGTTAAGAATTCCAATAATGCAATACACTTTTTTCATCGAGATTCTAGGTAAAGCTGGGTAGGTGGAGGCATATGTATGGATCATTTAAGTAAAAGGTTAGATATCAAGACCATTTAAAAGCCTATTTTATATGCACACGCACCACAGCCCCAGTAAATTGACACCATGGTCCCTTTCGTAGGAAGGACTTTACAGTTTGTCTATTAAATGGATGAAAAAAAAAGAAAGAAAGAAATCCAAGCAAGAAACCCTCCTTCCTAGATGTTCTAGTCTATAAACCATCCTAAGGATACATCTTTCAGAAGTGTGTCTGAAAGAAAGAAACTGGCATGTTGTAGCTTTTTTAAAAGCAACATCGGAAATCACATATTTTGTTTATTTGACTACTCCTTACCAAGCTGATCCTTCACTTTACATAGCCTTGATTGGTTTCATTGACTTACAGCAAGCACTAAAGATTGTACTTGGTAGAGTGGCATGGAAGCAATACATAATTGTTGAAGCAACTAACTAGACCTAAATCAAAGTAATCATCAGTAAGCTATTGGACAAACCTCAGTAGAGCAGGGGCAAGAGGTAGACAACATCTGCTGCAGTCCCTGTTCTTGCACTGCTATCAGGCTTGACAAACAAGAGATGTACTGTTGGGAGAAACCATAAACCAAGTGAAAATGCATGATATTAAAGTAACAGTATATTACAGAGTGCAGTATATCACAGACTGAAATTTTACAGTACCATTTATGAGCTTTTAGTGGTGGAAATAAATGTACTTTCACTTTTTACCTTCTTTTTAATACTTCCTTCATTTCCAATCAAAAAATTACTCTCTTTTCATTAAAGATCAAAAAAAAAAAAATCAACAGATAAAATTAGGTTTCATATTTCATCTAACCATAGAGATTGATAATTCCTAAACAGTTTGTTTCTAAACAGATTTCTGATCGGAAAGTTTTCTTACAGACGTAAATTAAGAGAACAAAACTGGTTTCTGAGAAATAACGGGCTCATACACTGATATAAAAAACAGCTGTATATTTGATCCACTAAAGTCTATTCTACAAAAGTCAAAGTGAGGCTAGAAACTGTGCTAAGTTTTACAAGTTTATTGCTTCACACTCACCTCTTTGTAGAACACAACCATATCTTCCAGCTTAGCATGGATATCTTTGCTCGCATTGATTTGATGCATTAAAAATAATGGACAGTTTTCTGAGGGGAAAAAAGTTGTAAAAAAAAAAAGGGTCTTCACATCAGTTAATCAATTTTGTAATGATAGAAAAATAATCTTTAAAAACACAACTTAAATTTTAGAGGTCTGACATATGTCCTGATTTAAGCTTAAATATATATGCTGTTATTCCACAATTTTTGACTTTCCTGTCTGTCTGTCCAATATCTCCTGAATGCTTGATGGCCAAATTTTTTACCTGACTTTGTGCAGATCTTGGAGAAAAGCGCAGCCTGACCCAGCATTGACTGTAGCAGCCTGACCGCCCCAACCAACACAGCAACATGAGACGTGTGCCTCAAACAGTTAGTCAGGATACCACGTGAAGCAATAGTCTGCAATCTGGACAACATTAGAAATAATGTGAAATAAAAAAAAGCAAATGAGACACTAGAATGAGTAGTCCCCAAGATTTTGTGGTGATATCGTAATGAGAAGGCAAAATAGGACAAAAATAGTCCCATTAAACAAAATAATTGGAATTGAAACAAAAACAATATTACATGTTAATTTCAATAAGTGTTTCTTTGAGATTCGTGCTTTTTATCATATTTATTAAAAAATCAAAGAAAAGAAAATAAGGCCTTGAATGAGATAAGTCCCTGATATTAGATATCAAGACTAGGTAATAAATACTTAGATCTGTTGGTCTACAAGATTTCACATGATTCTTCTTTTTTCTCCTTTTCTTCCACTGCTACTGCTACTGCTGCTGCTGCTGCTGCTATTACTAATTATTTAGATCTGGCTATAGATCTGGTTTATTATATCTGATAAAAAATTTAAACCTAAATTCAGATAATCTAAACCAATGCAATCTTAGGATCAACATGTGGCGGTTTTACTGAATTCTAAAAATTTCTATATATCACTCTTATCAATTTAGAGTAGGCAAAGCATTTTTCTTTCTCAAGCAGGAAAACTTGGTGCCTATATGATCTTCTGACAATATAAGCCCCACACAAACAAACTTTGCTTTTTTTAAAAAAAAAAAACAAATATTAGGCTTGATCTTTTAACCAAACTCTATATAGATCAGGACAATTTACAGACTTTTTCTTTGCAGATGATACCCATGAGTTGCATTCAATACAATGTAAGTATATGGTATTTTAAGTTGTGGGCACAAAGTGATATTTTTTTGTAAGAACATTAACACACACATAACAATTTTTTTGTAAATATTTTGACACGAATCAAAGAATTTGACACATTCTGTAGCAAAACTGACCTGGTTTTCTTTTTCTTTTTTCTTTTTTTTTGTGGTAAAATCTGACAAATTTTCAGTTTGAAAATAGCAAAAAAAAAATGAAGATGGCAGGTATAAGAGGCTTCACAATAAATTTACTGTGCACTCTACATAGACTAATTCTTCTTATTAAGCTTTAGTCGATGCTTCTACACCAGCTTCATCTCAGTTGACGATATCTTTGCTTTCTGCAATCACAATCTTCCGGGAAAATGTTTGAAGTGGTTGTAAAATGCCCTTCTCCACTTCATTTTTTGTTGCTTATCAAAGAACAAATGTCTATTTTACTCAAACTGTCTGTCCTATATTTTTGCAAGCCAGGGAGAATGCCTGGCACTGATGTGTCGTCAGCTGCTGTTCTTGACACATCTCTAAACTTAGTCCATTGAGGGCGAAGATCTGGCCACTCAGGCAGATAAACTTAGAGGACCCAAAATAACCTAGGTCAATTTCTGATATGAAGCAGTAATTAAGGAAGGCATTTTGCTCCACAGTAAGCCTGGGTTTGTTAGAACATATCAAGTTTAGTAATCCTCTCAATATAGTGAGATCAGATCTGGGCACAGTTGGCTAAAGTGGTAACAATAAAGTCTATATTAAAATATTTAAGTCTGATCTAAAAGTTTCTGACTCCTCAAGAATGCTTCCATGGTCAATTCTTGCACATTTCTTTGCATTAGTAGTTTAATCTCATTGGTACTTGAAACATTTCTTTGCGTATATTCACATGTCTTGCTAATGTGGTCCTCTAAATGCTTTTTCATTGGAAACTGTGTCATAATTTTTCCTTTGGTTACTTTTCTCTCATGGATTTTGTTACAAGCTTAAGATCTTAGGAAACACATTTTCCAGATGTTTTATAGAACTTACTTTAAAATATGCTCATCACGAGAGCCCTGGCACAGCAGACTAAGAATATAGAGAGCTTGGGCCATAACCTCAGGGGCACAACTGCTATCCTAGAGAGACACAAAGATAAAAACAATGTGGCCATTATATTTTTTTGATACACAAAATATTGACATGGTTAAACTGTATGTGAGTATATCTTACAACAGATTTTAAAAAGACAGCAGAGTACTAAACATACATTTTTAGAAATTAAAAAAAAAAATTTCAAAGCATATGAAAAATTGAGAGGAATACTTAACTATGCAATTTTGCATCCATTTTATCTATATAATTTGAGCAATGTGATTTTTACTTTTGCCATTTATTACTTCAACTCCTTCCACTGTTTTTTTTTCCTTTTGTATTTAACTTGCTTTTATGTAGAGTGTCTAAACTTTTATCCCAACAAATGTTGAAAATGTTTTGGTTATTATTTTTATCTTTGTTACTGTATTTCCAGTTTTTCCGGCAAACCACACAAGATCTGAGTTTTGACTAAAAACAGTTTTAAGACAAACTATAATTAAAAAAAAAAAAGGTCCAATTTTAGAAATTAAACACCATATAATGACATAAGGTGATTGGCAGAAAATCAAAAATCTTCTTAAATAAAGGCAACAAGATGAATCATTTTTTAAGCTTTGTTTGCTCATCAATTGAGGAATTCAAAAGAACTGGAGCTTATACCAAAGCTCAGCAATGTACAAATTCATGTCAATGAAAAAAATCAGATTGAATGAGGTAAGGGCAAACAAAATAAATTTGAAGTCTTAGGAGAAACTGAGGAAGTGGACTAACAATGGGTAAAGTTCAAAGCAGCAATCCCAGAAGCAGCAGAGGATCAAATACTAAGAGTCAAAAGGAAAATTGAACAAAGATGGATGACTGAGGACATTTTGGACCTAATTGGAAAAAGGAGGCAAGTAAAAAATAATCGAGAAAAATACGATACATCGCATGAGGAAATCAGAAGAAAATGTGATGAAGCCAAAGAGAAGTGGATCAATGACAAGTGCAGAAACATCGAACTATACCGCAGAAGTACAGAGCAGAGAAAACATGCTCATCCACAGGATGTCTTAAGTCAAAAAATTTTGAAAAAAGAAAAAAATCCTAGACAGATAGACAGAGTACATATGAGAACTGTTCGAAGATCACAGAAAGGTTTACAATGTAATGAAGCCCAATTTTGCTGGTCCACTTATCATGAAAGATGAGATGCGGACAGCAGTAAGAAAGATGAAACCAGACAAAGCAGCAGGCCCAGACAGTGTATCAGTGAAACTTTTAAAAAGCCCTTTAAGGCTATGGAATTGATCAGATCAAGACATTAATTAACAAAATCTATGACAAAGGTCAGATTCCACCAGAAATCTCCAAATCTATATTTATTTCACTGCCAAAGAAACCACGGGCAACAGAGTGTGAATTGCATAGAACAATCAGTCTTACGAGTCAAATCACCAAAATGCTTTCAAGAATCATCATGATGCAAATTACAAACAAAAAAACAAACCAGAAATGCAGAAGAGCAGTGTAGCTTTGTCTAGGGAAAAGGTACCATGTACTGGGAACAAACAGCATCAATGTGAGTTGATGGGGAAATCAGCTCATTTAAAAAAATAAAGCTTGTAGTCAAACAAGAATGCGTGCCTTCCTCAGACCTTTTCTCTCTCTACAGCAGATGTCACAACACACAAAGTTCTCAACCACTTAAAATCATCGGCCCTGCAGTGATATCAAAATTTTCTTAGCAATTCCAGTAGATTAAAGTTAAAAACAAAATAAACAGATTCGGTAACATACACTAATTCCAATAAGAGTTTCTTTCACTTTCACTTTCCGAGTCAAATTTTTTTTTTTGAAAAGGGCATATGAATATCTTATGTTCCTGCATAATTGATGAGAAATGGGTTCTGTAAGGGGGGTTTTGTCTTTCAAAATGTTTGAAGCTAGAAAGCCCCCTTCTACTTAGCTCATACTTGACTGTCTGAATAGCCCTGAGCATGGTGATATTCAAACTGGCTGTTTGTTTAGTATTTACCCTAGATATTACCGAAAAAGCGCTCTCTACTTGACCTCCATGAAAAAGTGACAAGAGCCCTAGGAACTTTACACAGTGTTGGATATTTCTGATTCATTGTCTCTCCTATCCACCATTTATCAATTCTATTTGACTCCTTGAAGCTTGGTAAATTTCAATCATTTACAAAAGCCCTAATGCCTTTGTCAAAATCTTTCTTTTCATCTGACAAAAGATGTCTGTATGATTTACCCATGTTTTCTAAACGAGTCAGTATAATAGTTTGTGAGGTAAAAGATGGGTCCAGGGCAGACAGTGACTCCAGTCTTGAACCACTACCTCCTCCAATAACCACTTAAAGTTGAACTTGTTCCTCACTTCACTATTTCATGGACCAAAGCCTCTTCTGTTCTATAGAATGCCGCTGTCGAAATCCAATGGAGAGAACAGACTCTTTGATCTGTAACCAGAGATTAGAGGTTTCGACTGGACCTTAAATTTAAAATCAAGTTTGAATGCTGCTAATTTCGTGATTTCTACCTCTGTTGTTTTACTTATGTCCAGATCTAGATCTGGAATCTAGTTAAAGTCCTTCCAACTATAGATCTTACTCGCAACACCTTAAACAAAAGGCTTTACCCAAATACACTGTCTTGATATGAGCTTTATCTAGTTTGACAAAAAATTAAATGCGTGTGTGGGTGCGCAGTCAGACCCAAAGCAAGGTCCGAAAAACCCAGTTAGCCATCAGTTGTAATAGAGATACTTCATAATATAATTGTATCACATGCTAAGGCATCAACCACGCCTGATCTCTGTGATTAGTTTAACATCTCCTAGAATACAGACTCTGCCAATCCCACACGTCTCTTCAAAGTTCTGCCCCTCCTAGCGCTAGACTAGGGCTGTATGGAGGAAAAAACCCAATGAGAGCTGGCCGTAATCATGAAAAAAAACTTCAAAGGGTTAGAGCCGAAGCCCTAGAGCCTGAACCAGGTATAGATCTAATTGTGTGTATTCTATTGCTTAATGGTACATCTATAGACCAAACGGATTTTTTCCCACCCATCCCTCTGGGTCTCTAGGTCTATGCTGCTACATCACAAGTGTAAACAAAACAATGAACTTCGGCAAGCAAAAAAAAATGTGGATTGCAACTATTCCAGACCGTTCTAAAATTTAGGGAAATTGCAATGCTTCCCAGAAACATCGAAGACAGGATTATCATAGACCGAGTTTTACGGAAAGTGCTGAATTTACTATTCCGTGGACTAACTGTTTGGCCTAAAAGCGGTGTTGAGCGTAGGGAAAGGGTAGGCCTAAAAGTCATTGCATTGTAACACACCTATGCTTTCGGAAAATACTGAGTTTACCACTCCGAGGAGTTTGTGTTTACCTGAATAGCCATTGAAACCGACGACAGGCGAACTTGCACTGAACTTCCATTTTTTTAAATTATTTATTTTCGAAAACACCGATTACTGCAGAAAAATGTTTTGCTTCCTTCTACGGATTTTAAACCACGGATTTTCCCAAACATGGATTTCTGCGGATCCTCGGAAAATTGTGAGGCTTGCTATAGTGAAATTATTATGCAATATCTAGAGGGGTATGTAGGAATTAAAGTAGGATGGCTTAATGTAAACAACTTGAGATACGCTGATCATACTGTATTAATTGTAGGAAAATAAAGGAAAATTGCAACAATTATTAGACATTGTTGAAGAAAGCAGTAAGAAAGAATTTAAATTGAATAGAAAAAAAACAAGAGTAATGGTCGTCAGTCGAAACAATAAGTGTCCAAAGATCAATATCTTTATCAAAGGGAAGAAACTCAAGCAATGGGATCAATTCAATTACTTGGGTACTTCAGCATCAAGGGATGGACGCAACAACACTGAAATCGCATGAAGAATATTGCAAGCAAAAGAGTTTTCAGAGAATAAAATCATACTTGCAAATAACCATATCTCGATTCAGACGAGAAGAAGAACCCTGGAGTGCTATATTGAACCCATTTTTTTTTTCTCCCATATGTTACATTTTCACTAAATTTAAAATCTGAATTTTCTCAGTGAAAAGGGTCTGTTTTACTTAATTCACACATTTCTATAGTAACCAGACAATTAGTTTATAAATAAGAATTCCAGTTTTCTATAAAAACCATCAGAGAAATTGTCCGTCTCAAGATGAATTGCAAAAGACCTAGAATCGTGAGCTTCTTTCTAAGAAACAACAATAGCACCTCTGATAACAACAAGAGTGATGGAATGATCTCATAATTGAAGAACACTTTTCCTGAACATGCTATCAGTTTATTTATTTTATTTTTGTTTTGGCAATTTTAAACATTATGTTATTTAAATGGTGATATGGATCAAGTAATTAGTTCTCAGATTTGTCTGGTAAAATGTTTAAGAATATGCGTGTGTAAAAATTTCATTTTCTTTCTTCATAATAAAATTACATGGAATCTAAGCTATTCTATATAAAACTATCTTAAATGCAAATACTCCACTTTTGACAAATCTATCTTCAAGACATGTTTCTCTTATTACTTTTAAGTCCTGGGCAGCAAGTTGTAAGACCAGGTGAAACAGCACAGGAGTCTGTAGCCTCGGCCTGATGTCTGGGCTGGAAGCTGAAGCTTGTTTCATCAGAGCTGGCAGAATGCGAATCTCACAAGAGCTGACACTTTTCTCGTCATCTGCATCCACTTCAGACTGACCCCATCAAAAAGAAATATAAAGATGAGAAGATCATTAGAAAACTATTTGATATAATAAATTCATGTGATTGATATTTAAAGTAATATATGAATTCATCAAATGCATTAATTTTTTTTCAAATGTACTTATTAAGGAAAGACAGCGCTAAAATTTTATATATATAAAAGGCAGTTACAGCAAAATCATGATTAAACTGTCATTGGGAGATTAAAAGAAATAGGTAAAAAAAAAATCAATGACTCATGCAAAAGCATAGACCTAAATTACAAAGAAATCCACTTATATGTGCATGTTCTTGGAAGAAGTGTGAATAGCCAAATAACCAAAAAAAAATTAAAGAGAAAAATATCAACAACAAAGATCAATTGGAAGATACTAAGTGAAAGAGGGAAAAAAGGGAGGTCAATGTATGAAAAATAAAAGATTCAATTATCCCCTTGACTAGTTTTTTTTGCGTGAAATGGGATTTTGTGAATTGTCTCCGCTATTTCCTAATACGGAAAATGGTAATTTTTCTTGTCAGCTTCTCCTAGCAGTTTGCTTTTCATCTAAATGCTCAGATTTTTTGTTTGCTTGGCCATGATGAAATAAAAGGTATGACGAATGTAGGTCTAGGTTTAATAGTGAAGCCCTGAGAAGTAAAAAACATGGTGTTTCATTGCTGTTTCGTATAGGAATGAAGAAAGTCTAGGATGGCTGCGTCTAGAAGTCCAAGGCAAGGCTAGCCTAACTTAGTCCTGTTAGCCACAAACAATGAAAAGATTCTACATTATGACACTCTGCACTGGTTTTCTATCATGCCTATATCTTTTGGCCTATAATTTATGTACAGTCTTTAGCCTCATCCATATCGGACATATAGACGAGTGCCATGGTGCCAAAAAACGGTCTGTCTTAATGTCTAGGCAACTTGTGATAGGGATAAGATGTGTGTGCTGCGTAAAAAAACCTTCGCAAATAACTGAAGAACAGGAAATGTCAGACACTTAACCTTCCCTCTCTCCCTCTCATCAGTTTTATACTGTAGGATGAGATACAAGATCATAATGCATGTAACAGCATAAGCAATATGTTGTGGAAAAAAAAAAAAAAAAAAGGAAGAGAGGGGGGGGAGAGAGAGAGAGAGAGAGAGAGAGAGAGAGAGAGAGAGAGAGAGAGAGAGAGAGAGAGATCAACACTGGGTACCATCTGTATAAGCTCTGTGCCACTAGCCATTTTTACATAACTTTAAAAGATCATATTTCAAGAAGTTATCAATGCAAAAGCATAAAATTTTCCGTGTTAATAGATTTTTATCTAAGTTGCATTATTGTGTAACTTTGACATAAGTTTTGATTATTTTTTTTTTTATGAATACTCTAGTGACTCGCCAATTTTAAAAAGAAAAAAAATTCCCCCACTGTAACAATTCTAATACACATAATTTAGATGAAAAAATTAAAAAAAAAGAATTGTGTTAATAGATTTTTATCTAAGCTGCACTATTATGTAAGTTTGACATAAGTTTTGATTATTTTTTTATGAATACTCTAGTGACACGCCAATTTCTAAAAAGAAAAAAGATTCCCCTACTGCAACAATTCTGACACACATAATTTAGATGAAAAAAAAAAAAAGAAAAAAAATGTAATTGTTTGAACTTGTAAAATATAAGTCAGACAAAAAAAAAGGAGAAGTTGGAGCATCCACTCATTAATTTTTACATTCAAAGCCAGATCTAGATCTAGTCTAAAAGCTTACATCAAGGTCTAGATCTAGTCTAACTCCAACTTTTTTCAATAGCCAAATACAGGTTTATTTTGATCTAGATATGCAAACGAACAAATGTGAAAAGGAAGAAATGTTTCCCTTCCTTATAAACTTGATTTGGAAAGTAAAATAGACATTCAAAGTTAAAACCGCATATTCTCAGTTTTCATTTGCAATGGAAATAACAGGGCAGCCCAGTATACTAGGTATTCATGCTGAGTGAGTTAAGCCTGGCGAGAGTGTCACTGTGCTCTTGCGGTCGTGCCTGGACAGTGTCCACTGATTGGCACTGTAGCACTCGTCTGACTGTGATGTGGGCAAGACCAAATCTAGATCTAGACCTGACAGAAAGCCAATGCAGATCGGTCCATTGAATGATTGGTAGACCTGCTAAGATCAGGCCAAGACCCAATGGAAACAAATTTACGAGATATTAAAATCTCTAAAATCAACACTGACTTTGCTTAGCAGGAATGAAGTTTAAGGGATCTTTTTCCTCCTGATTTTTTTTTAATTTATGAATTTGAGCTTGGCTAAAATTTGCAACAAGCAAGTAAATAATGCGGAAAAGTTGAAAAAATTATTCGATATAAGAGAATTTTGTCACTAAGAACATTGAGGTAAAAATTCGGTAGTTGGGAAAAAATGTTGATAAATCTGTTGACGTAAGTGCCTTATACTGTATTCCTTTCAAAGGCAAAGTAATAAAGTTAAAAAATAGATGGTTTATGTCTTCAAGGAGGGCTCTGACGTAACCAAAAACGTGCAAGACTTTATTCCAGGATTATTCTCAACACTCTGCACATTGGCTGTTCTTTTATACCTTTCCATCACCTTCTGCTGTAGATGAATTGCCTGACGTTGAAGAGAAGGCGTTAGCTCTTGCGTTCAGTAGGGGCTGTGGAACCAAGATAAAATCTCCCACGGCTGGACAGAGGAGCAAGAGGAGTGTGATGCAGCGTAACGCAGCACAGGTGTAGCGCTCTATGCTGGCTGCGTACACATGCCCATCATGCAGCAGTTGAAGGATGCTGGAGTTGAGAGAATCAAGGCTGGACTCACAGCTGCTAGAGGATGTGGCACTGTGAGAAGTGGATTCCAGGTTGCTTCGGTATGGTGACACAGGGTGATGTTGAGATCTAGTGGAGAATACCCCAAAATTGATCAGCTTGGTCAAAGATATAATCACGAAGAAACCATTTTTCCGCTTAGTCTTTTTTTCTTTAGTTCTGTGCTGCCCATGAGAAGTTTGAAACTGTTTCTCAAAACATGTTTCAGTTGCAAGGAGTTGTTTCAAAAAGCAATCTGTTTTGCAGCAAATTACCAAAGCTTAAAGAAACATAAGATACAAAAACAGTCTGCCAGTATCAGCTTTCATTTATACAGTGGGTTTGGCCTTCTATAATTTATGATAAAAAAATAAATTAGAAAGAGTAGAATGACAGAAATTGGATTCTTGCTCCCTGGGATATCATTAGCTTTTTGAGAGTGAAATAATAATTTTCATCTTTTAACAACTCAACAAACATTTTCTGGATACATGTGAATAGTATTTTCCCATCAAAACAGACCTCATCAAGCCTGAGCCAGTGCCTGATTTGGTTGGTGAAAAGTTGAGCAACTCCACGTAATGCTGTATGTAGTCAGTGAGCAGTGGAAGAATTAATCCTGCCGAGGATGCTATCCAGTCAGGCCCTGGAGGAGCCCTAGAGTGTGCTGATGGCTTTGTCTGTAGACTTGAGCTGGGTTTGGTGGATAAATCCTCCCAAGCCTTTGACGAAAAGTTTTTGTTTATGTCTGACACATCTTTGATCTTAGAATCTGTCCCATCTGAACCCATCCTCTCTCCTGGAACTGATAAGGTTTATAACAGTAACTTGTTGCACAACATTGTGTATGTTATAAGAAAAGCAAAAACTAATTTTCAATGCTTTTTGACTATACTTGACTTAAAAATTATTAACTGAAAAGAATATTGACCCTGTTTATGATTAAACTTTTTTTTTTTAATTTAATTTTACAATTTTTTTTAATCATGATATCATAAAAATTTCTCAGGTTGGTTTTAGAAGTCTAGTACACTAAATGCTAGTGATCTTGATGTTGAACAAGCAGTAAGCAGAAAGTACTCACACACTAGTTACTTTCATGAAAAATTTCACTTTTGTTTTTTACTATGTTTTATGTTTAGTTCATGGTTGATTGATTTTCCCTCAACTTTCAATGAGATACTGACCATGTAGCCTCTCATCTAGGAGCTGGGACAATCCATCAACTGCAAGTTGGTAATGTTCCTTGCTAACAACTTGTAGAGCCCCAGAAGTTTCCTCTCTCGTGCCTTTCTTAGGTGTTAGCCTAGAGATTTTAAAACCCAAGAGAGAGAAAACTATACTTGTTAAAGTTTCAATGTGCATCTCAATAATAATAAGTATCCTTGTAGATATACTTTAAAGTATCAATACTGATTCATCTCTCTTTGGTGGATTAATTATTTAGTACTTTGAAAGAAATTTTGTGGCAGACAAGGTACCTATTTTAATTTTCGTCAATCAAATGACTACTCGTTCATACCACATGATTTTTAAATAGAAATTTCTCACTGTATATTTCCTAAAAAAAATCCACATTGGTCCAACTCCTGAAAGGGTAAATCCTCTTCAGTCTATCAGAGATCTAGCTTTACCTTAATGCTCAAGCTAATCAGAAACATATCTATTGCACTATGCAAGCTTTAACTAAAAAAGAAACTCCATTATCATCATCATAATTATCTGGAATCTGTTTTCAAGTTTCTTTAACCGACATTGCAAATGCCTGTTAAAGAGCAGCATTTTAGTTTGCCTGCCGCACTCATGAAGTAGCCTCTAACCGATCCGGTCATGAGGTCAACCACCCCTGCGGAAAGGGGGTTACCCTTTTCTTGCAACTCTAGTTATTAGATCTTATTTTCACACCAATCATATAGTTTGTTAAATCCATATTTAAACCAATCGAACATATATTTTTTTTTCCCTTCTTTTCATTTAATTGATGGAGTTTTTGACCATTTTAACAAGTACATAAATCTGGAATAATGTTAAGGTGGTGTCTTTTTTTTACGGGACATTTATCAAAAAGTGAAACAGTTTTTGGGGATGAAATTTTTACATTTTATATATATGTTGAACTTAACACCCACTGAAGGGCACTAGCAAAGACTTCTCTGTTTTCAAGTTATGCGAGTTTGTGTTCTGATAGTTCACTTCTTACTGCACTAGTGGTACGGTGTTTTGATATAAAATAAGAAATCTAAACAGCGATATAACTTCACAGTTCAAGCTGTAGAGTGTCAATATATATGAGAGAGACCAGATTAGAACTACAAAAAAGTTATAAACAAGCACTAAGAAGAAATGAAACTTATGTACAGTTGCAATATATTCACATTATCTTACTTTACAGGTAAGTCATACGTTTACTTTGCCTGTGCTAAGAGCTCTGACTCGCTGCACTATTCTCAAGCTTTTATAACTTCCTTCAAACCTGCGACACCTAAGTGCTTTGAGTTTACTTACGTGAGAATATTAATAACATACTGTAAAAATCTTATTTATTTATTGGTTACCGGAAATGATTGCGCACACCAAAGTTAGTAAAGAGCCGTTGATAAAGTCCACACAGTTAGAGAAACTTTAGATTCTGTTTCCTCTATTTGCTAGTTAACAATCCATGGAGCTTTTGATTGTGTTCAGATTCTAAATGCTGCTCTATAGTTTCAGTTTGAGGCTACTAAGGTAGATCTATAATTGTTTAAGGATAGCTCATGCAGCTCTGAGCGTGTAAAATTATTACAAAAAAAAATCATAAAATCACTGAAAAACTCTTAGCACTTGAAATTTTCAGAATTTTTTTATACTTATCTTTTAAATATAGAGAAACAATTCTTAAGCGTTAAAATTGTTTCACTTTTGAAATATTCGAATTAAACTGAGGTGTTATGAAAATCATGAGTTTTTTCAGTTCTTTCAGTAGAAGTATGAAGATTCACCTGTACCATGCAAACACGTTAAAGTTGTGAGAAAAAAAATATAGAGTTTTACTTAAGAAAATTTCACCTTTAAAATGAATATGTTTTCTATGCTTGCTGTTAATGAGGCCAGATTTATTGCTATGCAAAAACAAGTAAAAATTTCAATATTATATTTAATGGTAAAAGATAAGAAAAGAAAGCATCCAGAGAAAAATTCTGTCAATATTGGTTTAAATTTCAACACCTGTAGATTTGGGATTTTCTTTTAAAAATGTAAGTAAATGAGTTCTGAAATAAAAAGCTAATCCTTGACAAAATATATGTGGACTTGTTCAAACTTTCATACATTTTAATTATTTATCTCATAAATTAAAAAAAAAAAAAAAAAAACCTGTACCTTTTAGGTTTGATTGGAGAGAGAGATGCACTTCCCCCTGTGCGATGGTATGATAGACTTGCCACATTGAGAGCTGAGGACATGGCATGCATGAGACTCATCAAACCCATATCCCAATCCCCTGTGCTGGAAGTTCCCACTGTCTGCCTCACAGGGGAGGTTTGCAGTAGGTGCTGAACTACATCTTTCCCAGTAACTGTCTCCTTACCTGAAAAAAAAGATAAAACATGACCAAATACAACAACAATGATTTTTTAGATCTCCATCAATGACATGGATGACAACTTGCAGGTATATTTTCATCTTTCAGGCTGATAAATTAAGACATTTGGCTATGCATGTGAATTTTTCCCCTCCTATTAGGTTGTGGCTTTGATCTTAATATCACACATCATGAATAGTCTCTAACTCTTCAATATCTGAAGAACATGTTATTGCTCTAGTAGCCGTCCTCTCAAGATTCCAAACAAGCACTCCTTAAAACATTACATGATGTTTATACCACATATCATTTCAGTCTTTACTAAGCTGCATTTTTCTTATTGTTCACAAATTCTGTCACAACAAAAAATTCTCTTACATAAACAACCATTCAAAAAATGTAATAGACACAAAATCAATATAAATCTCATTCAGAAAAAAAACAACCAAAAAAAACAAAAAAAACTTAGCAATAAATATGTGTTTAAGTGGTAAAGTTTCATGGTAACATTGGAAGACACTGACATAAAACCATGTGATAATAATTTTTTTTACCACAAACAGGCAAGAGTTTAAGCTTCAATCTTCTGGTCTTCCCAGAGAGCACTGATGATGTTTCTGTAACAACAGTTTCAAAGAGATGTTTTTAATTTCAGTTGTATATAACAGAAATGTTTTTTTTTTCAGACAATGCTGAAATTGGAAATTGAAAATTGCACAATTAGGATTACCTTATTTTCATTTTTTTTTTTTTTCTAAATTTGAATAGACCATAATTTTTATGTTAATACACAAGTTGCTGTTAGAAATTGATTACAGAGTACCTGTAGTTTGGCAGCCTGTGTTTGATACAGATGCTTTGGTTGGGGAACCTCGTGGACTTGATGGTGCCTGGTGAGGAATGATCAAAACTTGAAATTTAGTGCAAAATTAGCGATAACTAATGAATAAAAGCGATAAAAATTATGTCATTTTCAGAGATATTTGTTCTATCAAGAATAGCTTGGACACCCATTCTCAGCGTCCAAATGGCACAAACTTTTCTTATTCATCTAAGACTTCCAATTAGCTATAGTGGGGGAAAACCCTTGGGTAAGGAAATAGAAGCAGCAGAAATGATCACTGCTACATCAAATTAAAAGCCCCGGTGTCAAGAAACTCAAAATATACCCATCAATTGTTTAACTCCATACATAACCAGAGCCCTGACAATCTAATAACAGCTTTACATCCAAATCACATAAATCTTTCAATTCATGGACTAAATTGTAGTCACAAAGAGGCCTTCAATATTTGATTGTGCTGGTCTCCAATAGTGGGAGAATCATATGCCAAACCATAGTAAAGTATTCAAAAGATTTTAAAGCAAAAAGAATATATTTCACCTGTTCAAGAAAGGTTTGTGTTGTAGGGAAACCTTTCCTCTGTGCACCTGCCTCCTCCATTCGTTTCAGCTTCTGTTTGCTGGGTGGACTAGGGCGTACTGGAACCTTAAAAATTTCTGTATGGTTAGCTTTTCAAGCCTATCAATTAAGAAAGAAGTTTAATTTTCAAGTGAAGCTTAGTGTTCCCTGCTGTTTACAGGGATGATTTAAAAAAAAGGATGGCTTGTTGTGTGGGGTGGAAATCTTAATGATAAATTATCAATCTTTTAGTTGTTAAAACTATTGAACACTCTAAATTTTATAAAACCTTATATAATATGTCTTCCAAACATCATTGTTGTGCATCAACAACATTTTGCCCAATAAGATTTTGGTCTTGATAATTATACCTCATATACTAAAAGGAATCTTCTTACAAATCAAAAGAGATGAGACCAAAGATACAATAGATGTATAAGCAGTCATAAAAGAAATGTTTTAAGATGTAAGCTTATCCAACATTTATACACCTTTTTGGGGCTAGACATCCAAACTGAAGAAATTTCTGCTGCACTGCCTGATGGGGACTGGTAGTGTTTCTCTTGCTCCAGCCTTTTCAGTTTCTGTTGCAAGGAAGTGTATTGTTCTTGGAGGGTTTTGAACTCTTGCTCCTGAGAGGAAGTTATAACTATGAAATCATCAAAAATTATTTCTGGTTGATGTTTTCTTAAGATATAAAAATGAATCAGGTAACCATGAGTTCAAAAAGGGGACTATTGCCCCGATTTGAATCTTTTCAGGAAGTTTAATTTGGTGACAGACATAACAAAAAAAAAGAGCCCGAAAAAAATTGTTAGATCACCTTTTTTAACCTCTTTTCCTTTTAATTTTTTTTTCATAATTAGCATAACTTTAGTTAGTGTGATTGCAAAGGAGCAGGTAATAATTTTGCCTTGATTTTTTTTAACAAGATTACCTGTCTAAAAAAGGTTCAATTTTAATTGCTTCAAAAGCTGAACTTTGTTTATTCACAAGCACATAGTAAGTCAAAATTGAAATAAATATTTATCACTGATTTAAATCCTGCAGCATTAGAAATGTATAGACTATCTTAAAGAATAATAAACTTTGATCTAAAAAAAAATCCTTAAAAAAACAAAAGCAAAAACCTTAAACTGAGCCTCCGAGGCCATGCTGTCTAATTGTAATTGCAACATTTTTGCACTGTCCCTCTGTATAAGCTTTTCTTTTTCCATTGCAGCATCTCTGTCAGCCCTGACTCTTTCGAGCTCATCTTCCTGATTCCGCAAACTCTCTCGTAAAAAAGCCATCTCTCCAGCACTCCTGTACTTCTCCTCCTGAGCTTTTTTGATCTGGAGTTAAAAACATTTGAAGTCAATTGAAAAGAAAGGCAAGGACAGTAAAATTATTGTAAAATCAATTAATCACATGTCTCGTTCTTTAGCGTAGGCGATTTTGACCTTCAACAATCTAGATCCCTTGTCCCTTTTAGTGCATCTGTCATGCATCTTACTTTAACCACTCTGTTAGTTCATCAACATGTATCACTCAGTTTTCCCCTGCTGCATTTTCCTTTGATCGTTCTAGTTGTCGCAAAATAATCCACTCTCTCTATTCTCTATGGCCAAAAAAGGTTGCCTGGCGTTAATGTATTATTTATATGTGATCAGCTTTTTGAAACACTGTTTTATTTCATTCCTTTGCAGTCCATAAGATTCACCATTCTTCTTAGGAAACACATTTCTGTTGCTTCCGGTTTTATTTGTAGCTGTTTTGAAATAGTTCAGGCCTCGCATCCATACATCAGAATGGGTTTAATAAATCACTCCAGGACTTTTCTCCTTGTGTGGATGGAGATGTTATTTGTTACTTATTTCATTCTCTGAATACGCATTTTTGTTGGTGTTATTCTTGATGCAATTTCAGTGTGTTGTGGCTATCGCTGGATTTTAAAGTACCCAATGATTTGAATTTATCCCTTTGCCTGAGTTTCTTCCCTTTGATAAAGATGTTGATCAGTGGACACACTGTTTTCACTGATGAACATTACTTCTGTTTTTGTTTTTCAGATCCAACCCTTTCTTTCTGCTTTCTTCTTCCACATGACTAGTAATCCTTGCCAGTCTTCTTTATTCTCTGCAATTAATGCAGTGTCATCAGCATACCTGAAATTGTTTACCTTGTGCTCTCCTAGTTTACTAGTTTAGTTCATGGGTATCTTTCTAGGTTTCCCATAAATATTTCACTGTTGAGAAAGAAAAGATCTTGAAAAAACACACATCATATTTTTTAAATGAGCTTATTTCCCCATCAATGCACATTGCTGCTGTATGTTCCTAGTGTATGTTTTGAATCACTTGTAGATCTTTTCCATCTATCTTAAACAGTACTTGTGTGATGATCTCATCATATTGTATTCCATCACTGACAAATGCCTTGGTGTAGTCAATGAAGCTCACACCTCTTTTTGTACTTTCAGAGCTCGTTCAATTATACTTCAAAGGATGAAGACAACATCCCGCCACAAAGTCACACTATTCCTCTGCTATTTCTGGTTTGATTTTGTTTCTGACTCACATCATGATGATTCTTAAAAGTATTTTGGTGATATGACTTCAAGATTGTAAAAATAAGCACAATCTATTGCCCTTGGTTTTTTGGCAGTGCAATATATATTTGGAGATGTCTAATGGAATCTGACCTGCATCATAGAGTTTGTTTAGTAATATTGGGACCTTATTAATTCCATAGGCTTTAAGTGCTTCTAAAAGTTCCACTAGTATACTGTCTGGGCCTGTTGATTTGTCTGATTTCATCTTCCATATTGCTGCCAGGATCTTATCTTTCATGAGAGTTCTCCATTAAAATTACGCCTCACTACATTGTTATTCTTTCTTGGGTTTAAGAAATTCTCTTCTGTACTCTGCACATCTGCCAAGGACTTTGTTCTTTTTCATCAAGATGTCACTTTTTTTTTTTACTTCAAGCATCCTGTGAATGAGCAGGTGATCTTTTCAGTGATTTCTTTAATGTTTCTGTACATTGTCTGCTCAGTACTTTTGTGGTATAGATCAATGTTTCTGTACATTGTCTGCTAGGCACTTTTGTGGTAAAGATCAATGTTTCTGTAGATTGTCTGCTCAGTACTTTTGTGGTATAGATCAATGTTTCTGTAGATTGTCTGCTCAGTACTTTTGTGGTAAAGATCAATGTTTCTGTACATTGTCTGCTCAGTACTTTTGTGGTATAGATCAATGTTTCTGTACATTGTCTGCTCAGTACTTTTGTGGTATAGATCAATGTTTCTGTACATTGTCTGCTCAGTACTTTTGTGGTATAGATCAATGTTTCTGCACTTGTCATTTATTCCCTTCTCCTTGGCTTTCATAACATTTTTTTTTTCTGATTTCCACATGCAATATTCCATGTTTTTCCCCTTTATTTTTACTTGCCTCCTTAGTTCCACAATATCCTCAGTCATCCACTTCTATTTTGTTTTCTATTCAACTCTTGGTATTTGTTCCACTTCTGCTTCTGAGACTGTTACTTTGAACTTAACTTATTGTTGTCCACTTTCTCAGCTTCTCTAAGACTTCAATATTTTTCTCGAATGACCTGATTGGATTTACAAGGGCCAAGTCAAGTATGATAATTTTACGTATAATTCGGGTGTCCTTAAGTTTCAGTTTGAGTTTTGGAGCCACTGGAACTGATCACTATAATAAAATAACTGCCCCAAAATAGGTTTTTACTGAGAGAAGGACGTTTCTAAAACTTTTACTGATCACTGTGTAATGGATCTGGTCTCTGCTTCCACCTCTTGAGCTTTTCTGTGCCCATTTTTTTCCTGTTGTTAAAACCATGTGTCTGTTGGTCAACTAGTTTCTCTAATCACAAGTTTCTGATGCCCATTCCATGGGGTCCTACAATGTTTTCTTCTCTCCCTTCTCCTAGTTTTGCATTAAAATCGTCCAAGATGATCAAGGATCCTGTTGTGTGCATTGAGCCTCTGCTTGCTCCAGATATTCATAAAACTTTACTATACTATGTCATCATTGCCAACTGCACGTAGTTGATGTTGATATGTATACTTGAATTGTGACTAAAAAGTAAAAAACAATCTGATAGTGGCCAATATCCTTTGACAGTTTTTCCTATTTTTTTGGTCAAGCACAACAGCAACTCCTTTGTCGTGTTCTATATCTCCAGGTTAGATTATTTCAAACATTCCTGATGTTATCTGCGCCTTGCAATCTAACTTCACTCATGCCTAGAATTTTTACTTTCATCCTTTTTGTTTCATGATTTTTTATGTTGTCTAACTTTTATAGCATTGTTCTAACATTCCATGTTGCTACTGTTTTTAATTTCAATTTGGGCATAGACCCTTGGTGATATTTGAGTGTCATCTGTGGCACACGACAATATCTACTGGACGAGACTGGCCTGTCTTTTGCAAACCACTCCTTCATGTCCTTACTTTCTTTCTTGGACTGTGTTTAGTCATGATTCTCTTTGAAAGATACCTATAGTCGTTGCAATTGTCTTCTACAGAAGCAGTGCTCATACTGAGCAGTTCTGCCCAAATGGTTCACCATTACTGACATCTCATCCACAACCTGCTTTCCATTGGCTCCATGGCAACCCTGGGAGGGGGAGCTGTGTGGATACTTGGTCTTGCCCAAGGTTTAGGCTAGCGGGAGAAAAAAATGCCTTACTTTTCTTTCTCAGAGCTGATCTGATCTGCCACCCAGAATTGTGAAAAAAAAAAAGAAAAAGAAAAATTAAGGATGCGTTTAAAAAGTTCAACTCGTGATCAATGTTCTAAACTTCTCAAGGTAATGTTACTTTTATTTTTCACTGTAAAGTAAAAAGTATAAAAATGACAATGCCCAGAGAGAAGTATGGAAAATTCATAAGGAGTTCAAATTCTTAAGATCCTCATTAACTTTCTTTCACCATTATATACCCCTGTGTATACTATGACTATCTATAAAGATTATGTTGCTCTTGAAACACCAGGGTCAAAAGATAAGTTACTGAACGGCAAGTGAGTCTCTCACATGGAAATTAATTCATTCACTGTAATTAAAACTGTTAACTCTGCTCTAAATATTTTCTTAACTTGTTAATCTCTGGCAAGTGTCAAATATTTCCAAAGTACTATAATTTTTTCACGGTTCGTAATGAGTTTTCCACTTTAAGTGATGAAGTTGGAAGGCCCAAGAAGAAAACTCATCACAAGTTAATGTTGAGTTCCTTATTTGAGATAGTGAACGCCAGGATTTGGATGACAAATACATTTCACAGATCAAATTTAGTCAAACTGAATCTAAATTCAGATCTTGCATATTGCCAAAAACTGATTATAGTGATAATGGCCTTGCTTTTGATGCCCCATTGTGAACCACTGGAGCTGAGCTCAACCCCACCTAAGTAAATCCAGCGAAGGTAAAGCCCTGACCCTAAGATGTAACTCTGTACAAAGAATAGATCTATACTTTTAAAAAAATATTACAATCAAACAAAACAGATAAACTTATGAAATAAACTGTAAAAAAAAAACTAGAGGTCTTGAATTTTTAATAAAACAAGGTTTTATGGCAGTAAACCAATTTTCTAAGACTTCTTCACTTTAAACTGACTCCATCAACATTTCAGTTTTTTCACCATCAACATCCCACTTCATCACCATCTCAACAGCAGAATCTATCTCCTGGCCTCAAATGGGCAATGATCATTATTTTCATGCTGATTGTAGGGATAACCATGTAGATAACCAAAATAAACGGTTTCTGTTGTATCCCTGAGATGATTCTAGTGATCATCCATCCTATTTAGATCTAGCCTAGGCCTTGAAATCGCCAAAAATTGTACTCAAAAGCGGTCAATTTTTAAGCGCGTTTTTAGATCTAAATCTAGTCCTAAAATGAAACTAAAATAACCAAAACAAAGTCTAAAGTGTCCCTAAATGTAAATGAGGTTTGCACGAGATTTCCACTAGTTATAAAGAAAGAAAGTAGTCACCCAGAAAGTGAAAGTAAACGGGCCATACAGGTACACAATACGAGCAAAGGCGGGTGATATAGGTGGGCTTGAGTTAACTCAGACAGGACTTTTGCCTGATTATTATCCTACAACTCCAAGCTCTTCTAACATTTAATTTTTAAATAAGCATATAAACACAAATAGGCTTAGACCAAAATAGTTCTGGATATAAAACAGACGAAACACAGAGACAAGTTGAACTTCAAAATCTGTGGCTTGAGGGCATAGGCTTTAAACCTCAACTATTGCAACAAAGGTGCAATTTTATTTTTCATTAATTTTTGGCCATAGCCACTTAAAAATATGTGATATCAAGCTATGTTAACAAAATAGGTAAGCCTAAATCAGGCTGAAAAAAAAATCATCAAAAGATGGAATGAAAACTCATGGTCCCACTCACCTAGCAAAAGGTGGCTCTAAGACTACAACAATCAATAAAAAAGATAACAATTAAATACAATCACACTTCAGCTCTGACACTGCATGTAATTCAGAGGTGCCTACTTCAACCTATGCCTTTCAGGGAAACCACCAAAATCAGCAATATTGCGCTACTAAGCTAATTTTTTTTAAAAAACGACATCACCTACTTCATTTTCTGAGCAAAAATACTAAAAAATGAAAATCCCCAACTATAATATTGGTTTTGATTATGTATAGACTAGATTTACACTAAATCTAGATCTAGCTCTATTTAGGATTTTGATCTTACAAATCAATGTTAATAACTGACAAGATTTAGAAAATGTATCTCAACAAAAAAAAGCAACTGCCTAGTCGCTTTAACTATTATCAGATGAAGAAAGCTGAATGATCTTTTGTTAAATAACGGCCAGGTCTGGGTTTGATGATGGAGAGAATATTTTTTGGACAAATGTGTGATAAAGTAAACAAATAAAACAACTCAAAGGGACCGATATCTTGGATAGTTTCAAATACAATACAAATCTCGATTTTGGAATTGAAAATGTAAAGAATAAACAAAAATACATGATATCAATATAATGTATAAGGCCCAGGTTGATACTCGATGAAAGAAAAATACCGTTCTCGTGGCAGATTATATTTTCACATTTTGTTTTTTTTTATAGAATTGTTGGGGAACGCTAATCACGAAACAAGAACAAAAATAGCCAACTATAATTGTTCATGTTGGAATAAAATGTAAAAAATCTGGGATTTTGTGGGTAAATCCAAGAGTTTCCCAGATTTTCCAGATAGGCACCTCTGGAATTAGTATCATGTACTGTGCCACTATTTTATCTTCTAGTATTGCTCAACTTCACCTCTTCTTCTAGCTTTAGACGTAGATTTCGAACAGTATCTCCTTCTGCCCTGCCATTTTCAGAAGTATTTGATGAAAGAGAGCCACTTGCGTCTGAGGCAGATCTGTAACAAAAAATATCACGAGGGAAAATAAGGTATGAATAAAAAAGAAGCAAAGATAAAAATTAGGCTATATGCTCTTTGTCAATACCTAGTGTTGTCCTATCTTTGCTTCTCTATGTCACTTATAATAACATTATGCAAAGTACCAAAATAATTAAAAGACAGCACTATCCTGTTTCACTATCTCTTCACATTTAGTGCAATGGTTATTTGCAAGTCCTTTTCTTTCATAACTCATCCATTTAACAAAGATAGTAAAAGTAATGTGCTTCTATTTAATTTAAATTACTCTATTAATGGTCATTTGTTGTCAAACATTTGGTTCATACAATTGTCAGAAATTGCCATTGATTTATTCTTGTTTCTTCACTTTAACTTACTTTGCCATCCCATGTTTCATAAACCTTTTTTTTTCATGTTTTAATCACATAAAATGGGTATATATATATGTCTGTATAAGATTCATTTATGATGGGGTTAGAAGAAATATTAAATCTAAATTAAGGTCGAGAAAAGTTAAAAACTGGCTTTTAATAATTTAGTACGTAGGAATATTGTTTTAAATTGTGGAAAATTCTTGTCACTCAACCGGCAAAGAACATTGCCTACTTGAAATTCTCTCTATTTAAAGTGCTTTTACTTTTGAAACCATATATGAAAATCAGAAATTAGAGCAGTATCAGCAATAAAGCAGAAATTTCAAGCTTTCTTTAGGACAACTGCATTTACTTAAAAATTTCTCTGCCACATAACGACTCAAATTATCTTGAGTAAAATGTTCCATTTTTATTTGTAATAGAGGCTTTGATTGATTTCAAGATTAATATTAAGCATGTATATGAGGCATATTTGGATATTTTCATGCAATCAAAAGTTTTGATTAGTTAGATCTGGCCTGGAGGATTTAAATGAGAATTTTCTTTAATTTTTTTTTTTTTTTGCAAAAGGGAAATGTCCATAAAAAGTAAAGATTAAATGTCAATTTCTATAACCTGGATGATAAGGAGGCAGGGTGAGCTGTACTCCCCGAACTGGACGAAGTTGATCGCCTAGTGAACTCATGTGGTTTGAGAGAAGGTTTAGCAAAGAAAAGCAAATCATCAGCTTCAGAATCTACTGCAGTTTTGACCCTCTTCTTTGCTACCTTGATTAGATCTGATGCATCCTGAAAATACATAATTTATTAGATTCAATAACGGGTTGTGTGCAAATTTTTATCATGTTACAAAATAAGATAAAAAGTGTCTCAAAGTTCAAACTGACAAAAAGAAAAAATCAACATCAAATTTCTTCACTGTTTCGATTTATTTTTTAGATACTAGCTATAGTTTCAAATTTTGAGTGTTTTGACCAATTTTTATGAATGATTGAATCCACTAAGAATAACACAGGAAGTCCTTATGAAACTGAAAGTCAATCCTCTTTTTTTCACACAAAGTGCATGGCAAACAAGCGTAATTTGTGAAGGCCTATAGATTGTTATGAAAATAATGAATAAAATTTCATTCACCTCAACAATGGCTTGGGATGCAATGACATCCAATGTTTCAAGCTCAGCTTGCGTAAGTTCCATACTGTCATCCCAATCATCTTTCCCTTTTGTTGATGATTGT
>JAWDGP010002684.1:375000-455000 GCA_033675545.1 Elysia crispata | reverse complement strand
GATCATTGCAAATCGTAAATTATAATCCTATTAAATTAATGGGAGGATGTTTCGATCAATTATATTGAAACTATGCTTTCAATCACTGCTAGTTTCCATTATTGATTTAACTTTTTAAAAAAGTATATTATGACGTCATTGACTATGAGCTATTCATATTTTTAACGATAATCTTGTCTTTTTTTTGCACATGCGTCGAAAAACTGCTTTCCCAAGGTATCGCTTATTTTAAGCCGCTGTAGATCCAAACAAGAAATGTCCAGAGGTGCAGTGCCTAGTGGAACTTCCTTCCCGCCCACTGATATCCTATACCTAGCTTATAATGAGCATTTAAAAACCTCTATACACAGATTGACACATTTTCAAAATTACTTAGTTATTTTTTTACGCTGGTTACTTTGCATGAACCACAAAATAATCTAAAGAAAATAATATATCTTGCGAATGTAGAAAATTAAAAGCGGCTGAAGTCATTGCCTAATAATAATTCGTGGTTGCAAATCCCATTAAAGATATGTACTTCTTTCGATCGATCTTACTCCAAACGCACTTCCCACGATTATAAAGCTTTTCCGTCTAAATTCTGTTGCAATTAGCTTGTGAAGCAGAAAACTTACTAAATGCACTAATCTGTCTTGACCATGAGGAAAAAAGATTTAACGAAAAAAAAATTACTTTTTCAAAACAGTGCAGCATGCATAGCTTCACCAAAATTTTTTTATTTGTGATCAGTTGGATTCATATTGGTTTTAATGACAACTGATCGCAAATAATGTTGTCCCGCAATTGAAAGATTCCGAGTGATCCAAAAACTGTTCATCATTTCTCTGAACCATGCACTTCGTGATCTCCCAGATTACTCATGGTTTGTTTTTTCAAAATGCTAATAAATCTTTTACAGTGTCATTATTTTGAGAAAACTTAATAATTTGATGTCATCTTCTCTTGTCGAATGTTGTGAAGGATGACCTGCTTTGGCATTTATTTGAGGTCATGACATCCAGAAAAAATGTATTCACAAGAAAATTCTCGACTTTGGTGCTATCTATGACATGGTGATTTGAAAGCCCTCATCTCGTATCACAGCCCAGCCCTGTTGTTCTGAAAGCTTTACGGAAGTGACTTTTTTCCTCTTTCCTTTTCTTTTTTTACCCTGGACAAGAAAATGAAAAGGGCAATAAAATAATCAGCTCTTCTCCCTGTACGTTACTGTGCAGACGTGATCGTGTACACCAGAAACTCCAAACCTGGGCAGTGCCTAAGCTCTATTTTGAGCTCGGAACTTCCAGCTAGGATTCACCCAAAATTTCTGAGTGCTTAGTACAAGAAAAATGTAAACAGCACATTTATATCCAGCGTCACTATGATTTACCAATGCGCTTTTTTTTTTAAACCGGACATTTATATAGAAATTTACATTGCCATTGGAGAGATACAGAAAGCAAAATCTCACATAAATATGCACTCTGATTTACTTTTGAATATTGTCATTGACTTGTTTTACATTATTAGATCAAAGTCATGCTTAAAACACAGAGGAAATTTTGAAAGGGATATCGTGGCATTTCAACAGGTATGTAACGGCTGAGCCTCACTTTACGAACAAATTGTTCAGAAATTTGACACATGTAAGATTTCAAAACCAGTTGGAAGCACATTCTTAATGTGTTAACTTTCTGAAAGGCAAGTAAGGCTGCAAAATCGTAAGACATGTTTTTCAAACATGTTAAGAACTCATCAAAAGTAATCCCCCCCCCCAAATACACACACACACACACACTTCATACGGGGGAGGGTTCAACAAAAATTATAAAATTCCTTCCTAAAGTTTGGCCATTTTATGGGAGGAGAAGAATACATGGAAAGGGACCTTTGTAGGGTCAGTTCTGTACATTTGGTCAAATCATGAACTCCGAATAAGCACTCTTTGAATGAACTGAATATACTTGTCAATATATGGAAAACCAGACGTTTTCACAAGTGGCATAAACAATCCGATATTATTATTCTTTATAAACTTATTCCATTTATTTAAACTACAACATGGTTACTTAGACACTAAAGCACTAACGACAAATCTGTCCGTTTGTCACGTTGATTTTTAAGTAAATTTAGCTTTTAAGATCAGAAAGTCCTCGAAAAGAAAGTTCCAACGACTAATATGCCGTAAGTTCTCACTCTAGAATCAATCTTGGCTGAAGGACGCTCAGAATTCATAGCGGCTGAACAACTTTTTTTTTTTTTTTAATTTTCCTTGAGTTAGATTTAAACCATTGACACATTATCCTTTCTATCAAACGCTCAGCTCTTTACTCTTCTCAAATATTGAAGTCCACAAATATCATCGTGGACATGAAAGAGAACAAAAATTTCAAGTTTTTGTAATGAATAATACTTATCATGGCTTTATTGAAAAGCTACAGCCCGCCGTCATCGCCCCTTAGGGTCTTAAACCCATCGATTGGTCCTAGTTTGGTAAAGAGATCCAATTAAAAATGATAAAAGTTAATTAAGAAAAGTGTCTTTTCGTCAGCAGCATATTTGTTTTAACACTGCTCCTCTCTTGCTCCACAGAATTAGTTTCTGGTTTTTCAGTGAAGAAGTCGTGTCCCTCAAGTGCCTTAGGAGTAGGTAGGCCTATTCCAAACTGAGCTGTTAGCCGACTGGAAAATGGTCGGCCGGGCATGAAGAACGTAGATCTACCCTTTTTTTAAAGTGTTGTGTTATCGTCATTAATAATATTTTTTCAATAAAAACCATATCAAAATGTTGTGTTATTTATTGTCTTTTCTTTTATATAACTTTGGCATGAAAAAATATCCGATAGGTCTATTAAAGAGCGTGTGAAAGGTGTCAGTGTTTTGTAAATTATTGTCCGATTCGCGGCAGCGCCGAGCTCGGCCGATCCGACCGGGAGCGGCTAAATGGCACCTGAAACATTTTTATTTATAGCAACTACGTCACCTCCTCTTAGCGTTATTTTTTTTTCGACCATGCGTAGCTTCCGGCGCAGGAGCGGCGAATGTAAACAACTCATCAATTAGCAGACGATTTCAATCCTTGCTTTAATATCATAGAGAGTAGGCCGTTCTAATGTCTTTATATTTTATTTATCCACCCTTATAAAAGTTATATATTGTTAAGTCCACATGGAATCAGCTAACAAAGGAGATTTTTACTATCCAATTAATCCATGCACAGATCTAGATCTAGATCTCAATTCCTCTCCTCAAGATATGGATTGATACAGTTCTACATAGATGTAGACTCTAGATCTATTCTTGGTCAATGGTCTAAATATTTGGTGGATGGAGATCTAAATCTAGTTATACATAACATTACAGAAAGCCATTAAATGAATTCAATCTATTTTACCCGTAAGATGCACATTATGACTCAACAGAGCTTGATACTAGATCTAGACCCAGATCTATGTAAAACTATACAAATTTACAATGATTTTAATTAAAAATTTGAGTAGTAATTAATCAGACCTAGAAAGATCTGTATCAGATTAAGACTAGAAAAATTTAGCTGGATCCAGCACTTGCGCTCTATTCTTCTTGATCAAAAATGAAGGAGAACAATACCCATGCTAAACAATGTGGTAATTTTTTACTTCTACACCCGCTCTACGCAGAGTGCTGTTTCTTGTCTTTCCGGTCGACCATGACCTTGACCCTGATCGTACGTACTACTTTTTCGCAATTTTATGGAATGTTAAAAAAATAAATATTGAAAAAAATGGGGGGGGGTAGCCCCCCCCCACCCCCCCCTTAAATAATAAAAAAAATTCCCCGCACCCCCCCCTAAGTATTTATTTATAAAAAAAATTACTATAACTACAGCTCTTACCTTTACTCCGTCTCAGCTACTTCGAACACTTCTGAATGAGTAAAACTTTCCACGGGGCAATATAGGTATGATCCAGAAATGTTCCTTTAGAATCGGAGACGGAAAAACCACAAAGCCGTCGCTTACTAGATTTAGGAATAACACTAGACTTCCTACAGCGCCAAACACGCTGATCCTCACGGTAACTACACTGAGAAGAACAATGTGGACAAATCACTTCTGATGGTAAAACACTATGATCTCTTAAATATGTTAAAGCTCTAGCGTCGTTATTGTAAAATTCAGCAATAGCTTGAAAATAATCTAAAGAACACTTATCACAAGGAGCCATGAAGTAAGTCACAATCAATGAAGTAAGTCACAATCACGATCAATACACATTAGCTGTTGAGCCTCTGAGTAAAGACAATGAAATGACAGAATCAAGAGACGCGATCGATCAAAAGACGCGCCCTTAATTGCGCATGCCAATTAACGGTTGCGCATGCGCAAAGAGTAACTAAAAAGAAAGTAATACGCATGCGCGAAAGACGGAAGTAATTAATATGCAAAAAGGCACCTACCTCGAGCAAATCAGTACGGCAAAGTAGGTTAATAAAGAAGAAATAATCCATATTAAAAAGTGATATATTTCAAAAACTATTTATTTGCGGCGAAAAAAACCTTCAGATGCATCTTCAGCACATCAAAATCTATCAGAAAAACATCATTTTGAATGCCGATGCGTTAGGGGTGTACAGGTAAAAAAATACCAACAATGTGAGATTAACGGTGAGTTTGGATTCTGGCTATGACCTAGGCTATTAGAGTTTTGCAGACTAGATCTCGAAATTCAGACCTCTAGATACCACACTTTTCGCCTATTTTTGACTAAAAAACAAAACAATAACTGAATAAAAAGCAGAAATTGATTATAAACAAATTTCAGGCCTTAATTTTCTTTGTCCTTAGAATAGCCTTAAAATTCTTTGTTCTTGTTTATCATTTAAAAATGCATTTTTGAGAAACTACGGGAAATGATTTAATCCAAGCTGTCGAACAGTTACGCTCAATTTAGATAATCTAAAACTCTGCAAAGGATGGGATGTTGACTAGTCTCTCAACAATTTTCAAATAATGCGTGATTGATACTTAGTCAAACTTTGACATTCAATTTATGCTGTTTTTTGTTTGTTTTTTCTCAATGAACAAAAGAATTTGGACCTGTATTTTTGTGAAAAAAAATTTACTTCAAATGTTCAAAATGCCTTATTTTTACACTTTATATTTTTCGAATGAAACTTATGTCAGGTCTGAACTTCAAGTTCATTGCGAGTAAAGAGTAAGACATTTATTTGGCCTGACGTGGGCAAATCTGCAGAGCAGATAACATACTTACAGTTTAAGATATAGATATAAATATGAGACTGATTTTTTATTTTGTTTCTTCATAATATTGAATAAACTAAAAAAAGTAGAGCAGCTAGCTCTAGAAACTATTCATGAAAAGTGTCCCACTCTTCTTTCAATAGTACGAATAGGAGATGTTAAATAATTATAATGTAAAGATAATACTGCCGGAAATTTTTTATTTTTATTTTTTTCAACCAGTTTTAACATTTTTGCATATTTTGATCTCTTTTTTTTTATAACCCAAAAAAAATCATACCCTGATAAAAGATGTAAAGGAAATGACATTGGCCCATTTTTTTTTTTATGTTAATAACGCTTTTTTGGCATTACTTGTTTTTTAAACTGTGTGCTAAACCCAGCCTGAAAGAAAGGTATTCTGCTATTCATTTAAGTTTTTTAATTTTCTTTTTTTTTTGTTTTAAACTTTTATCACACTCCATAATCATATTTGATTGTTAAGTTAAACTAATAAACACATGATCTTTCTGTACATACCTAGGAATAATCTGCTTGCCTTCAGAATTTTAAAAAGAAAAAAAAAGGGGGGTTGTTTGTTGTGGAGGTAAAAAAAATCTCAGTATTTAGACAATATTTTATTTATTACAGGCATTACAATCAAGTTTGAATTTAATAACTTTCCTGAAGAGGAAACAAATGACTATCTTGCAAAGTAATAATCATTTTCATGCTACTACTCCTCTATTTTTATAGGCCCAATTTTGAGCACTCTTTGACCTTGTGGAGGAATCACTGATAAAGGAATCACACAATCATCTTAATAAAATTCCACATGATACATGTACAATGTATTCATATGACTGTTTTTTTTTTTGTTTTTTTTTTTTCAGTAGGAAGTGCATTACCAAGGAAAAGGGCAAAGCCAGCCGACATTTAGAAAGAGAGATAGTGGATGGTCCAAGGCACTCCTGAGAACATGGCAGCCCTATCAGTTTGGATAACTTTGTGGCAATAATATGGGAAAACCTAGCTAACCTTATGGTGAGTATAGTTATATAAACATTTATTCTTTTACTACTGTGTTTAAAAATGTACTAAAGGCACCTATAAACCTATACTCTTTACTCTCTCTACGTACAACTGCTCTTGCAATTTCCAAATGTTTTTGATTATCACCTGAATGCAAACATTATTATTTTTAAATTGTGGCATTGCCTTGTAAAAAGTAAATAAATAAATAAAAATTAACTTCTCTAATAAAAAAATGCTCTGCATGTAAAAAGAGAACTGGTGATTTAACATGGTTGTTTCCAATTCAACACAAGAAATATTGTACCAGGCAATTCATAACATGTATTTTGTATTTCTTTTACAAAGATCATTGGATTATTTAACCTAAATTTTTTTTTTAGAATTTCACCTCATGTATGCCAATTTAAATACCACTACATTTAGCATATATATATATATTTAAACTCCCTCATAGGGAGTGTCAGGTACCCATAAATATTTGTTATTGAAGTTAAAACATGATATAAGAAATTAAGATAAGATAAGATAACTTTATTTATTCAACAAAGGGAAATTAAAAATCATGGCATGCTCTCACTCTCAGGACATACAAGAATTACATAGATTTTCTAGTATCACAGTATGAGTATACAGGTGACATAAATTTATGGAGATATAAATCTATACATATATCAGGAGGTATTACAAAAGTGATAAAAAAAGCAGTAAAGAAAAGGGGAGCATATCATTTTGGCGTTTCTAGAATTACAACATCAGACTGGAAAGCAAAGTCTATTATGATTTAGTTACCCTTTTAATATCCTCAGAGTGTAAGATGATAGATTTTGGCAAGAATGAGTTTAGGTGTCTATTTGTCCGTGTCATTGGGACTCTGCACCCGTCACTAGTTACGTATAAATACAGAACAGTTACCCATAATGTTAAGTTTTATATCACATGGACTCATAACTCGCAAACATGAAACTGAAAAAATTATTTGAAAATAAAAACGAAATACAAAAAAAAAATATCTCCTTCCTGCATTGAAAATAATATTCTCATGGTATTTAACTATTGACTGATTTTTTCAGACAGAGCAGTCAGATGGACCTGATCCATGCTGACAGCTTTAAAATAAAGTCTTCAGTGTTGTCTGGGACTTTTGCAACAACAATAATTTTCAAAACATGAAAGAAAGAATTGGAGAGAACATTGGATATTAAACTTTCTTGGTATGGATGCAGACAGAACCTTCAATTAGAGGGGCAGTCATTGTTTATTACTTTTATTATGTTATCCATTAATACTTTTAACAGAAAAAAGTGTGAGTACAAAGTAAATCACCTTATTAGAAATTGTTGTTATAGCTCCTTGTGCTCATATTCTATTTTAATTATTTATAAAACATTAATCTTATTATAAACCAATAACAATATGCCATAAAGCATTTAAGAATGAAGAGGAACTTAAATCTGAAAAATTTTAGTTTAACTTTAAAATTATGTTTGGCAGAATATGTATGCAAGAGAACTGCAATACCAGCTAGCAACAAAGCTGTCCATATTATTTGTCATTATGTAATTGTCCAGGTAAAAAAAGGTGAAGGCTCAAAGCCTGAAAAGCCTAGAAAATACTTGGGCAATGGCGAATTAGATAACCATTGTGCTTCTTTATTGAAAGTGAGTAGTGATATTTGTAAAAAAAAATCTCGTAACAATAGACTACTGTTTAGATCACAATAGATCATTCAATTGATTTTGTCCACAAGTAACAAGATATGATGTTGCTTGAAAGCTTTCTCATGGCATAAAGCCAGCTAAGGTATTGGATATAATAACATAAATCATAATGTAATTTCAAACATTGACAAGGACAATTTAATCATGCAGAAGTATATAAAACAATTCATAAAGAACTCAAACTGAGGGATGAAAAGTTAAGTGTAGATATTACACAAAACGGCTAAGAAGAGATACATTGCCTCACTTGTTTCCATGGAGGTTAAATTGTCTATCAAAACAAAAATTATGACTACATGTATATCATAATCAATATGGAACTATCATTTTTGAGGGAAAACAAGATGATGTTTTGTCCAGTCAATACCCTATTCGTTACTGTCATTTTTAACTAGTAGGCGTATGCTTTTCATAAATGACATATATATGTTGTTTTTTTTATATAAATTTCATGAACATAATCATATGATTATTATAATCTAAAAACACATTATTTCTTTAAACCATTCTGTCATAACTTCATTGTCAAACCCAATTATATTACCAGTATCTTGTATTTCCAGAAAATGTTACTTATTTCAATCCATTATTTCTCTTAAATATTACCCATACTTGACAGATAGTTGATTGATTTAAAATGGTTTGTTCACTTAAAGTAAAAAATTATTTCACTTTTAAGCAAAGCCTTTGCATATGGAAGATGCTGAGACCTTTTGGGCCTTAAAAGTAAAAAGTTTAGGGAACTGATGCCAGTTTAGAAATCTGTTGCAGTGTCACCTTATAAGCCTGCTATCGGTACATAGACTTATACCTGTGGCTATTAGATTAATTGTGACCTTAATTTCA
This sequence comes from Elysia crispata, assembly GCA_033675545.1. Classification (NCBI taxonomy): domain Eukaryota; kingdom Metazoa; phylum Mollusca; class Gastropoda; family Plakobranchidae; genus Elysia; species Elysia crispata. The sequence continues at coordinate 446,199 of JAWDGP010002684.1, read as the reverse complement.
AATATTTTCTAAAGCCTATGCTAAGTGGTCTAAGGCACATTTATCAGTTTGACAGCTGATCCATCAAATACCAGAAACTTAAGATTACAGAATTAATATCTCTGAACTTGCACACCCATGATGTAAAGGTAAGAATGATTTTTTGGATCCCTAAATAAAAGCATCAGTGAACAAAATGAAGATTCATGTATATTTAAATAACATTTCAAAGTTTATTTCCATATTATTAATTTTGCATCATTAATAATATGAACAAGAAGATACATATACGGGTAAATGTTTTTTTTTTCTTTTTTTTTTTTGTTAATGGATGATGATGAATAAAACTAAAAAGGAAAAGAACTAACGGATATTGTAGAGTAATATATCAATTACGATAAAGTTTTCTTTAAATGATGTATAATTATATCTTAATTAAAATATCAAGGAATCTCCTAATGTGCAATTGACTTAGTCTTCTAACTAATACTAATACTAAATACTATCTGTTTGACCAACTTTTTGAAATTAAATGTAGCTGTATAAATTTACTGGATTTGTATTTATATCTACACATTTATAACTTTTTGTAATTCTGATCATTAAACAAATACTCGTTACACATCACACTCCTTTTATTTGTCTGGAAAATGATATGTTCTGTGGAATTATATCAAGCAATTTTCAAAAATGTTTCTCAGTGTTTTTCAGATAAATTAAACGAAGATATGAAATAAAACCTTTTCTTTCAAAATTACTACATTTTCCTTTCTTTTTCAGATTTTGTCTAGTTTTTTTTTTTGTATGTGATAATTTCATCCTTTTGATATATACTGATGTTTCCTTTTAAGTCTTGTTACAGTTTTTAATAGGTTGTTAAAATTACTTTGAAAAAAAAAACAACAAAAAAGTTTTTATCTTTCATGATACCTGAACATTATCTTCCATCAAGTCATCTAATAAAAAATAAATAAATTATTAAAAGATGTATTGATCTCCTTTATTTTAACTCGGTCATCAAAGTTAGTCATGATGACGGTGAAGGTAGGTTCCTTACTTTCTGTTTGGCATCAAGACAGAACAGGCACGGAATGTCCCTGTCGCTCCTGAAATGCCATAGGACAAGAAAGCATAGTCTCCAAAGAGGAAGACAACAATCTCTTCTGTCTCCGTGCGAAGTTTTGTAATGCATGTATTTGGTTTTTTAGCTCTTTGAAAATTGTTTGCAGATTTTTTACTGTGTCTTTTACCTCTGCTATAGCTACCAGGTGTGTATTTGCCTTAGAGTTGTTTTTCGGCACTCTCTCTCTCTCTCTCTCTCTCTCTCTCTCTCTCTCTCTCTCTCTCTCTCTCTCTCTCTCTCTCTCTCTCTCTCTCTCTCTCTCTCTCTCTCTCTCTCTCTCTCTCTCTCTCTCTCTCTCTCTCTCTTTCTCTCTCTCTCTCTCTCTCTCTCTCTCTCTCTCTCTCTCTCTCTCTCTCTCTCTCTCTCTCTCTCTCTCTCTCTCTCTCTCTCTCTATATATATATATATATATATATATATATATATATCCCTTCTCTGTGTAACTCATTCCTGTCTATTCATAATTATATGCTCCTCTCAACATCTTCAGTGATAATCTGATAATCATTTTGAGAAGATCACCAGCCACAGACTAAACAACTTGAGACAATGTGTTTTTGAGAAGGAATCCTTACCATCTACTGAGTTTTGAAGAAGGACGAGATTGGAATCAACGTGACACAGCAGCGTACTTCAGGAATTTTGCCCTTGATGTGCAAGTTGATCTTCTTTTCTCAAGAATTTTTAAAATAGTTTAAATTCATGTGATCATTGCTTTTGACGCCATAGCAGTCAAAGATCAGTTATAAAGGTAAAAATGAACTAGAATAGACATGTCCATTGACTTGTACTTTTCAAACACAGCATTATACCAGGATTCTGTTAAAGTCTTTAGGGAGAGGAGTTGCTGCTCTAAAGAAAGGAACTTAAATTTAACAAAGATCCAAAATCAGCTGTTATATATGTTTGATGTGGTAAAAAAAAATTATTTTGTAAGTTTATTGTCAAATTATTGTTTTATCACAATTATAAGGCTGGTAGACTTCAGAAATCAATTCCCGTTCATGACTTGGCAGAGATATAGGCTTAAAGTGCTGAAATCTTCTGTTGGTTCAATTCAAGCAGCCTTGTGACATCATTGCATTATTATCTTTTTTTAAGTGTGTTTTTCTTCGTTTTCTCCAGTAGGACAGACAGGTTTTTCAATCTTTCATGTCATCTCTTTTCTTATCCTTTCTGCTTAAAACAAACTTTCTCTTTCACAAAAATCATTTTCTCTTTCTCAAAAATTAGAAGAGGGGAAAAAATCATCTGTTCTTGCTTTAAGTCTTTGCAGGTCAAGACAAATTTTGGGCTACATTTGTAGACCATTCAAAGGTAGTCAGCTTACACCTCATGTACAAGTGAGACTTACATGTTTATCTTCTAATATTCATGTCTTTCTTTTCAAGCAAATTTCATGTCTGCAAAGTGTTGTCTGTGAATACATTCCTTTGTTTTATGGTTTGCTTGTTTTTTCACTATGTATGCTTTGAGTCCTTTGTATTTTCCAGCTTTGAAAATGTTATAGAACTGGAGTGAGATGTTATATTTGCAATCTTTGCTGTATTTATGGCAGTGGTTGTCTATACATAATTTTATGTAGAGCAGCGCCCAACATATGCGGTAACCATCTACTACCTTTATTAGATGTACCTTTTTTTTTTTTGTAAAACACGGCAATCCTTAGATTATTCATAGAAAATTCTCTATGAATTAGGGGCCCTGCTCTTTACAGTAGGCGATCATGACCTTCTGCGCATCTCTATACCGATGCTGTTAAGTGCCTCTGTCATTCATTTTACATTGAGCCACTTATCTTTTCTCGCTTCTTTCGCCTGCTGCTGTTTCCTTTAAAATCAATCGAGTTGCCACAAGATGTTTTAGTTTTTTTTTTCTCATCACATGGCCCAAAAAAGACTGCCTATAGTTTACATATGGTATTTATGAGCATTTTGGACTTTCGATCCAGAACACAAAACAATTTTAACTGAATGGTGGACACTTGAATAAATCCATACTCTATAGCCACACTGATGAGTCGTAATACGACGAAACACATCCTAGAATGTGTCTGTGGATGAGTGAAAAAAATTATTGTTCCTTTATGCAAATATTTCCCCTTAAAAACGATTGATAATCTTGACTGGGGGACGGAATTCCTCCATCCTCCTTAATTTATAATAGGTTTAATCGTAGATAAAAAGAAACTTGCTCAGTTTTATTTTTTTGTATTATTAGATTTTCTAAAGATGTTCAATTTTACTTTTTTTCTAAACCTGTAAAGTTCTATTTAGATAATTACTAAAATCTGATGAGATTAAATTAGCTCTTGAAACAAAGAATTTTGTGCAGTTATTATAAACTATCTTTATGTAAATTGTATCTCATTATTTCATATACATGTACAATATATTTCAAATTTGATATATATCTAGCTAAGGTTTCACCCGCCCCCCATATTAAATCTTTCTTTTTTGTGATTCCTTTTCAGAAGTAAAATGTAGGACCTTGTTTGAATCCTCAAAGCTTTCTTATCATCCAGTTTTTATTTCTCTTGACAACGCTTTTAAAGAGAACAGGGAAAAATATTGGCTGGAGTAAATTAATTAATATGTGAACAAAAATCTTATGTGAATTATCAGTTGTGCTTTATTGTAATGCAATGTAAGGTGAAAGTCAAACAGATTAAAGTTCATTTAACAGGCAATGCCCCTATATGTATTATCTCTTTTAATGAAAATGTCATATTCGTTTATGTTATATACGTAAGTTTCATTGACGTTATTTTATTTTTTAGACTGTATTATGTGTCTTTTTTAGGTAACTGTGTATTATAAAATTATTTCTTTTTATATTATTATAATTTGGATTTCTCTGAATAAACTCAGATAACACTCTTATCTGCCTTTGTTATTTTTGATATTGTTCCTGTTTTTAAATACCTCCCACATTCAATACATTGAGAGTTTAAACCCAAAGGTTTTCGTATGTGTTTAAGGTATTTATCAAGTGATTTCACTTCATTGCAATTTGCACAGAGTTTAAGATCCGTCAGTTTTATACGAAAGAAATATTGAACTCCATATAAAGTAATAGAAACATACAACTGCCAGATAGATGGTGAATCAATATTGAACAATGAAATAGGGGTGAGAAATACTTCTATACTTCTATCTCTATAAACAAGCATAATAACAAAATATCATTACAATAGAATAGATATCGAAATAAAAAATCAAAACGGTAGAATCGATTTCGATTTTTTATTTCTCTATACTAATAATACAATACCAATGCTGTAGAATCGAAATGATTTCTATAAATCATCAAAATAATACCATATTATCAAAATATAATCGAATTTGAGACTAATCTTGATTTACCCAAGCAGGATATAGCTGGTAACAATCAGCAGCTGCATATATTATATTTTATAATTGCATGTTCTCTTAATATAACAAGAATGACACGATTTTTTTTTTTTTTTTTTTTGGGGGGGGGGGGGTTGAGTTAATGGGCAGTAAGGTTTTTAACTGGAGTTGGAGTAAATCTTTACGATTGGACTGATGACTCGAAAAAAAAAAACGAGATGTAGATAGAGATAAAAGATTTGGGACGGGCTAAAAGGATAATAGTTATTGTGAAATTCCAATATGAATGCTAATTAATTCTATTTTGGTAATCTATATAAATCATAATTAGCATTATTCCAATATGGCCGCTAGTTAATTCTATTTTGGCCATCTCTACAATTAGCATAATTCGATTTTCATTCTAGTAATCTATATCAATACAATAAATCCAATATGGCCGCCTGTTAATTATATTTTGGCCATCTGTATAATTAGCATAGTTCGAATTTCATTCTGGTAATCTATATAAATACAATAAATCCAATATGGCCGCCGGTTAATTCTATTTTGGCCATCTCTATAATTAGCATAATTCCAATTTCATTTTGGTAATCTATACAAGTACATTCAATCCAATATGGCCGCCGGTTAATTCTATTTTGGCCATCTCAATAATTAGCATAAAATCAATATGGCCGCCGGTTAATTTCTATTTTGGCCATCTCTATAATTAGCATAAATTCAATATGGCCGCCGGTTATTTTTATCTTTGTAATCTCTATAACAAGAATATTTTTAATGTGGCCGCCAGTTGATTCTATTTTGGCCATCTCTACAATTAGCATAAATCCAATATAGACGCCGGTTAATTTCTATTTTGGCCATCTCTATAATTAGCATAAATTCAATATGGCCGCCGGTTAATTTTATCTTGGTAATCTCTATAACAAGCATAATTTTAATGTGGCCGCCAGTTGATTCTATTTTGGCCATCTCTACAATTAGCATAAATCCAATATAGCCGCCGGTTAATTTCTATTTTGGCCATCTCTATAATTAGCATAAATTCAATATGGCCGCCGGTTAATTTTATCTTGGTAATCTCTATAACAAGCATAATTTTAATGTGGCCGCCGGTTAATTATATTTTGGCCATCTCTAAAACTAGCATAATGCCAATATGGCCTCGGGTTAATTTTATTTTGGCCATCTCTAAAATTAGCATAATGACAATATGGCTGCCGGTTAATTTTATCTTGGTAATCTCTAAAGAAAGCATAATTTCAATGTGGCCGCCGGTAAATTCCATTTTGGCCATCTTTATAATTAGCATAATTCGATTTTCATTCTAGTAATCTATATAAATACAATAAAACCAATATGGCCGCCGGTTAATCATATTTTGGCCATCTCTATAATTGGCATAATTCGAATTTCATTCTGGTAATCTATATAAATACAATAAATCTAATATGGCCGTCGGTTAATTCTATTTTGGCCTTCTTTATAATTAGCATAATTCCAATTTCATTTTGGTAATCTATACAAGTACAATAAATCTAATATGGCCAACGGTTGATTCTATTTTGGCCATCTCTATAATTAACATAAATTCAATATGGCCGCCGGTTAATCTATTTTGGCCATCTCTATAATTTGCATAAATTCAATATGGCCGCCGGTTAATTTCTATTTTGGCCATCTCTATAATTAGCATAAATTCAATATGGCCGCCGGTTAATTTTATCTTGGTAATCTCTATAACAAGCATAATTTTAATGTGGCCGCCAGTTGATTCTATTTTGGCCATCTGTACAATTAGCATAATGCCAATATGGCCTCGGGTTAATTTTATTTTGGCCATCTCTATAATTAGCATAATGCCAATATGGCCGCCGGTTAATTTTATCTTGGTAATCTCTATAACAAGCATAATTTTAATGTGGCCGCCGGCTAATTATATTTTGGCCATCTCTAAAACTAGCATAATGCCAATATGGCCTCGGGTTAATTTTATTTTGGCCATCTCTATAATTAGCATAATGACAATATGGCTGCCGGTTAATTTTATCTTGGTAATCTCTAAAGAAAGCATAATTTCAATGTGGCCGCCGGTAAATTCCATTTTGGCCATCTTTATAATTAGCATAATTCGATTTTCATTCTGGTAATCTATATAAATACAATAAATCTAATATGGCCGTAAGTTTATTCTATTTTGGCCTTCTTTATAATTAGCATAATTCCAATTTCATTTTGGTAATCTATACAAGTACATTAAATCCAATATGGCCGCCGGTTAATTCTATTTTGGCCATCTCTATAATTAACATAAATTCAATATGGCCGCCGGTTAATTTCTATTTTGGCCATCTCTATAATTAGCATAAATTCAATATGGCCGCCGGTTAATTTCTATTTTGGCCATCTCTATAATTAGCATAAATTCAATATGGCCGCCGGTTAATTTTATCTTGGTAATCTCTATAACAAGCATAATTTTAATGTGGCCGCCAGTTGATTCTATTTTGGCCATCTCTACAATTAGCATAAATCCAATATAGCCGCCGGTTAATTTCTATTTTGGCCATCTCTATAATTAGCATAAATTCAATATGGCCGCCGGTTAATTTTATCTTGGTAATCTCTATAAAAAGCATAATTTCAATGTGGCCGCCGGTAAATTCAATTTTGGCCATCTCTATAATTAGCATAAATTCAATATGGCCGCCGGTTAATTTTATCTTGGTAATCTCTATAACAAGCATAATTTTAATGTGGCCGCCAGTTGATTCTATTTTGGCCATCTCTACAATTAGCATAAATCCAATATAGCCGCCGGTTAATTTCTATTTTGGCCATCTCTATAATTAGCATAATGCCAATATGGCCGCCGGTTAATTTTATCTTGGTAATCTCTATAACAAGCATAATTTTAATGTGGCCGCCAGTTGATTCTATTTTGGCCATCTGTACAATTAGCATAATGCCAATATGGCCTCGGGTTAATTTTATTTTGGCCATCTCTATAATAAGCATAATGCCAATATGGCCGGCGGTTAATTTATCTTGTAAATCTCTATAACAAGCATAATTTTAATGTGGCCGCCGGTTAATTTCTATTTTGGCCATCTCTAAAACTAGCATAATGCCAATATGGCCTCGGGTTAATTTTATTTTGGCCATCTCTATAACTAGCATAATGACAATATGGCTGCCGGTTAATTTTATCTTGGTAATCTCTAGAGAAAGCATAATTTCAATGTGGCCGCCGGTAAATTCCATTTTGGCCATCTTTATAATTAGCATAATTCGATTTTCATTCTAGTAATCTATATAAATACAATAAAACCAATATGGCCGCCGGTTAATCATATTTTGGCCATCTCTATAATTGGCATAATTCGAATTTCATTCTGGTAATCTATATAAATACAATAAATCTAATATGGCCGTCGGTTAATTCTATTTTGGCCTTCTTTATAATTAGCATAATTCCAATTTCATTTTGGTAATCTATACAAGTACAATAAATCCAATATGGCCGCCGGTTAATTCTATTTTGGCCATCTCTATAATTAACATAAATTCAATATGGCCGCCGGTTAATCTATTTTGGCCATCTCTATAATTAGCATAAATTCAATATGGCCGCCGGTTAATTTCTATTTTGGCCATCTCTATAATTAGCATAAATTCAATATGGCCGCCGGTTAATTTTATCTTGGTAATCTCTATAACAAGCATAATTTTAATGTGGCCGCCAGTTGATTCTATTTTGGCCATCTGTACAATTAGCATAATGCCAATATGGCCTCGGGTTAATTTTATTTTGGCCATCTCTATAATTAGCATAATGCCAATATGGCCGCCGGTTAATTTTATCTTGGTAATCTCTATAACAAGCATAATTTTAATGTGGCCGCCGGTTAATTATATTTTGGCCATCTCTAAAACTAGCATAATGCCAATATGGCCTCGGGTTAATTTTATTTTGGCCATCTCTATAATAAGCATAATGACAATATGGCTGCCGGTTAATTTTATCTTGGTAATCTCTAAAGAAAGCATAATTTCAATGTGGCCGCCGGTAAATTCCATTTTGGCCATCTTTATAATTAGCATAATTCGATTTTCATTCTGGTAATCTATATAAATAGAATAAATCTAATATGGCCGTCGGTTTATTCTATTTTGGCCTTCTTTATAATTAGCATAATTCCAATTTCATTTTGGTAATCTATACAAGTACATTAAATCCAATATGGCCGCCGGTTAATTCTATTTTGGCCATCTCTATAATTAACATAAATTCAATATGGCCGCCGGTTAATCTATTTTGGCCATCTCTATAATTAACATAAATTCAATATGGCCGCCGGTTAATTTCTATTTTGGCCATCTCTATAATAAGCATAAATTCAATATGGCCTCGGGTGAATTTTATTTTGGCCATCTCTATAACAAGCATAATTTTCATGTGGCCGCCAGTTGATTTTATTTTAGCCATCTCTATAATTAGCATAAATCCAATATGGCCGCCGGTTAATTTCTATTTTGGCCATCTCTATAATTAGCATAAATTCAATATGGCCGCCGGTTAATTTTATCTTGGTAATCTCTATAAAAAGCATAATTTCAATGTGGCCGCCGGTTAATTCTATTTTGGCCATCTCTATAATTAGCATAAATTCAATATGGCCGCCGGTTAATTTTATCTTGGTAATCTCTATAACAAGCATAATTTTAATGTGGCCGCCAGTTGATTCTATTTTGGCCATCTCTACAATTAGCATAAATCCAATATAGCCGCCGGTTAATTTCTATTTTGGCCATCTCTATAATTAGCATAATGCCAATATGGCCGCCGGTTAATTTTATCTTGGTAATCTCTATAACAAGCATAATTTCAATGTCACCGCCAGTTGATTCTATTTTGGCCATCTCTATAATTAGCATAATGCCAATATGGCCGCCGGTTATTTTATTTTGGCCATCTCTATAATTAGCATAATGCCAATATGGCCGCCGGTTAATTTTATCTTGGTAATCTCTATAACAAGCATAATTTCAATGTGGCCGCCGGTAAATTCCATTTAGGCCATCTCTATAATTAGCATAATTCGATTTTCATTCTAGTAATCTATATAAATACAATAAATCCAATATGGCCGCCGGTTAATTCTATTTTGGCCATCTCTATAATTAGCATAATTCGAATTTCATTCTGGTAATCTATATAAATACAATAAATCTAATATGGCCGCCGGTTAATTCTATTTTGGCCATCTCTATAATTAGCATAATTCCAATTTCATTTTGGTAATCTATACAAGTACAATAAATCCAATATGGCCGCCGGTTAATTCTATTTTGGCCATCTCTATAATTAGCATAAATTCAATATGGCCGCCGGTTAATTCTATTTTGGCCATCTCTATAATTAGCATAAATTCAATATGGCCGCCGGTTAATTTCTATTTTGGCCATCTCTATAATTAGCATAAATTCAATATGGCCGCCGGTTAATTTTATCTTGGTAATCTCTATAACAAGCATAATTTTAATGTGGCCGCCAGTTGATTCTATTTTGGCCATCTGTACAATTAGCATAATGCCAATATGGCCTCGGGTTAATTTTATTTTGGCCATCTCTATAATTAGCATTATGCCAATATGGCCGCCGGTTAATTTTATCTTGGTAATCTCTATAACAAGCATAATTTTAATGTGGCCGCCGGCTAATTATATTTTGGCCATCTCTAAAACTAGCATAATGCCAATATGGCCTCGGGTTAATTTTATTTTGGCCATCTCTATAATTAGCATAATGACAATATGGCTGCCGGTTAATTTTATCTTGGTAATCTCTAAAGAAAGCATAATTTCAATGTGGCCGCCGGTAAATTCCATTTTGGCCATCTTTATAATTAGCATAATTCGATTTTCATTCTGGTAATCTATATAAATACAATAAATCTAATATGGCCGCCGGTTAATTCTATTTTGGCCATCTTTATAATTAGCATAATTCCAATTTCATTTTGGTAATCTATACAAGTACATTAAATCCAATATGGCCGCCGGTTAATTCTATTTTGGCCATCTCTATAATTAGCATAAATTCAATATGGCCGCCGGTTAATTTCTATTTTGGCCATCTCTATAATTAGCATAAATTCAATATGGCCGCCGGTTAATTTCTATTTTGGCCATCTCTATAATTAGCATAAATTCAATATGGCCGCCGGTTAATTTTATCTTGGTAATCTCTATAACAAGCATAATTTTAATGTGGCCGCCAGTTGATTCTATTTTGGCCATCTCTACAATTAGCATAAATCCAATATAGCCGCCGGTTAATTTCTATTTTGGCCATCTCTATAATTAGCATAAATTCAATATGGCCGCCGGTTAATTTTATCTTGGTAATCTCTATAAAAAGCATAATTTCAATGTGGCCGCCGGTAAATTCTATTTTGGCCATCTCTATAATTAGCATAAATTCAATATGGCCGCCGGTTAATTTCTATTTTGGCCATCTCTATAATTAGCATAATTCCAATATGGCCGCCAGTTTATTCTATTTTGGCCATCTCTATAATTAGCATAAATCCAATATGGCCGCCGGTTAATTTCTATTTTGGCCATCTCTATAATTAGCATAAATTCAATATGGCCGCCGGTTAATTTTATCTTGGTAATCTCTATAACAAGCATAATTTTAATGTGGCCGCCAGTTGATTCTATTTTGGCCATCTGTACAATTAGCATAATGCCAATATGGCCTCGGGTTAATTTCTATTTTGGCCATCTCTATAATTAGCATAATGCCAATATGGCCGCCGGTTAATTTTATCTTGGTAATCTCTATAACAAGCATAATTTTAATGTGGCCGCCGGTTAATTATATTTTGGCCATCTCTAAAACTAGCATAATGCCAATATGGCCTCGGGTTAATTCTATTTTGGCCATCTCTATAATTAGCATAATGACAACATGGCTGCCGGTTAATTTTATCTTGGTAATCTCTATAACAAGCATAATTTCAATGTGGCCGCCGGTAAATTCCATTTTGGCCATCTCTTTAATTAGCATAATTCGATTTTCATTCTGGTAATCTATATAAATACAATAAATCCAATATGGCCGCCGGTTAATTCTATTTTGGCCATCTCTATAATTAGCATAATTCCAATTTCATTTTGGTAATCTATACAAGTACATTAAATCCAATATGGCCGCCGGTTAATTCTATTTTGGCCATCTCTATAATTAACATAAATTCAATATGGCCGCCGGTTAATTCTATTTTGGCCATCTCTATAATTAGCATAAATTCAATATGGCCGCCGGTTAATTTCTATTTTGGCCATCTCTATAATTAGCATAAATTCAATATGGCCGCCGGTTAATTTTATCTTGGTAATCTCTATAACAAGCATAATTTTAATGTGGCCGCCAGTTGATTCTATTTTGGCCATCTCTACAATTAGCATAAATCCAATATGGCCGCCGGTTAATTTCTATTTTGGCCATCTCTATAATTAGCATAAATTCAATATGGCCGCCGGTTAATTTTATCTTGGTAATCTCTATAAAAAGCATAATTTCAATGTGGCCGCCGGTAAATTCAATTTTGGCCATCTCTATAATTAGCATAAATTCAATATGGCCGCCGGTTAATTTTATCTTGGTAATCTCTATAACAAGCATAATTTTAATGTGGCCGCCAGTTGATTCTATTTTGGCCATCTCTACAATTAGCATAAATCCAATATAGCCGCCGGTTAATTTCTATTTTGGCCATCTCTATAATTAGCATAATGCCAATATGGCCGCCGGTTAATTTTATCTTGGTAATCTCTATAACAAGCATAATTTTAATGTGGCCGCCGGTTAATTATATTTTGGCCATCTCTAAAACTAGCATAATGCCAATATGGCCTCGGGTTAATTTTATTTTGGCCATCTCTATAATTAGCATAATGACAATATGGCTGCCGGTTAATTTTATCTTGGTAATCTCTATAAAAAGCATAATTTCAATGTGGCCGCCGGTAAATTCCATTTTGGCCATCTCTATAATTAGCATAATTCGATTTTCATTCTGGTAATCTATATAAATACAATAAATCCAATATGGTCGCCGGTTAATTATATTTTGGCCATCTCTATAATTGGCATAATTCGAATTTCATTCTGGTAATCTATATAAATATAATAAATCCAATATGGCCGACGGTTAATTCTATTTTGGCCATTTCTATCATTAGCATAATTCCAATTTCATTTTGGTAATCTATACAAATACAATAAATCCAATATGGCCGCCGGTTAATTTCTATTTTGGCCATCTCTATAATTAGCATAAATTCAATATGGCCGCCGGTTAATTTCTATTTTGGCCATCTCTATAATAAGCATAAATTCAATATGGCCGCCGGTTAATTTCTATTTTGGCCATCTCTATAATTAGCATAAATTCAATATGGCCGCCGGTTAATTTTATCTTGGTAATCTCTATAACAAGCATAATTTTAATGTGGCCGCCAGTTGATTCTATTTTGGCCATCTCTACAATTAGCATAATTCCAATATGGCCGCCGGTTAATTTCTATTTTGGCCATCTCTATAATTAGCATAATGCCAATATGGCCGCCGGTTAATTTTATCTTGGTAATCTCTATAACAAGCATAATTTTAATGTGGCCGCCAGTTAATTCTATTTTGGCCATCTCTAAAATTAGCATAATTTCAATGTGGCCGCCAGTTGACTCTATTTTGGCCATCTCTATAATTAGCATAATGACAACATGGCTGCCGGTTAATTTTATCTTGGTAATCTCTATAACAAGCATAATTTCAATGTGGCCGCCGGTAAATTCCATTTTGGCCATCTCTTTAATTAGCATAATTCGATTTTCATTCTGGTAATCTATATAAATACAATAAATCTAATATGGCCGTCGATTTATTCTATTTTGGCCTTCTTTATAATTAGCATAATTCCAATTTCATTTTGGTAATCTATACAAGTACATTAAATCCAATATGGCCGCCGGTTAATTCTATTTTGGCCATCTCTATAATTAACATAAATTCAATATGGCCGCCGGTTAATCTATTTTGGCCATCTCTATAATTAACATAAATTCAATATGGCCGCCGGTTAATTTCTATTTTGGCCATCTCTATAATTAGCATAAATTCAATATGGCCGCCGGTTAATTTTATTTTGGCCATCTCTATAATTAGCATAATTTCAATGTGGCCGCCAGTTGATTCTATTTTGGCCATCTCTATAATTAGCATAAATCCAATATGGCCGCCGGTTAATTTCTATTTTGGCCATCTCTATAATTAGCATAAATTCAATATGGCCGCCGGTTAATTTTATCTTGGTAATCTCTATAAAAAGCATAATTTCAATGTGGCCGCCGGTAAATTCAATTTTGGCCATCTCTATAATTAGCATAAATTCAATATGGCCGCCGGTTAATTTCTATTTTGGCCATCTCTATAATGAGCTTACTTCCAATATGGCCGCCGATTAATTCTATTTTGGCCATCTCAATAATTAGCATAATTTCAATATGGCCGCCAGTTAATTCTATTTAGGCAATGTGTATATTTAGTATAATCCAATATGGCCGCCAGTTAATTCCAATTTGGTAATCTATATAAATATAATAAATCCAATATGGCCGCCGGTTAATTCTATTTTGACCATCTCTAAAATTAGCATAATTTCAATGTGGCCGCCAATTGATTCTACTTTGGCCATCTCTATAATTAGCATAATCCCAATATGGCCGCTAGTTTATTCTATTTTGGCAATCTCTATAATAAGCATAAATCCAATATGGCCGCCGGTTAATTTTATCTTGGTAATCTCTATAAAAAGCATAATTTCAATGTGGCCGCCAGTTGATTCTATTTTGGCCATCTCTATAATTAGCATAATTTCAATATGGCCGCCAGTTAATTCTATTTAGGCAATGTGTATATTTAGTATAATCCAATATGGCCGCCAGTTAATTCCAATTTAGTAATCTCTATAATCAGCATAAATCCAATATGGCCGCCGGTTAATTTTATCTTGGTAATCTCTATAAAAAGCATAATTTCAATGTGGCCGCCGGTAAATTCAATTTTGGCCATCTCTATAATTAGCATAAATTCAATATGGCCGCCGGTTAATTTCTATTTTGGCCATCTCTATAATGAGCTTACTTCCAATATGGCCGCCGATTAATTCTATTTTGGCCATCTCAATAATTAGCATAATTTCAATATGGCCGCCAGTTAATTCTATTTAGGCAATGTGTATATTTAGTATAATCCAATATGGCCGCCAGTTAATTCCAATTTAGTAATCTCTATAATCAGCATAAATCCAATATGGCCGCCGGTTAATTTTATCTTGGTAATCTCTATAAAAAGCATAATTTCAATGTGGCCGCCGGTAAATTCAATTTTGGCCATCTCTATAATTAGCATAAATTCAATATGGCCGCCGGTTAATTTCTATTTTGGCCATCTCTATAATGAGCTTACTTCCAATATGGCCGCCGATTAATTCTATTTTGGCCATCTCAATAATTAGCATAATTTCAATATGGCCGCCAGTTAATTCTATTTAGGCAATGTGTATATTTAGTATAATCCAATATGGCCGCCAGTTAATTCCAATTTAGTAATCTATATAATCAGCATAAATCCAATATGGCCGCCGGTTAATTCTATTTTGGCCATCTCTATAATTAGCATAATTTCAATATGGCCGCCAGTTAATTCTATTTAGGCAATGTGTATATTTAGTATAATCCAATATGGCCGCCAGTTAATTCCAATTTAGTAATCTATATAATCAGCATAAATCCAATATGGCCGACGGTGAATTCTATTTTGGCAATCTCTATAATTAGCATATGTACTAATATTTTCCGCCGGTTAATTCTATTCTGGCCATCTCTATAATTAGCATAATTTCAATATGGCCTACAGTTAATTCTATTTAGGCAATGTGTATATTTAGTATAATCCAATATGGCCGCCAGTTAATTCCAATTTGGTAATCTATATAAATATAATAAATCCAATATGGCCGCCGGTTAATTCTATTTTGACCATCTCTAAAATTAGCATAATTTCAATGTGGCCGCCAGTTGATTCTATTTTGGCCATCTCTATAATTAGCATAATCCCAATATGGCCGCCAGTTTATTCTATTTTGGCAATCTCTATAATAAGCATAAATCCAATATGGCCGCCGGTGAATTCTATTTTGGCAATCTCTATAATTAGCATATTTCCAATATGGCCGCCGATTAATTCTTATTTAGTAATCTCCATAATTAGCATAATTCTAATATGGCCGCCAGTTTATTCTATTTTGGCAATCTCTATAATTAGCATAATTCCAGTATGGCGGCCGGTTAATTCTTATTTGGAAGTCTCTATAATTAGCATATTTCTAATATGGCCGCCGGTTAATTCCAATTTGGTAATCTCTATAATTAGCATAATTCCAATATGGCCGCCAGTTTATTCTATTTTGGCAATCTCTATAATAAGCATAAATCCAATATGGCCACCGGTTAATTCAAATTTGGCAATCTCGATAATTAGCATAATTCCAATATGGTCGCCGGTTAATCCTATTTCGGTAATCTCTATAAATAGCATAATTCTAATATGGCCGCCAGTTAATTCTATTTAGACAATCTCTATATTTAGTATAATCCAATATGGTCGTGGTTAATTCCGATTTGGAAGTCTTTTTAATTAGCATATTTCTAATATGGCCGCCGGATAATTCCAATTTGGTAATCTCTATAATTAGCATAATTCCAATTTTACTCCGGTCTGAAATTCGATTACATGTTGATAATATGTATAATCATTTCGATTCTACAGCATGTCTATTGTATTAGTATAGAGAAAGAAAAAATGGAAATCTTTCTACCGTTTTGAAGTTTTTTTACTTTTGAATTCTATTCTATTGTAATAATATTTAATTATGCTTGATTTGTAGAGATAGAAATAAAGAGGATTTTGTCACCCCTATTTAATTATTCAATATTGATTCACCATCTTTGTGGCAGTTGGCTATTCCATGTTATGTTCCCAACACATACCACCCACGCATTATCAATTCGGCAATAAGGGTTTATGTTTCTATTACTGTAAAATGGAGTTCAATATTTCTTTTGTATAAAAATGACGGATCTTAAACTCTGTGCAAATTGCAATGAATTGAAATCACTTGATGAATACCATAAACACATATGAAAACCTATTAAAAACAAGACATTTATAAAAAAAAACAACAAAGACAGATAAAAAAAAAAGAGTTTTCTGAGTTTATTCAGAGAAATCCAAATTATAAAAATATAAAAAGAAATCATTATAATACACATTGTTTTCTAAAATAATTAAAAAGACACATACCAGTCTTTTAAAAATAACGTCAGTGAAACTTATGTATATAACATAAACGAATATGACATTTTAATTAAAAGAGATAATACATATAAGGGCATTGCCTGTTAAATGAACTTTAATTTGTTTGACTTTCAGCTCACATTGCATTACAATAAAAGACAATTAATAATTCACATAAAATTTTTTCAAAAACATTAATTAGGTTTTTACTCCAGTCAACATAGTTTCCATGTTCTCTTTAAATGCGTTATCCAGAGAAATAGTAACTGGATGATAAGAAAGCTTTGAGGATTCAAACAAGGTCCCACGTTTTACTTCTGAAAAGGAATCACAAAAAAGAAAGATTAATATGGGGGGTGAAACCTTAGCCAAATAAAGACTAGGAAAAAAAGACGAGGCAACAAACGTTTGTGTCTTTTGTTAATCCAAAACTAGGTCGACCGTTTCCACAAGAACCACCACCTTGACATTCACAATGTAAAAAAACACGTCCTCTCTATGTTTTGAGAACGATGTTGTTTTGACTGTGAAGGAGTTGCTCTAGATAAGCTATTAACAAATGTCATCGTTAACAGTGTGCTGATTAACCAGCCGATCGGGTGAGCAATATTCAACTGAAAAGGCTTGTATTATAGGCGTCTCGACTAAAATCGACAATGTATACTGAAACTTGAGTTTCTTTAGAAATGTTTATAAGTTTTGTAACATTTAAAACTAGAGGCTTATATAAAAAAATATTTAAAACAAAAATAATAATATATATATTGTCATTGTATGCTTATGCTGTCTGTCTGTCTGTCTGTCTGTCTGTTGTCTCTCTCTCTCTCTCTCTCTCTCTCCCTCTCTCCCTTTCTCTCTATTTCTCTTTCTCGTTCTAACCCTCTTTGAAATTTGAAGTAAAAATTAAGCCAGAAAATACATCGCTACATGGCGACTTACATAAAGATACATGAGCTTAAATAAAGATAGCACTGTACAAAGTTTTTGAACTAAAAATATAGGAAAAGAAGTTCACAAATATAATTATTCTTTCATATAATGCTATTTTTATCACTGTCAGTCAATCCCACAAGTGCCTCGAATTAACCTGGATTAGAAATATTGTTACTACCCCGAGGTCCTCCTTTCAAAAATCGGCTAGTTGCGCCCTTGGGTCCACATATCCCTCACATAAAAGCCTCAAGAGTTGGGAGAAAAAGAAAAAAAGGTTTGACTCTGGTTAGCCAGCTCTAATAAGAGTTTAGAGCTAATGTCTTAATATGAAGTGAAAAACAGAAATGAAGATTTAATATGGGAAAAAATGATATAGGACAAGGGAAAAGGAGAAAATCCTCATAGTCTAAGCCCAGAATAAGACAGAACGACAAAAAAG
The DNA here is from genome assembly GCA_033675545.1 of Elysia crispata. NCBI lineage: Eukaryota > Metazoa > Mollusca > Gastropoda > Plakobranchidae > Elysia > Elysia crispata. The sequence continues at coordinate 427,940 of JAWDGP010002684.1, read as the reverse complement.
GGACAGAAAAGAAAGAGTGAGAATGGAGACGAGGTTTAGACAATTACATCATACAGTGTTGAGCTGAAGATCATATTCTTATAGCTCATAATACTTGGGCACTTGAATGTGAAGAGATGGACATAACAACTGGGAAATCGCATCAAAAAAGGCACTGGAGTGTTTTACTGAACCCATCCTTATGTATGGATGTTAGGCTTGGACAATTTAAAAAAACAACTACAAAATTAACTGGAGGAAACAGAAATGTGGTTCCTACAGAGAATGCTATGAATCTTATTTATGGACTTCAAAGAAATCAAACTAAAGTATGGTACGAGGAGCTGGCATATATATGCTCATAAATACCATATTTAATCTACAGGCAGTATTTTTTGGCCATGTGATGAGAAAAAAGAAACTGAAACATCTTTGAGAACTGGGTTGATTTTAAAGGAAAAGGCAGCAGGGGAAAGAAGCGAGAGAAGATGTAGCATGGATGAAAAAAGTGGCTAAATGTAAAATGAGTGACAGATGCACTAACACAACAGCATCAAGGGATAGAGATGCGCAAAAGGTCATGATTGCCTAATCTAAAGAGCAGGGCACCTAATTCATTGATATACCGGGTATTTTCCATGAATCATCTAAGGATTTGTGTCTAGCTACAAAAAAAACAAAAAAACAAAAAAAGATGTATCTAATAAACGTAGTTGTAAGCAATATAAACATATATTGTCTCTGTTGTTTGAACGTAGATGAATACCACATATGTTGAGCGCTGTTCTACATAAAATTATGTATAGACAACCACTGCCATAAGTACAGCAAAGATTGCAAATATAACATCTCACTCCAGTTCTATAACATTTTCAAAACTGGAAAGTTCAAAGGACTCAAATCACACATAGTGAAAAAAAAAACATAATACGAACGAATGTATTCACAGACAACACCTTGCAGACATGAAATTTGCTTGAAAAGAAAGACATGAATATTAGAAGGTAAACATGTAAATCTCACTTGTACATAAGGTGTAAGTTGACTACCTTTGATTGGTCTACAAATGTAGCCCCAAATTTGTCTTGACCTGCAAAGACTTAAAGAAGGAACAAATGATTTTTTCGCTCTCTTTATTTTTTTAGAAAATCCAAAAAAAAAAAAAAAATGATTTTTGTGAAAGATGAAGTTTGTTTTAAGCTGACAGGATAAGAAAAGAGATGACATGAAAGATTGAAAAACCTGTCTGTCCTACTGGAGAAAACGAAGAAAAACACACACAAAAAAATAATAATAATGCAATGATATCACAAAGCTGCTTGAATATATATATATATATATATATATATATATATATATATATATATATATATATACACTCTCTCTCTCTCTCGTTCTAATGCTCTTTGAAATTTGAAGTAAAAAAACCAGAAAATACATCACTACATGGCGACTTACATAAAGATACATGTAAGTAAATAAAGATAATACTGTACTCACAGACAACACTTTGCAGACATGAAATTTGGTTGAAAAGAAAGACATGAATTTAAGAAGGTAAACATGTTAGTCTCACTTGTACATGGGGTGTTAGCTGACTACCTTTGATTGATCTACAAACGTAGCCCAAAATTTGTCTTGACCTTTAAAGACTTAAAGCAAGAAGAAATGATTTTTTCCCTCTCTTAATTTTTTGAGAAAATCCAAAAGAAAAATGATTTTTGTGAAAGATGAAGTTTGTTTTAAGCTGAGAGGATAAGAAAAGAGATGACATGAAAGATTGAAAAACCTGTCTGTCCTACTGAAGAAAACGAAGAAAAAAACACACACACACACAAAAATAATAATGCCATGATGTCACAAGGCTGCTTGAATTGAACCAACAGAAGGTCTCAGCACTTTTTCTATGACATCAAAAGCAGTGATCACATGAATTTAAAGTAGTTTAAAATTCTTGAGAAAAGAAGATCAACTTACACATCAAGGGCAAAACTAGGTATTGCGTCACTCTTCAAAACTCAGTAGATGGTAAGGATTCTCTCTCAAAAGCACATTGTCTCAAGTTGCTTAGTCTGTGGCTGCTGATCTTCTCAAAATGAAGAAGAGGTTGAAGATTTCTGTCAGATTATCACTGAAGATGTTGAGAGGAACATATAAATATGAATAGAAAGGAACGAGTTACACAGAGAAGGGATAGGGAAGAAAAGAAGGGGATATACATATACAGAGAGAGAGAGAGAGAGAGAGAGAGAGAGAGAGAGAGAGAGAGAGAGAGAGAGAGAGAGAGAGAGAGAATTATATACTTTTGTAATAGTTTTAAAGTGGCTTTATAAACTGAAGATTTTCTTTTCCAATGCTGAAACTGGTTTTAATGAAGCAAGTTTTTCTCGGTGTAATGACAAGTTATAAATTTGTATATTAGAAGAGAGAGATAGGAGAGAGAGAGAGAGAGAGAGAGAGAGAGACACACACACACACACACAGAGTAGATATGGTATCCTGACAAAAAAAACGAAACACCTAGCTGTACTCACTATTATCATATGAAGAAATAAGAATGATCTTTCGTTGGAAATAACGGTGAGCTGTGGGTGTAAAGATAGAGAGAAGAAATTTTTTTTATACACATGAATGATAAAATAAACACCAATATCATGGATAGTTTGAAGTACAATACAAATCTCAATATTGGAATTGAAATGTTTACAAATTTATATTAATAATAATGGAAAAAATATCGTACTCAGCGTAGAATTATATTTTTACCATTTCTTTTGCACGTCCAACCTTCAACAAAAGTTTGTCTGTCCAAGGACAGAATTTGTGGGGGATCACATGAATGTATAATGTATACAGAATTCCCTAAATTTACGGACAATTCTCTTTCCTGTACAGTGGAACCCGTGTTTAACACCTCGAATAGCGAAAAACATTGCTATAACGACAGAGCTAAATAACACCTTTTTTTTTTCTATATTCAAATTATTTCTGCAAAATTGACACTGCTTCCCAACCTGTAAAAACGGGAAAGAAAGCACCAAAACTTGTAATAGAAAAAAATCCTTAGCATTTTGCCCTGCCTGCATTGTAACAGTACAAGCGAACAAGCGAACAAGCAATGCAGGCTTTCCTGTCTTTTCTCCACAGTCCGCATGTATATGAAAATATGTATTTATTTCCATAAAAGGCAGAATAGAAAAAAACAAAGGAAAGTGTAATTACTTCTTGGATGAGGCCATGCCCTTGATGGTTCAAATACTGCACTGTGATGGCCAGGAAGGGCGGAGACTGGTCTTTCGGCCTCTGGATCTTCAACCAAATCTTGGCTTGACAATCTAGTTTGAGGGACCTGTGAAAGTGATGAAGAGTATGTAGTTATGTATCTATAGATAGAGTTGAATGCTACAAAGTTCATTTAGTGTATAGCATCAAGCCACATGGTAGGCAGTGGCCAACATATAAAGAAAAATAACTTTGGCTTATAAAATCTGAAACCTCAAAATAAATGATTGATTGGCAAATCTAGATCTAGAGTAAATTAAAATATTTGTCCTATGAACTGCAAAATGTTTCAGATCAGTACTCTGACAATGCCTTTCAATAAGGCTTTTGGTGCCCTCATGCCAAATTTTCCATTCTGTTATAGATCTAGAATCTAGATCTAGATCTACTCCAAGAGGCAGGGAAGGATTTAAAAATCTAGGCTTAGGATAACTCACCCCTTATCTTTAACCAACCACTAAAATCTAAAATCAGATCGTCTAGATCTGGATATAAGACCTATCTATATTTAACTCTAGATCTCATTAGCACAATTGATGGGACTTACCTTTGGCATGGGTGCTGACCCGTCGAGGAGCTGGTGTGTTTGGATGGGGAGTGATTGCACACAAAGAGAATGATTTTATATTTTAGGTACTTCAGTATTAGTTATTTCACTGACTTACTCGATCTTTTCACAAATAGACTGTGAGTGCCACTGAAAATGATTTAAGGGCTGCCTCAAACTCTTCATACGTTTTGAACACACGTCCTTTCTCCATTTTGAACATTGGTGGAAAGGAAGTGAAATCTGAGTCAAACACGAATTTTGTGACGTCACAATTTTATCTGTGTCCGTTCAAACCAGTACCAATTATCTAGGAGGCCTGTTCATAGGTTATGTAATATTATTCAGATGGGCCGGTCTGCGGGGTGCTAGCAATGTGCTCTCTCTCTCTCTCTCTCTCTCTCTCTCTCTCTCTCTCTCTCTCTCTCTCTCTCTCTCTCTCTCTTTCTTTCTCTCTCTTATCTTTAGCTTAATCCCGCTCATAACTCCCGTCTCTTTCTCTCTCTCTCTCTCATCTTTAGCTTAATCCGACTCTTAACCCTCGTCTCTCTCTCTCTCTCTCTCTCTCTCTCTCCCTCTCTCTCTCTCCCTCCCTCCCTCTTCATCATAACTTCTAAGTACATGTAGGCTATACATTCAAATACTTAGAAACTCAAATGCACATGTACACCTTTTCGAGATTTGATAATACAGTGGTACGGTACATCAAATACCGGCACTGGAGTGACACACTAAGAACACGTACATCAGATAATGAGGAGAGTTTTTAATTGTATCAAGTCAGAAGAAGCAAATGAAGAGAGAGGGAAAGAGGGAGAGAGAGAGAGAGAGAGAGAGAGAGAGAGAGAGAGAGAGAGAGAGGTGGAGAGAGATTATAATTTTGTAAAATTCGACCAAGGAACAAAAACAAACATAGTAGGTACGTAGAATCTTAGAGCAAGAGATAAAATAATGAATGAGAGAGAGAGAGAGAGAGAGAGAGAGAGAGAGAGAGAGAGAGAGAGAGAGAGAGAGAGAGAGAGAGAGAGAGAGAGAGAATGGGTGAAAGAGATACAGACAGCCAGAGGTCTATTTGTGTGGAAAAGGGGGTGCTAGATATGGTAATAGGTGCTAGCCATGTGCGCTTTATATCTGGCCTTCTCTCTTTCTTTCATCTCTCTAGCTCAATCCGACTCTTAACCCTTCCGGGCCTCTCTCTCTCTCTCTCTCTCTCTCTCTCTCTCTCTCTCTCTCTCTCTCTCACGCACACACTCTCCCTTCTCATCATAATTTCTATTACATTCAAATATTTACACTTTGAAACTCAGATCCATATGTACACCTTTTCGAGACTTGATAACACAGTGTTACAGTAGGCTACATTAAATAAAGGCACTGGAGTGACATGTCAAGAGCAAAACAAGGAATGACAGAATGTGAAAGACAAAAAAAGATATGGTGATATTTAGAGTGAAAGAGATACAGACAGAAGTCTATGTGTATTTGGGAGGGGGGGTGGTGGTCAGAATAATGGGCAATACTAACCTGTTCCAGTGTAAAAATGAAGGACAACTTCTAGCTGATCCCATTGATTCACAGTTTTACAGGGGAAATTTGGTGTGTTACCAATTTAAAACCGTTGTAGTCTTCAAATTGAATTACAGTCACTCCTGCATCTGCATCTCTAAGTCTAATATGGAAGTATATAACATATTCATGCATACAACCACCGCGACTGAAGCTGGCAAGTGCTTGTTCTGTTCTATCTGCATTACAAGCACTGAGTCCATAGAGGAGCAAACTTTCTTGAAGGGCTTCCTTAACAGTGTCACAGTTAAAGTTATTTTTTACTATCAATGTATCCAGTTCGTCAATTTCTCTGACTTTGTTTTCACTGACAGCTTTTTTTTTGGTAGGGCGAGGAGTTTTTGGATGAGCATGTGATATGGATGGTGAAGGTATCTCACCAAAGTTAATAGGAGGATGCATAGAGATTATAAATATTATCTTCCTCTTCGAATGTGAGGAGTATCAGAGAGCCAGTGTCGACTACATACTCCAATATGTTCAGTCACTTTCTCAACTTTGTTTGGGAGACTCGAAACCCATTTATGACATTCAGTTGGGTCCTTCGGAAAACCATAATTATAAAATAACCGTTTCACTTTCTTTCCCCTTCTGACTGGCATAGCCGCTCTTACAGTTTGTAACAGTGCACTTTCTTCCCCTAAACAATAAACAGTTAAGGAAATTGATAATGACACCGATACACCATATAATGAAATATGAAACTTAAGGTTAAAGTATTGAGGGCACTTTGAGTATCAGAGATTTTAGTTAAAAGGCTTTTAAAAAACTTTGGCTCCCACTTCAGCACACCTTCTCGCTTATATATATATATATATATATATATATATATATATATATATATATATATATACTCATACTCTATCAGTGTGCACACATTTAGAGGAAAATCTACACCAAATCACAAGAAAGCATTCTTGGAATATTCCACATTGAAAGCATCTGTTAGAACAAGGTGCAATCCAAGGGCGAATAGCAGAGAATAAGATAAGAAATATAATCCAAGAAAGAATGAATGTAATCCAAAAACAAAATGGCAGGAGAGTCCAGTGAAAACACAGTGTGTACTGCTAAGCATGCTATAATCAACTGTTCAAACCTCGCGCAGGTGGCTGATAGCTAGCCAGATGATGGCCCATCTGAATAATGTTACGTAACCTTGTGAACAGGCCTTCTAGACAGATGGTACTGCTATAGACACATTGTTTGTATATTTTGAACCACGTGATGGACAATAATAGAACAGCCTCCATGATTTCTTAAAACCACGTGATAGTTATAAAAAGATTTTGCGGGTGCCTATTAGTCGTTTTCTCTTTGTCAGGCTGTGTTTACACTTACAAGTAGTAGTTCGTACATTAACTTTTTCTTTTTTTTTTTCTTGAGGGGGGTGGGGATATATCTCTTTGCATTCCTGAAGCGGGAACTTGCTTACAACAGACTTTTTCTCCTGGAACTAAAATTCCCGTTATAGTCATGTTTTATTTATTTTGAGCACATCACTAGAGTGCTCTCGCTTATTGAATCTGTATAGCTTATCACTGTCTGCCTCTGGCCTTACACTTCGTTTCCTTCTGTTTTGTCTCCTCTTCTCTGATGTTGGCAATTAATGTCTAGTGGTCAGTCAGCCCCAATTGCCGCAAAGAAAGAGACAATTGTGCGCGACGGTCTAAAAGAGGTGACAGTAGAGAAGTTTTACAGTACTGGAGGTGTCTGAGAGACGAGCAGAATTCTCGCTCGGATTGAGAGAACGTGGCATTACCTAAACTAGCTGTGATAAATACAGGGTTAGATTTCTTTACAAACAAAAAAAAAAAAAATAGGAGACGACGTAGAAAGTTGTCAACTTGATAATTATTAAACCCTAAAACAATTTTGGCTGGTTTTAATAGAAAGGAGGGAACACAGACGCGGGCTAATTCTTCTTCACAGAACACACCCCCCCTCCCCCTGAGGAGGCTGCACAACCACTAGACGAGCCACAGCATTCCTGTCCCACAATTCATCTTCCCGGGTCTGACGGCACGTGCCCCCAGGTGCGCACGTCAGGGCCTCAATTATAAGTGCGGCAACCGAACTTCTCCGCAGATACCGCAGATACCCTGCATGCAATAACTGAAAGGGGTTAGTTAGAAATCAATGGTTTATTTGGCGGAAAGTCTAAAACTGTCCTTACCCACAGATCTGGAGGTGAGAAGAAAACTGGACGCTGCTATTTGACTTCCCTCCAACAGTGAACGGACAGAGGTGCTTTAGGCAGAACTATCCGGTTCATCGTGAATTAAACGCAGTGGAAACTGAGGCTACGGGGAAAATACGTGTAGTACGATGTACTAATAGACATAGAAGAGAAGAGTAGCATAAAGAAACGCGCACTCGAAGATAAAGACTTTCTTAGAACTTCTTTTTTAAGGGAGAAGAGCACTTCAGTACAAAGTTTAAAATAATTCTTCCAGTCAAGGAACTCGACAAATCATTATGTTTTATAAAGTCATTTCAAGGTGGAGACCATAATGATTGATTATGGAACATCTGAAAAAAAAAACAAAACCTATGGAAATCAAAATAACTTTCTTAAATTATTTTTAGTCAGATCAAGGTGCCTTGCCCTGCCACATTGAAAAAGTATTCAACAAACCTTAGGTTTAGACAGAAACTATTTTCATTGAGCTGAAAATAAGAAAGGAATTGTTGAACAGATTTATTGCCTTTGTCATCATACCTCGTCATTATCACCAATGTATTCTAGATGTATTCAAGCTAGAACATTGATTTGAGATGCCTGTATGATTGTGTGCTTTGCCTATGACGTAATGACGAACGTATTCTTTTATTACATTTCTAGGGCATATTTATAGTCTTTGTGTGATAATCAAGACTGTAGGTATGTTATGTAAGCACACATCGATAATTATAAAGTACAGTGTATTTTTGGTGCAATATTGGTGTGTGCTCAAGGAAAATTCTGGACGACCGATTTTTTGGTGTGAACGCAGGATTACCAGGGGGGGAGTACAGAGCCACACTATTCGCTATTCGATTCAGACTGCCTTTACCTCTAATCTAAGGAGGCAAATTATACTCAGGGGAAGCTGATGCCATAGTGCTGTGCTTACCTCTCTCTCTCTCTCTCTCTCTCTCTCTCTCTCTCTCTCTCTCTCTCTCTCTCTCTCTCTCTCTCTCTCTCTCTCTCTCTCTCTCTCTCTCTCTCTCTCTCTCTCTCTCTCTCTCTTTTTCCTTTTCTGTTTCTCTTTCTCGCTTCCTAGCTTCCAATGGATTCAGAGATACACAGAGTGAAATGGGCAAATTTCTTTCTTCTGTTGTTAAAGTCAGGCTCATTTTTATCTTTGAAGTAGTGAAACATGATAAAACAAAAAATATTATCGGCGATACAGTGTTAATAATGCCCATGCTTGTGAAGACAGTTTTTTCATCATCATCATCATCATCATCATCATCATCATCATCATCATCATCATCATCTTCATCATCCTAATCATCATCATTATCATCATCACATCATCATCATCACCATCATCATCATTATCACCATCATCATCATTATCATCACCATAATCAATATGTAATGATCGTCTTCATCCTCAAAATCAGTATCTTTTTCGTCGTTCTCTCCACTCCTGGCCCTTTCTTTACTTCCATAGACTTTACACTGGAGTCTGGATAAATACCTCAGGACCAAAAAAGTTAGTTGACTGTAGGCAAAAGTTGGCTTTAAATATTGCAATTTAATTTGTAAAGAAATACAAAATAGTGCTGGCAAACAAAGTTGACTTGAAGCAAAAGTTTCCCTTAGGTGTTGAATGTATATGGACTCCTCTGTACTTTTAGTAATACTTTCTCGTTAGCCAGGCTTTCCTCTTTTTATTCAACTGATTTTCATCTTTGAATCATTTTCTCACTCCTGTAACTCCATTGCGCCCCTATGGTTCCAAGTAAAAAAAAAAAGCAGTTGGAGTTCTTTTGTAATAAGTTAAAATTATGAATGCGGTTTTGTGTCAAGGTGGTTTGTGCACCACAAAAGCTGGGCTTGATCAGTTATATAAAAATGGAAAAGCAGAAAATCTTAAAGATCAGATTCGATATAGAAAATTAGTGATGGGGCAAGAGGACTTAAGACTGACAGGTACTGGTGCAAATCTTTACCAGACTTTGCTTGGAAAGATATGCAATGAACCCCCCTCTAAAAGAGGGGGGTTCATTAGGCAAAAGACAATCATTCAAAATTAAAGTTCTGATGATGATTATTAAATACAATGCTGTTACGGTGAAAATAAATTTGACAGAAACTGTTACTTGATGTTGTTGTTGGGTTCAAGGTTTATTTAGTAAAACAAACAGAAAACGCTGCAAGGTACAAACAGTATAGATACTTTCATTAGCGAAGTGTACAGGTAGGTAGTCAACAAAAAAGTGACACTGATACAGGTACATAGTATGTCTGGCAAAAGAGGTAGTGAGACCGAGAGGTAAGCAGAGTGGGAAAAACCATAGGTGCGGCTTAAAAACACATATACACGGAACAGAAACCTTCACAATTTAAAAGAAACGAAAATTTCTGTTTATACTTATAATTTTTTTAAAGTTGCAGGCTCAAATTGTTTTCATTTAACAAAATATTGATATTTTCATGCTTGCTAATTCCTTTACATGAATTGGTTCTCAATTTATATTTTGAAAACTGTAATGTATTTTGTCTCTTATGCAATACTTTCTTTTACAGTCATTCAGTTTCAGCTTTAATGTAAGCGTGTATTGAACCTCAGTTTATCATGGGAGTTTTCTACAACTATCAAAATCATAATGCTTTATCATGTATACATTTGAAAATATATGTTCAATCATAATTCATCTGTGACTATTAATTTTTTACTTCTATCATTGACTTACAATGCAGTTTTGAAATAGAAACAGTGGTCAAATTATCAAATAGATAGCATAATCAGGTTCAGCATGTAAAAAACCATAAACTCCAAAAGTTTCATTACTCTAGTACGAAAACTGTGTTTTTTATGATATAATTTCTACAATATGATTCGCTTTTTTACCAATTTTTTTCCAAGGCGCAAAATTTGGCGCTATGCCAATTTTGGTTTTCTCTATCTTTTCAAAATGGCTTTCTAGGTTGCTGACAAAAATTGAGTCAACTAAATACAACATTGTGTATTAGCAAACTAAGTATTGAAACAATCTGAAGAATATGTGTTTTTTTACGATGGTCCAAAAGTGCCTCATCTAGAGTATTTGCTTGTAATTTTGATAAGCCACAAGTGTTTTTGGCCATATTTCATGACCAATAAATTCTTTTGTTTACTTTCTATCTCCGTGAAATTTCGTATGTGTATAGTCATTGTCTTGGACTTTGTAAATATGTCCTTTTTTGTTTCATAAGATTTAACAAATGACTTTTATATGTCCTTAAAAACAACCCGATGCACGCAATTTGTTTTGTGTCGTTATGCGCAAAATTGAAACAGCTGTAAAACTTTTATTTACCAACGGATTTTGATGAAATTTGTTGGAAATTTCATATTTTAACAAGATCTTTACAGTACAATTGGGTATATTCGAATTTGCTGGGGTAGAAAAATCACTTTGTGGTACCTATTAGGAGTTGTTGAAAAAAAATACCTCAGGGTTCGAAATGACATCTGCTTCCTCTTTATGGCGTATTACAAGGTCGACTACGAAATCCCAAAGAAGAACTGCAGGAAGAATGGAGGAAACCTCGCAATGCCTAAGATAAAAGCTACAAACGACTTTTTTTTTAATAAAGACGATAAAGAAGTTTGATAAACCTCAGCCAATGTGGATAGGAATGCATGATAAAAAGACTGAAGGGACGATGGTTTGGGAGGACGGGTCTAAAGTAAATGATTGGGGCAACTTCGATTGGACCAATGGCGGAATTTTAGGTGGCGCGGAGGATTGCTTTGCTTTAGATCCTAACAATAGGAAGTGGCATGATTATGGATGTTCAAATACAGGACTTCTGACCGCTGTCAAGATTACACCAAACTCACAACTGCCTTATATTTGTCAATATCCCATTAAAAAAGGACAGGCAGGAAGCCATTGTCGAGATCAAGGTTAGGATAGGATTGACGACTGAGAAGATGATGAAGTTAACGACAAAGACAAAAAAATCCATCCTTTAATAATAAACAACTCAAAGATTGCGGTATGGCCACATTTGAAATCGAAGTAGATATTCCGATTTGCGATTGTGAAGAGTAATCCTCTAACTTGTTTTCAATGTGATATTCAGAATGTATCTGATTACTGAGATGTATAAGCTGAAAAAAAAACAATATATTTATATCATCGAGTTTTTTTTCCTCATAACAAAAACATCCGAACACCAGATGACCCACATTACATTTCCAAGCAAAAATAAAGCTTGAAATCTCCATGAACAAAGTGTGTGCCTTATGTATCAAAGTTCGAACTTTTTATGAGTTCATTTTATGTTGTTTCATGCATGAGTGAACAGGAGACGGTTAGAAAGTAAGCAGCAATGTGTACGCAAAGTGAAGAAGAGGGAAGGTACATGTTGCGTGGAGAAAATAAAAGAAAAAGGTGAGAAGAGGTCATACAAAAGAAAGAAATGAGTAAGGAGACTGAAAAGAACTGAATTGAGTTTTATTGTCTAAGTTAAAAAGTGGGCTCTCGATATGTGCTTCTCAATTGATTAATGATAATTAAAGCTATAAACATGTACCGTAATTAAATTAGAAAACTTTATTTCAAACTTATCAAAAAACATATTAAATTATGGTGAAAAATCCAGTGGGTCTTGGAAACAGAGTGAGAGAAAGAAAGAAAGAAAGAGAGAGAGAGAGAGAGAGAGAGAGAGAGAGAGAGAGAGAGAGAGAGAGAGAGAGAGAGAGAGAGAGAGAGAGAGAGAGAGAGAGAGAAGAGAGAGAGAGATTTATACTAAATCTAGATCTAGGGATCTAAAATACAAGGTCTAAATATTTCGATTCAATGAAATTCTAGACTGCTGAATGGACGTCTAATCATCATAGAACGGTGCACGAGTCAAAATGTAAAGCCCCCTTCTGACGCACAGTTTTTTGTATCCGGTAAAGCCATCCGGTCAGTCCATGAGAATAAAAATAGTAATGCAAAGAAGCGGCTTGACAAAAATCGTACCGGATAGCTTGATATCTGGCGCAGCTAGATATTTCCCATCCGGTGGACATCCAGTGAACTGGGGCACTGGCGCCTCGAGGTCTTTACTTTGATCTTGCCGCGCGCGGAGCTAATAATACGAATAAAAATATTTTGAATTACTGGTCCAATCTAAAAATTAATACGATTTTCGTGATCAGCGACCTTCAATTAGTCAAATTTACGCGGGGAACAGAATTTAACGATAAATTAAAAAATAAAAAATTCGAAATCATGTTGATCATCCTCCATTTTTGTGAACGTTTTGAATTTCGCGCGAACTAGATACGACAACCCAATGATGTCATCATCTAGGCCAAGATTTGAATGATCAGGTCAACTGATATCCAACTGATGCATGTAAACGGTCATATGATTGCTAATCCGGTTAGTGTCAGTTTCAACTGACCGGATGGCTTTACCGGATACAAAAAACTGTACATCTGAAGGGGGCTTTATAGATCTAACCTAGGTTTTCAGTCATGCCTGTTCAGATCTAAACAATTATACCTAGATCTAAAGCCCCCTTCAGATGTACTACTACTACTACTACTACTACTACTACTACTACTACTACTACTACTACTACTACTACTACTACTACTACTACTACTACTACTACTACTACTACTACTACTACTACTACTACTACTACTACTACTACTACTACTACTACTACTACTACTACTACTACTACTACTACTACTACTACTACTACTACTACTACTACTACTACTAATGCTGCTACTACTGCTACTACTGCTACTACTACTACTACTACTACTACTACTACTACTACTACTACTACTACTACTACTACTACTACTACTACTGCTGCTGCTGCTGGCGTGAAAGATAAAAAAAAAAAGCCTTTGGAAGAACAATAAATAGAGGCAGTAAATTTATAAGACATATTGATTCATTCCACGTTTTTTTTCGAAAGTCGTCACTGCGGAAAAAAAATAATAAAATAATTGAGGACACAGGCCTTTCAATTCTTTCATTACTAAATCATTTAGAAGTAAATGTTTATTGTCCATCCCAACTATAGGTAAAAGACATTTAAACTCATTTATCCCACATAGTATTTGGCTCTATTTATACTTCAAACTCCAAGCGCAGCCATAAGAGTTTTTTCCGTAGACTAAGTGGTGGCTCTTAGTTTGTTCCATTAAGAAGTGACACACGAGTCTACAATTGAATGTGATTTTGTGCATGCAATTTTATTAAATCTACTGACACGTGTCGAAAAGAATTTCACTAAAGCGATAAAAATAATATTTATCTTATCTTACTTATCTTATCTAAATTCATTATAGTCTTTAAACTTTAAGATAAGATTTTTTAAAGTAATAATACCAATATTATACTCTCTGTTTATATATATATTTATGTTAAAGTGCATACCAGTTTTGAATTTCCCCAATAGGGATGAATAAGAAAATTGTATCTTATCTTATCTTACTACCTATTTGAATGTGTCTACTCTCTCTACCTCTTTATCTTTTATAATAGTCAGGACAGGTTGCGAAGCTTTTTTACGAAAATTTATGATCATTTCTATAGTCTTGCTGACATTGAGAACTAGATGATTAACGTCACACCAGCCAACAAAAGATTTTACTTCTTGGCTGTACAGTAGTTAGTGCAGTCAGCGCTCACAACCATTCCGGTCAAAACAGAGCAAAACACCGTCGATGTACATGTATAGTGTAGACAAATAATTTTCAGAAAGTTCAACATAAGCTGCGTGTTTACTTGCTCTAGAGCACATCCAAACATTGTGAAGAAATTCAGTTTGATTTCTTTCAAGTAACCTGAAGAAAGAAGCCTGCGCACGGTGTGTATTCATTCACGTAACATGGAGAAATCTTACTATTTATCGCACTAGAACTCAACTTTAAGAGGAATACTCGGACCACGTTACAATTCGGCTCCGAAAACCGTCAGTGGAAGATAAAATAATGCAATCCCTGCAAACGAAACAATGAAATATCTCGACCGGTGATTCTAGACTAAAATGTCTGGTGAATTTTACATTTTCCTCCCAGTTGTATCAGTTTCATTCAACTTTGATCAAATCGCTAGTCTTGACTTAGGGAACTGGATATAAAAAAAAGGCAAATATGAAGTCTAAAAGTGAAAAGGACAAACACCTCGCGATGAACAGTCTGAAAACTGCTACTTTTCTGCGACTGATGCATAGTAAAGTTAACACCTTTTATGTAGATCAGAGAAAAATTGTGTGTCTGTGTGCTTGTGTATCTGTCACAGCTAAGAAAATAACAAAGGTACATGTGACAGAAACAACAATGACAATAACTGCAGTAGAGGGGGCAAGAACAACAGTAGCAACAACACTGCTACAAACAATAACAGCACCAACAACTATCTCGTAAGCATTATATACATGTAAGCTTAGGCATATAATTTCTGATCATAAAAAATTTAATTAACCCACTTGCTTCTTCCCCATGCAACTTTTTTTTTTCATTTTCTCAAGACCAGATTCATGACTCAGTAATTATGACTTAGGCTTTCTCCTAAGCTTCAACTTATTTCACTCTAAATGACCATATTAAATTCTTAACGCACAAGCTCTCGAGGTCCTTGCGGTAGTTCATCTTCATCAATTATCACACACGCCAGGTAGCTGAGAAGCTAATTATATGTTACTATGTCTTTCTTCCCCGTATGGAAACTTCTGAGGCACTATGGCATTCCACCAAAGATCGTATCGCTAATCCAGAAGAAGTATGATGGCACCAGTTGTAAAGTTCAACATAAAGGAAGAATAACATACAGTTATGAAATTAAAAAACCGGGGTTTGACAGGGATGTCTGCTTTCACCGTCCCTTTTCATCTTGGCAGTAGATTGGCTAATGAAAGAGAGCACTTCAGGAAGCAGAAATGGAATTCAGTGGACATTATGGACCCAACTGGATGACCTGGATTTTGCGGACGACATTGCCCTGGTCTCACACAACCACAGCCAAATGCAGGACAAGACCTCAACGGCGAACCAACTGTCGGGATCAATAGGGCTTCGTATACATCCCGGAAAGTCGAAAATGCTCAAAATCAAATCAGTGGATACACAAGCAACAACAGTCGGAGGAAAACCCCTGGAAGTTGTAGAAAATTTTACGTATCTCGGCAGTGTTATAGACCACTCAGGAGGAACGGCGGCAGATGTGAGGTCTAGAGTGGCAAAGGCGAGAGCAGCGTTCAAAACTCTGGATAAAATATGGAGAGACAGAACCATTTCAACAAAAACCAAGATCAGGCTTTTTAACTCAAACGTCAAATCTGCCCTGCTTTATGGATGTGAGACCTGGAGCTTAAATCAATCATCTCTAAAGAAAGTCCAGACTTTTGTCAACGGATGTCTTCGCAGGATCCTGCGCATATTTTGGCCAGAAAGAATTTGGAACGAGGAGTTGTGGAACGGAGCAGGACAGCGCCCAATCCGGGAGGAAATAACACAGAGAAGATGGAGATGGCAGGGGAACACTCTCAGAAAGCCAAGAAACAGCATTACAAGACAATCCTTGCAGTGGAACCCTCAAGGCAAACGGAGCAGGGGAAGACCACGGACAACATGGAGAAGAAATTTGGAAGAGGAGATGAAGGCAAGTGGTCACTCATGGAGGGACATTACACGGATGGCTCAGGATAGGCGGGAGTGGGTGACTGTTGTTCGCGGCCTATACCCTTTGCAGGGTGAGTGGCTTTGGTGATGATGTCTTTCTTCCAGTTCCTCACAACCAGAATCATTGAGCGCCGAGCGGTCACAAGCTGCACCAAATCAGCGATACGACTTGCCCGCTACCATCTGCAATCAGCGATACGACTTGCGTGCTACCATCTGCTCTCAGCGACACGACTTGCCCGCTACCATCTGCAATCAGCGATACGACTTGCCCGCTACCATCTGCAATCAGCGATACGACTTGCGTGCTACCATCTGCTCTCAGCGACACGACTTGCCCGCTACCATCTGCAATCAGCGATACGACTTGCCCGCTACCATCTGCAATCAGCGATACGACTTGACCGCTACCATCTGCAATCAGCGATACGACTTGCGCGCTACCATCTGCTCTCAGCGACACGACTTGCCCGCTACCATCTGCAATCAGCGATACGACTTGCGCGCTACCATCTGCTCTCAGCGACACGACTTGCCCGCTACCATCTGCAATCAGCGATACGACTTGCGCGCTACCATCTGCTCTCAGCGACACGACTTGCCCGCTACCATCTGCAATCAGCGATACGACTTGCCCGCTACCATCTGCAATCAGCGATACGACTTGACCGCTACCATCTGCAATCAGCGATACGACTTGCGCGCTACCATCTGCTCTCAGCGACACGACTTGCCCGCTACCATCTGCAATCAGCGATACGACTTGCGCGCTACCATCTGCTCTCAGCGACACGACTTGCCCGCTACCATCTGCAATCAGCGATACGACCTGCGCGCTACCATCTACTCTCAGCGATACGACTTGCCCGCTACCATCTGCAATCAGCGATACGACTTGACCGCTACCATCTGCAATCAGCGAAACGACTTGCGCGCCAAAGTGGACTCCAGATCTCGAAGAATGATAATCGAATGACGGAAATGTTGGGTGAAGGTGCCTAGCTCGTTCTTACCACTTTTCGAACGTACATGTCTCTAGGCAGCACTATCTTTCAAACGATCTTTACAGCCTCTTTTTCGCTGTTTCTGTTCCAAGTCTTTTTCGCTTCTCGAGTCTCACGGTTTTTTTTTCTTGACCTCTATATCGCCCAAGCGATTCTCCTGCTTCGCCGCAGTGGACCCAAATACCAGATATCCATGATAATGTGGGATACGTACCTTTGGTTTATTGATTAAACAATGATAATAGTATTACAAAGAACTTAATAATTTTAGTGATCGCTTTGTTCCTTCTCCAATTCCACTTGCTACCTCTTTAAGTCCACCCATTCTCGTCATTAAGTCTTGATGTAAGGGCATAAAGTTTCACTCAAAGATCCCCAGAAGTCATGAGTCAGAGTGTGCAAGAGATAGAACGGAAACGCTTGAGGAATCCCTGACATCAAAACCCAATGAATCAGCCTAGCCACGCATTAGATACGTCAGTAATAAGATCATAAACACCTAAAGACAATGCCAGCATTGGTCCCAAGATTCCATTGTTTCATATGGGGCACCATGACACCCACAATTAATTTAAACATCATGTGCTAATTTTAGAGTGGATTCCAACACGTAGTAAACCCTCCTTATAGTGCATGAAAAAGGGTATCCCTCAAACTAATTTTACATTCGACCATCTAAAGAACGACCGCCAGTTTGACCAACGTACATAGGCAGGCGGTGCTGGGGGTATGTCCAAATATAATGTAGCACACTTAGTGACCTAGATCTGGTAGTATCCTTTGATTTAGATAATTCACTACAGATATCATAAAGATGTTAAAACCAAACTCTGAAGGACATCGTCCGCATTTATGCGAACTAGTTGCTTTAATTTAATCGATTAAAAGTCTTTAAGAATATTCCTTTAGGTCTGATCTGTTGGTAAAACAGACTGTCGATGAAGTTCTGACTCTGAGGTTATTGCCTTTCTAAACATTGCCTTCACGAAGATATAAATTATGTATACTACCATTTTGAAAATTATGTTAATGAGTAGCCTAGACCTATGTTAAGATACATTGCTCATATCTGTATTTAATGTCCATTTTAGGCGCCTTCCTGAGCCTTTCTGAGACTTCCTGAGTTCTTTCAATATAAATTCTAAGCCTGTATTGTCACATTGGACTCTAGATCCTGAGCATTTGACTTTAATGAATAAATAAATCTATAGACATTGCATCCTGGCTCCATTCTATGAGACGATAGAAAGAAAAAGAAATTTTAACCATCGGTACTAAGAACCCTAAGCCCTGTCGTTGAGCACTGTAAGCCACAGGTTCATCCCCGCCCTTCCACAACAGCTTACAATAATCGTGCCCTTTATGCTGCCGTCATCCTAAATGTTTGAGCTATCTTTACTCAATGTTGTATGTCACCCAATATTTTGAAGGTCTACTTAACCCTCGCGTTTGCTTGTTGGACTGGTGCTGTTTTCACGATGCTGATTGTGTCCGTTTGATGCGTGCCAAGACAGGTAGATTCAATAATAGCTACAAGAAATGCCATGCAAGAATTGGAAAATTCCACCCAGAATGAAAATTATTTTTGGAAAACAAAAACAATAACAAAAATAAATAAATAAGAAACAAAAATGACAAGAACACTGAAAGATTAAAGTGTACCATTTCAAAACCCAAGAAAAGCTTCATTGACCGATATCCCACAATCAAGGCAATACGTTCACTGAATATCTAATGGAGGATACTGTAAGATCATGTCCATCTCTTCAAGCTTGAAATCATATCGAATAGTATGCTCCTAAAATGTTTAAGTTAATGATGCGTTGCCTTAAACTCTGCTCTAGTTGAGCTATACATACACTCATACATTTATGATTTATTCCTTTCTCACGACTTAAGCTACAAGGTTCCATTGACTTATCGACAGGTTCGATCTTCATCAACTTTTATGCAGTTACAACGCATCACTATCATCCTTCCCACAATTTCACAATGCCTAATGAGGTTTTTTTTTATTTTTGTTCCTCTAAGAAGAAACCAAAACGTTAACTCAAGTGTCCCATTTTTCTTCTTCTTCTTCTTCTTTTTTTTTTTTGATGGAGTGGATCTATGCCTTCATTCAACTGTGCACCATAAACAATGTTGGCCATACGCATTCATAGCTAACCTTTTCTTTTGAGCAGTAAGTAGAACCTAACTGGTACGTAGCCGAGGAAACTGTACATTATATTACCTGGCAATGAACTTCAGCAAAAACCGTGTATTTTTAGCTGTCCCTTATCTTTTTTTACTTAGCCGCCATTTTGAACCAAATTCAAACACGGCCGGCTTTTCAGTTTAACAGAGAAACATTTTTTCGGTCCCATTCAAATCATCTGAAAATGTGATCTCTACTGACTTTTATATATTGTTCTTACAACCTTGAGTTCTAGTATTTCTGGGAGCTAAACATGGCTGTACTGGAATGGTTATTTGCAGCTTGCTATTACGTTTTATTGGAGCTGCTAGCGTTTGTTTTGGTTGATGTTGTGGTAAAATCACCACTCAAGGAGGCATCGTAAGTTTGTTGTCTCATCGTCTAAATGAATTATCATCATCATTTAATTGATACAGAAGGTCTAGATAACATGTTGTGGCGTTTATCAGTTAAGGTCAACAGTTCGATCTAGATCTAGAGTTAGATCTAGATCTAGATCTAGATTTTTATTTCTAACACCCGTCACACTTTCACTTTGACAGTTTGACTTTGAGGTATAAGAACTGGACACAATTTTTTTGGTATTGCAGTTATCGACCCAACTCACCCTAAGCTTTAAAATTGTATTCTTCTCATTGAATTTGGTATGCTGAACACGAATATGAAGGTTTTAATTTTATAAGTCGTAAATAAATAGGCCTACCCTTCGAGATATTATAAGCATTTTTGTGTTGCTCTAAACTCCCATTATACTACAAGTTTCGATCTCGTCGGGAAACATTCAGTTGTAAAGCCTAACGTGAGTTGGGCCGATATCTGCAAATTTACCATTTTTTTACTTAACTTTTTAAAACTACTCAATGCGAGCAGCATAGGCAGGAGCATTCTCTAGCAATGCCAATCCGATGTCCGCAGGCTAGGCAACTCCAGCAAAAAGTCAGTGCACAGCGGCCCGTAAACCTAGGCAAAAAAATGGACCGCGATTAAGCAACGGTTGCCGTTTTATAATTATAACTACAGCGTCATTTTATAACGTATTGCGATGAAACTTGGTGTACAATCAGAAAAGATATTCTTCTATACTTCTGCGCTAAAACGGTATTGATCAGCCGTCTGGAAGTGTTGTTTCTGAACGAGTTTTTTCTTTTCATTCGCTGCTCTCTAAAACTACTGGGACAACGCATTTCGTCTTTTTTTAAACATTTCTTGTGCCATTTTTACTTACTTACATTACTTTTTGTCCACGTATTTGCTCGTATTCGTCTTTGAAAGACACCCACCCTCTCAAAATAATGACACTTGACATTCAGGACGAGCCGGCCTGCTAAGCCTTTGGTGTAGCGCACAAACTGACGTTTGGTTTGTGACGTCACATGGCTAAGAGCGCTTCTCATTGAGAGCATGTGAACTGAGTTAGGCGAGTTTATCTTATTGGATTGTCACTATTCTAATAATGACTTGCAAAGGGGTGCTTAGGGTAGATCTGAGACGTAAATAAAATAGATAGCTATAGGATTTTTAAACATTAAAATGCTATTAAAACATAAAGTATTCTTTTATCTTTAATAAATTCGGAGCACTTTAGAAACATGACTTTCTTTCAAACAATTTTTACTCAAAGCGCTTGGAGTAGTATGTTGACTTAACTTATACCCCCTATAGTATTCAGTTTAAAATAATCCTTTAGCGCATCTACAATATGGGGACTGTTCTCCGCTTTTAAAACGAATAGTTTGTTATCTTTAAAGAAAAAAAAATAAATAGTGGTACATTTGCAGTTGCCTGTACACCTATAAAGAGTAATTATTTCTTAAGTATACATGCTTTTCGTATGAAGATAACATCTTATCTACAAAGTTAGCTTATATTTAATTGGTGGTTTCTAACTATTCGTGTGAGATCTAGATCTAGCTCTTGGCGAGGAAGTTGGGCGTTGAGTCTGATCTGAAAAATCCTGTTAAATGTGAAATGAGCGTTCTGTATGACTGATTCAGTAACCAAATACAATATTGTAACTCAAATAACTAACTCATTGAGGCTGGGGTGATTCCATGAGCAGTCACGCAATTATTACTATTCAAATTAGGTATGTGTACCAAGTCCCACTAACGTAGGAAGTTGAAGGATAAGAAACGCTCAATGAACATTGTATTATCTCTCTGTATCTGAAGCAAGCTTCTATGAATTTTCTCCTTTATTTTCTTTTTTTTTTTTTTAAAACATCCTCAATATGGATAAAGAAGCTCTTGTTAAAAAAATATGGATGCCCTGCAAGTGTAGAATAGAAGATAATGTATGCCATCAGCATAATTTATGCATAAACTTACCATGCTGATTTTAACAAATTAAGAAACAAAACAAAAATACAATTTAACCACCTTGGTTGATACTTATGATAAGAACATTTTGGAGTTGGTAACTTCTGAAATTACATAAAGAAATGATAAAACGGTAATTTATGCTAATTTATGCATAAACTAACTAATGCATATGAATGCTAGTTCTTTTAACGAAGTAAGAAACTAAATGATACATGTATTATACTTCTGCCTGCAAAATTTTATTGAAATATCTTGGTAAATATAGGAGTTAGGGAGGTTTTACGTTCTAAATAAAGGAACGCGAGTTTGGATTAGAGGGTAATTTATGCTAATTTATGCAAAAATTGACCCAAAGAAACAAAACTGTCAAAATTATCTCTGACAAATTATGATTCTGTATAAAAAAATACAGTTAAATGTCAAATTTCATGGAAATATATTGCTAAATAAAGAAATTAGGAGGTTTTAACTTCCTTCACAACAAAAAAAACAAACCACTTAAAAGGTCCATTTTTTGGACCATTTATTCCTCTTTACACCTATACACATTTTTGGATTACTTAAATCCTCATTTTTTTTTCTGGACCGATTCTCAAAATTTAAAAAGTTTTCTTCTTTTGAGAGCAAGCTTTATAACTTCCAATTATTAGTAGGTAAATGTTACAGCTTTGAAATTTTGGATTGGCATTGCTACGTTCTCTCTTCACACCCCTCCCACCCCCATCTAAATGAAACAAAATTTGATTGTACTTATAGACATGATTGTGGGCCATTTTTTTTCTGATATAGCTCATTTTTTGGTAGATTTGCAGATCTATAGGCCTACCAGCCCAACTCCAGTAGAGAACTGTTGTTTTATAGTGTTTCTTTTGCCTTGGTTAATGCATTTTTGGTAGTGCAACTGCAAGCCGCTGCCATTATGTAGCCTAATTAGCAAAGTACATAACAATTAAATGGAACGAATGATGAAAAATGAGAGTTGGTTTCGGAATCGTCCGCATGAGCTGAGACTTCGGTGGGTCAATAATAATTGGAGTGCAGGCAAAAGCACAATTAAATGAATGTTGTCCCAGTTATGTAAATAAATTCACTTGCAACACAAAAAATGCTTATAAATATCTTACAACGAATAAAACCTTCATATACGTGTTCAGCATATCAAATTCATTAAGAAACATGCAATTTTAAGGCTTAAAGAAGTTGGGCTAATATCTGCAAATTTACACATTTTTTTTCCTGTGCTCAGATGAAGAGGCTGACGACCTGTAGCGTCCCCTAAATGTTACTGCTTTCTGTGTTTTACTGACTCAACTGAGGCACCATCAGAGTATAAAGCATTCAAAGTATATAAATAATGAAAAAAATACGCGATATCGATATAATATATCAGCTTTATCATCCAGATTTATACATTTGCACAGGTTGATACTGGATGACGGAAGAATATTATACTTGTCATAGAATTATATTTTCAATAATTTCACTATTTTTTTTTTCTGTAAAATTTTACTAATGTTCAATCATAAGGGTAAAGTTTCCATATGGCACAAGGACAAGATTTACAGAGGATTACATGATAGTTCAAAGTACAGAATTCTGAACGTTTAAGGAAAATTCTCTTCCCTACACTTTTGGATAATGGTCAATCATGATAGGATCTCTAGAGATTCTAGACCAGTGTTTTTTTCAGTGTCTCTTTCTCACGCAAAAAAAAAAAAATTGTTAATTGTTAATCGTTTTGACCAGTTCTTTCCAGTCTACAGGCCTAAATCTAAACTTCCCTTTTCCAAAGGAATAGTTAGGGAATTCCCAACTTAGCAATTTACCTCAACCAGATTTATTTATAAAAGTTTTGAAAATTAGATCTAAAATCAATAAAATTAGAAGTTTCAATTTTTTTCCTCAAAACACTGTTAATCGAAGGCACTGTCCAGTGTCTTTTAACACCATTCATCGACAGTACCAAAAAGCCAATGGTCAAAGCGAAATTGGCAGGATAAATACTGAAAATAAGCGCAGAAGAGCAATTATTTTCCTGTCAGTTTTACTTTGTCCATTGAGAACTTTTAAAACAATTGTGTTAAATGCTTACGTTTAGCAGCATTTTAATCAGGATCAAAAGATCTTTGCATTTATTTTTAGGATTAGGCAAGGATATCATTGCTTGAGACTTAAGAGATACATGTACTGGTACTTTTGTTATGCCTTAGTCAGAGTGGGGTGGTGTTGACCTTAAGTTAAGAGAACCAAACTAGAAAGACTTCGAATTATGTGTATAATTCTAACACAGCCGAAGAGAAAAAAAAAATAGTCTGTCCTGTTATAAAATTCAGATTAAATGAGAAATTCAAATAATTAAACTTTGGTTTTTGAGGTTTCCAATGTATACAAAAATATTATATACTACTACTACTACAACTACTACCACTACTACTAATAAT
This sequence comes from Elysia crispata, assembly GCA_033675545.1. NCBI lineage: Eukaryota > Metazoa > Mollusca > Gastropoda > Plakobranchidae > Elysia > Elysia crispata. Next base: position 403,759 of record JAWDGP010002684.1, on the reverse strand, counting down.
AATAATGGTACATGTAGAAGACATATGCCCCACTCCAAACTTTGGTTTTTGAGGTTTCCAATGTATAAAATTATAACAAAAATATTATAATAATCATAATAATAATAATAATAATAATAATAATAATAATAATAATAATAATAATAATAATAATAATAATAATGATAATAATAGTAGTAGTAGTAGTAATAATAATAATGGTACATGTAGAAGACATATGCCCCCCTTTCCCCCAATCTCCTCCCAGAAAATAAATTTGTACAATGTAAGTAAATAAAAACAAACCTATAAAAACAAATCATCAAATGTATTGTCAATGTTTAGGCTACTACTGCTCACTAAGTAAATGCTGGATTGAGTTTAGATTTTAGAGCTAAAATGGCAAAAATCCATTCCCTGGATAGCATTTCTGGCCATAATTTTTTAAACACATAATTACCAAATAAAATACAAGTATTCATCATTGCATCTTCCCTTACACAAGACTAACGTTGCTTACAGTGTACGTTGTGAAAGGACTTCTGTTTTTATGTACCTCCTATAATCAGTGTAAAATGGTGTGAAAATACGCAGGTTTTTATGCACTTTCCAGAAAAGTTGTAAACGGGAATAGCGTTAATTAAATTAGAAAATTTAACACTGACTCAACTGTATCAGTCAGTTAAGTCTTTGAAGAAATACAGTTTCAACTTTTATTCTTTGCAAATGTTAACTTTCAGTTTTACTTGATCATAAGTTTCAATTTTTCAGTTTTTACCACTCACATCCTTTGTTTTAGTGTTTTTAGGACACTAGACATATAACCTAGAATATTGAAAAAGGGAGTGGGGATTATTTTAAAATTGTTTAGAAATATATGTCCCTGTATATTCATCTTCTCTTTGTCCTAACAAGTCATAGCATTTACTGTCTTACTCTTAATATAGACTCTAGTTTTAAAAAAAAAATTAGATTAAATTTTGAAGATTAGCCTAAGTATAGGATTAGAATTTTTTTTACTAGATTTTGTAAAATCTATTGAAAAATAAATAAACTCATTGCAGGTTTGAGTAAAAGCCAGTGTTCAGGTACTTAAGTGTTAGACTAGAGGTACTGTACTGTAATATTAACTATAATTACTTCGTCACTTCAAATGGTGTAAAATCTTCAAATTTTAACAGTATAAAGAATTGATTTCTTGTTGGCGTTTTAATTACATTTACTTAAATTGTAAAAAGAGAACAATTTTTGTTAGAATGTTTACTTAGATGAGCAAACCTTTCTGATGCCTCAATTCAGCAAGTGTAATGCAGAAAGTAGTAGCATTTTGGGGATACAGCTGTAGATGAGCTACATGAGATCATTCAACCTCTTAGTCTGAGCATAAAAAAGAAAAATCTTGACCAATAAGAAACATAATGTTCCACAATCATGACTCTGTTTGCAATCAAATTATGTTTTAATTAAGGTGGCAGTGGGTGGGGGAGGAGGGAGGGGAGAGTATGCTCCTGCCTACGCTGCTTGCATTGACTGTCTTCAGATATTCACGAAATATGTTTGTGTCCAGTTCTTATCAGTCCCTGTAATCTGATTTGCTCCAAACTATCTTCAGCCACAATCTACTGCCAATTTCAATATAATTCTGTATAGTGTTTTAAAATACCTATCACGAAATGTTTTAAAAATTTCATAATTTTTTTAGTTTTATCAACTTATTTCATTTAACTTTTCAGGACCGAGAGTGAAAAACGGACAATATGGCTTTATGAATCTCTTGGACTTCTGCTTTTATCCATCGTTTGGTACCTTTTGCAACGTGTACCTTACATTCTGTTGAGCTTGACCTGTACAACGTTTTTATATACTCAAGTTTGTGGTCGTGCTGATGTGGCCAGCTTTATTGCCAATCTAAGGGCCCATTGGGAAAATCACTTGCAGCATGAGGAGAGCATGAAGCAAATTGAAAGACAAAAGCAGCAACAGCAGCAGTTACAACAACAAGCATTGGGAATGGCAGGTCTCAACCACAGCACAGCTGCTGAGCTCAACAACATTGGTGCACATAACCAGGACCCAGCATTTGGGAATTTCCCATTCTTTAACAAGCAAGGTAGCCTTCATTACCCACCTAATGCTACAGTTGTGCCAGGTCAAGAAAGGCCCTCATATTCAATGAACCCTGGATATAGAGAAGTAGTCAAACAGGGCAGAGGGGTATACCCTGTCGCTGGAAGAAACTGGAATAATGCTTTTGGTGTCTATAATAGCTACAATGCTATGGGTGAAAGTAATCCTATGCTCAACTTTCAAAATAGGGTTCAGTATGAGAACTCATCCCAAACGCGCTTAGATACAAATGAACGTAAATCATTATTGTCAAACTTACAGAGGCGACCACTTCGTCCTGAGTTTTCAGGAGGTCTCTTTGCTAGACCTCTTCCATCATCGTCATCAATAAAATCAAAATTTATGAATGTTATCGGATTTGGACCCTCAACTCTTAAACCTGTTGGTCTTGTCAATAATGGCCAGAATATGTGTTTTATAAATTCCATACTTCAGTGTCTAGCCAGAGGGCCTTTCCTTGTAGAATGTCTTACAGCCGATGCAGCAAAAGAACTTGAATGTACAGTGGCAGAATCTGAACTTCTCTCATCTCTAGCTGAAGTTTTGGACATATTGACAATCGATCCATCATCCTCAGACTACAAAGTATTCAACGCTACTAGGTTCAGGAAAGCTGCATCTGTGCTGAATGCGAGCCTTGTCACCCAGCCTGGGGAACCTATGCGGCAGCAAGATGTTGCAGAGTTTCTCATGTGGCTGCTTTCCACAGTGCACAGTATTCTCAACAAGAACAGACAGGCGCTTGAATGTGGTGGGTGTTTTTACATTGTAATAAATACATGCATCATGATCATTGTAATTTTTAATCATTCTTTGTCAGAGTCAACAACTATAACTGACTGGTGAAGATGATTGGGTGATTATTTCCTAAAAGTTTTTTTCTAAGCCAGTTATACCAACAATTATGATTATCAGGAATATTGCATCCTTTTGAGAATGCAATTCATGCCAATTATGTAACATAAACCCAAATAACTCATTTTAATTGAAAAGTACTATATTATATTTCACCTTGAGATTTTTATACCTTCTAAATAAAATATCTAAAATTCTTGCAATAAATACTGCTTCGTATTTAGATTGACGCATACTCTTCCTCTAGTCTTAGTAAAAATCCCCCCTTCCCTGAAAAAAAACAAACTGATCAAGCAGTTAACACAGATTAAAACTGAGCTCCTTTCAAGATTGACCCGTATATATATTACAATGCCCTTCACTTAATTCGACGAAACAAAAAAGTCCCAAATAAATTCCTTTAATTATCCTTATACTTTTCCCCACAAATCAGTATTTTGGTAAGCTAATTTCTCCTAATTCGATGGAACTTCCACTATATTCTGGTATCAAATTCATCCTAAATGCTATTTAATTTTTAGCCTAGCCTAATGAGTTCGATCTAAAGATCTGTAGTGTGTGGAGCAGTGCAACTCAAGACAGAAGTTTGTTTGAGAAGAAAATGGAAGGCTGTTGGATTGGCAGGGAAGCACCTTGCGTGTGTGTGTGTGTGTGTGCAGGAAGGAGAGAGAGGGAGGGGCTGGCGCCTCGAGCATCAAGCCCAATGCTAGCACTGCACAGTCTTACTCACACAGCGTTTGGATTAGGGAGAGATGAGGTGGGGGATGGACTCTGTGTGGCTACACTAAGTCCTCTTTACGCCCATTTAGTGTAGAGCTAGAAGCAGACTTAAAATGTAATTACATAGATTTCAAAATTTATAAATTTTAATGTCTCACAACTCAACTTTCTCTTAATGGAATGAAGTTCTTTTGGTCCCTCGTAGGTCGATTAATCAGGTGTGCACTATAGATGTATATTCATGTATGTATGTTGTAAACATAAGTTGGCAACAAATTTTTAAATACGCAATAACAGAAAAAAAAAATGTAATTTATAACTTTATGAACAGGTGATGCTGGTATTGAATGGAAAATTATACTCTTAGGGCACCTACACTGCAACTTCTTATTTTGTGCATAACTGTGAAATATATATATATATATATATGATTTATCAAGGTAGTGCAGCAGCATGAGGTGATGAGGCTCTTGTTAGTATTAATAAAAATAATTTTTAGGTTAAGGCCGTGAATGGATCATGCAACTTGTTATATTGCTGTATATGTGGTAAAGTTTAAGAGCCTGTACTTTGTCATTGTGACCTCTGAGGAGCTTACCTTCTAGCTGTGCAAAAGTGGAATCAGTAGTCCTGGAAGACCTCACTTGAGATGTCCTTCAACACACATACCACTATTCTCGATGAAAGAGCGGTAGTCTGCAGTTGGTTTTTTTTTTTGTTTGTTTGTTGTTTTTTTTTTTTTTTAATTTCAAACAGAATGAGTAGTATCACTTCCATTTACAAGGGTAAAAATGAAATGATTTTGTATATTATATTTATAATGTATTCATATTAATTAGTTTTTCTTTTTGATTTTTGTTTTAATTTTATGAAAATTCTATTGTATTTTATCTTTTAAGTGCTGTTTTTAATTTTTCAAAGTTCCACAAACACTTCTGCTTTTAAACTTTGTGACTGTGTTGAGGGAGAAACTAATAAGAACACTGGTTGCATGCTTCAATTTTCTCCTGACAGATGCCTCAACTATGACTAGCGACGAGAGATTCTCCAGTCCCCGCTTGGCAAACCTGAAACTCATTTATGGAGATCTTAACTCTAATCGTATTCAAGACTTGAAAGACCAGTGCAGGAGAGAGGTTTGTTTATTATTTAAATGTTCACAGTCAGTCTTGGAATAGTTTGTAAAATTATCTTGAAGTGCATTGCTCATTCAAAATTATTTGGTACACCTCGAACTGAACGAACTAGTTCTTAGGCTATTTTTACCAGTTTGTTGAATGCAAGATTCGTTGGAAACATGACAAAAGGCACCAGTGACCACAGGGGAAATAACCAATCAAAGTCAAATTACCACATAATTATATCCCTTTATCAACAAACTATGTGTCTACAAAGTGACACTTAATTAACCCTTCCGACCCACTTCCTAAGTTACAACTGGCGCTTTAAATCTTTGATCCTGCATCATGTTCTCCCCATGCACTCAGGTGCCACCTCCTCTCTTTTCATTATATTCCTCGTACATGTCAATACTTTGCTCTACCCTACCTCTAGTAATTAGGATTAGATGGCATAATGTAGCCTATACACTGGGTGCCCTACACTTATAGAGTGCAAATATTTCTTGGCAACAGACAGCCGACGCTTTGAAAGTATTTCAACTTTATTTCTAAGTAGAAAAGCATTCTAACTGGGTTTGCCAACACTTGTGGTTCATTGAACCTGAGATTAGTTTGTTTAATTTAATTTTAAGAGAAAGACAAAAAATGGGATTTTTCTCTGTTAGTTGAATGCGAACTATTCTTTGAATCTGAGTTTGTTGGATTTGAGGTGTACTGTACTTAGTAAATAAGTCATTTTTTAACTCAGCACAAATTATAACATACTCTAATGGAAACGTTTTTCTTTGCTCTTAGTTTTAAAAGTTGTCTTCTTTTACAAAACTATAAATTATTTGGTTGAAAGATATGCTCTAAAATCTTACCTAGAATCACGCAACATTTTGATTAGAGGCAGTTGAATACAAGTGAAGCCAAGAACCTCCTAATAATCAAAGAAATATCGTTTTTTATCTGCAAACTTAGAAAAGCGATTCGTATGCTGTGACTCAATTAAAAAAAATTTTAAACTATATTTATGAAAAATGTGAAATATTGGTTCTGTGCAAGAAACAAGTTCAGTATGCTGGTTTTTAATATCAACAATATCAAAACAATTTGTTATTCACCCCCTTAGATTGCAGTTGCCAATGGCTTAGAAAATGAATCTTATGCAGAGGCCATACAGCGACTGTCAGATCTGGAGTGGTTGACTCACAAGCAAACCAATGATACTGTGATTGATGGCTTGTTTACAGGCCAGCTTGTAGAAGCTTACCACAGTCTTGAGCATGGCCATATATCTGTCACTCTACAGGCCTTCAACATTCTGCCTGTACCAATAGCTGCTCCCCGCTTCTCTTCTGGCCTCGTCATGCTGGAGGACTGTTTCACTAACTTCTGCAACATTGAGAACTTACCCGATGTGCCAGCAGGAATCTCACAGCAGTTGCCACATCAGGACAATGGGATTCTAGGAGGCCACACCAAACGAGAACCTGTGGTGCAGTTATCTGGGGCTACCAGGAGAAGGAACTTAAGCCACAGCGGTGGGCTGGGAAACACACCTGTCACCAGAAAACCATCCCATCTGTCGCATCTGACTGGAGCCTACATGCCATCTCCAATTCACCAGTCTGTGTTGCCTACCCAATTTGGCCCTGATCTTAACTCTCAGCCCCATCTAATGTCATCTCCTCCACCATCATCACCTCCAACCCTAGGGCAAAGGGAAAACGGTGAGAATATGGAGTTTTTGGACAATAATAATTTTAGGACTTCTACGCCAATAGGTGGTGAAGTCAGCACACAAAGGCCTGCTTTCCTCTCTCGGTTGCAACGTCGATGCCTTTTAAGACAATTGCCTGAGTGTCTTATCATTCAGCTCATGCGGTTCCGCTACGACCAGTCTGCGAGGATCCCAACAAAAATGACCACATCAGTAAGCATACGCTTACGCAGTTTCAACCTGCATGATGTTATCTATGACACAGTCACACGTCGCAGTGATCTGACAGCCCATCCAGGCGGATACATCTATGAGCTCTACGCACTGTGTCTGCACCTGGGAGGCAACAGCACATCACATGGTCATTATGTCAGTTATTGTTTGGATGGGGAGAAATGGTACCGTATGGATGACCAGGATGTGGTAGAAGTTAATATGGAATATCAGCTCAGTACCGAAGAGATAAGACAAAATGCCTACTTGTTATTTTACAGGAAGATGAATGCAGATAGTGTTTAAATTGTCAGATGATAAAAAAACTCACCAATTGCTGTGCCACTCTATCAATGAAATGTGGAAATAATATGTGTGAATTGTAATTGTAATTGCTTCTAATATGGTGCTTCTCTTAAAACAAATTTCATTGGTTCTGCTGTATGCATTTGTTTATATATTTTTTTTTTCATATTATTTTTTTTAAATGTCTGTGTGACAACATATACAACGATCTTTAACTACAATGCACATATTCATACATGTCTTTATATTTTTTAGCGGTCTCAGTCTAAAATTAAGGTATGGCGCCTTAAACCATGATTTCCCTACCTAACATTTTATTACTTTTTATTTCATCTTCAAAATTTCTGGTTGGATTCAGCAATTTTTAAAATATGTCTTTTGTAGATGGACGTAAGATACCTACATGGGACTAAAGGAAGAAATTATAAGAAAAGCAAATAATTATATATACTTCAGTGCCAATGAGAACTTAGCATCAGCGTGACAAGCATACTATTTAGAGATAGTGTAATCTGGACTTTTCTCTAATCTGCAGACTCAGAGTTGTAGCTTTCCATGTCAGCAGGTTTTGGAATATGGTTGTTATGATCCAACACCCTGTGAATCAATGCAGTTTCACTGAAGAGTGAAAAGTACCAGAAATCTACAATGAACAGATATTGTCTCTCAAGGTGGAATAAGAGGTAGTCAGTTAAACAGTCTGGTTAAAGAGTATTCAGAAGTTTGGGCAAACAACTTTACAGAAGGAAACTTGGGCAAAGTAACAGACTTTATGTTGTCATAATGTAAGCCTATGCATAATCTTAATGGGGTTAAAAAAAAATCAAATCACAACCTTGCTTGTCTTTTCTTCTAACATTGATTGTTTTCTGGTCAGTCTGCATTAGTAACACCTGATCATATTGCTTGAGCGGCACTTGCTATCATTTTGGAAGCGAACTTTGAACTTGTCACTAAGCGCTTCATTCAGCACTGAATTCTCTTATGATTACAAAGTAACAAATTGTTCCTTAGTTTTTCAACGATGGTGTTTAGAGTTCTTTTGAAGTTTTTAAAACAAAAAATAAATTTGTGCCATACACAAACAAAGTAGGATAATTTCAACTGTTAAATGAAACCAAATAGTGCATGTATACGAGTCAGGGGGTCTGGATTGTGTTGATTTGAAGATGTCGCAGTTGTCAGAAAGTGGTGAGCATGATGATTGATGGGAATATAGCAGGTTTTTTTTCCCATACTAATTACTAGGGCTAATAGAAATACAATGGAACATGACTGTAGCAGGAATTTTTGTTCCATGAAAAACATCCCGCTGTAGAAATGCAAAGGGGAATCACAAAAAAACCCCAACATAATTGATTACCTCCCTTGCATACCAATAGCAGACCTGCCATTCATTCCGATTTTTTCCGAACTTAATTTTCGTTCTCAAGATTTAAAAAAATTCAATTTTTTTGTCTACAAGATCGACAGACTGTGACAGACAGCCTGTGCAAAACAATAAATGCGGACGATATAGTTATTCTAATATCGATATTGTTTTTTTTTTATTATATTATCAAATGCAGTATGGAAATTGGTACTAAAATCTTAGTTGTAACCATCCATATTATTGATTCTGCGGAGTTAACTTATGGCTTATTTGTCTGCATTTTACCATCTCTCCATCTTCACATCCCAACACGCCGTTATTTATAGTAATGTCTACCGCAGAAAGTCTCTTTTTTCATCTAGATCTTGTCAGTTATCAGGATCGATTGAGAAATACTAAATCTAAATAGACGTAGAGGAAATCAAGATGACATGACACGAAACTATAATATTAATTATAGGTCTGTGAAATGTAAAGAGTAACTTTAAACCAGATCTAGATCATCTAAATCTAGATTTAGATCTTCTAATAAGATTTCTCGTTTGGAGTCATTATTCCGATGCAAGCTTTTCAATCTGCACAAAATGTGAGGTTTTGATAATTTTATCTAATCTAGATCTCGATCACATCTAAATCACGCTAAACGAGTCTCACCGTCACAACGTAATTTTTGCTGTTAAATTGACCTGTTTCTCAGTGAAGGGAGTGAACAATAGAATGGATTGCCCCCTTTAGATTACTTACTTAAAGTAAAATAGTATAAATTTCCAGCAAGTTATCAATTTGTTCCTCATGAAATATTTAGTTCAGTTTTCAACACTTGGATCTAACAAAATTCGTAAGATCATCAATATGGTCCAAGGCCAATAACCATGTACAAAATATCTAGAATCAGATCTGTCATTCTTTATATTTTTAACCTTTCGGTAAAGGGTACTCCTGTTCATGTAAATACAAATCTTTTGAAGTCATGTTGAACACTAACTGGGTTGGCATCTCTGCTCTTTTTGAATTAATTAAATGCTGCATAATGCAAATGCCATCTAATTTGAGCCTCTTAAAAGTATTATATAGCATAAAGTACTTGATTTAAACTGAAAGAGGTATGGTTTAGTTTGAACTTTTCACATTCACCATGGAAGAATTACAAGCTAAGAAACCTTTTTTTTATCAGATTTTAGACACAGCTATACTAATGAATGCATTCCTCAATGACCAATGTCTGCTGCAAAGATGTAAAAGGCAAAATGAAGCTATCATTCAGATTTTTTTGACAGAATCATTCAGATTTTCTGTTCCTGAAGAGTGGCAGGTCTGCAACAGAAGTGACATAGCTGATGAGTCTCAAGAACTTTGGTTCAATGTTTTTATGCTCTTCATTTTTTTAATGACATCTGGTGTTTGTCTATGTTTACCAGAGGTTAAAGTAATGTTCGACAAACACATGAGTATTGCATGCTGTGCGGCAGCATGCCCACTCCCTTTCCAGTATCCCTTCTGCAGATAACTCAACTCAAGGCTTTGCCTTTCTCCAATCATCGATGAAAGTGTGCGTACAGGGTACAGTTTGTGCTTTTGTTGTGTCAGAAGTCTAGATTTCGCATTGGCTGCTACCATTGGCTCAGCGGATGTGTGCGTGCATTGGCCGTTGACTGTGAGCGATGCCTATGTTCGTAGTGCCTGGCTCCAGTCACTGACCAGCACCACCAAGGCCATTGGACAATCTGTCCACTGCCTATGTAGGCTTAGAATCTCAGTAATGTGAAAAGGGAGAGATTACGTTAGGTATGAATAATCAAGTGGGTGGGTCTAAAATTTTTCTAACATACCGGTACTTAGACCAATGATACATTGGCCTCTTCAGAGCAACCCCTCAGTTATTGGTACTGAAGCTATCATGTCTCTTCCCAATGTATAAAGGGTATTACGGTCACGTTTGTTTTGTTGTTAGGCTTAAGCATCACATGTTGCTGTGAAAGATTGGTGATATGCGGCTAGTGAAAATTGATATCAACACGACCGTTTGATTTTTTAGACAAGCAAAAGATATGCACAGTCAGCACCATCCTTTTTTTTTGTTAATAGAAGGATAGAGGGGCTGGTTTGGGTTCCATGAATTAAATTAGATCAACACAAATGAAAATCAACTCATCCTATTTCAATACAAGTTTAGTGCTCTCCTCTTCTGTTAACGGTACTTTTTGGTCTAAGCATAAGACAGCACATGTACAGTATTGAATAATGGAACGAGGAGAGGCCAGAACTTTATTATAGCGGAAGATTAAGCGACCATTATCGGTAGGCCTACCTGGGGGAAGGGCGTTGGGGAATCGTGGGCTGTCTAACCTAGCTGTTGTAACATGTCTCTCCATCTCTCTGCCGCCCCACCTCCATCATCACTGGACTGGCCAATGACACCATGTGGCACAATTGACTGCCAGTTTGGAACCTGTGTACACTCCCCCATGACCCCTCAACCCTCTTCCCCCTGATAGTGGTACAGTTGAAACTTTCTCTGTCCCTCCCGCTGAATCCTCTTCTCACAAGTACCTGTAGAGCTCACACATTCTCTCCTGTTGTATCCCGCTAAACCCAAGCTCTGGTAATGGAGTGAACATAGTAATAAAAAGCAGGATGCTAATAGTAGTACGGTCCCGCGGTAGGGCTGGTACCACTGCAGCAGGTGCCGCTATAGTTATGTTCTACTGATAAACCAATCTAGGAGCCTGGATTTGACCAAGATAAATGAGAGAAACTTTTGTTTAGAACTAGACTGAGACTGCTGTATTTTTTTCATGGTTTGAAAAATTGTTCAGAGACCCTCACTGACTCAGTTTCCAAACTTTATTAATTTCATCGGTTTATTTTGCAGTTTACTTGTTCTCTGTAACTGTAAGGTATCATCATGGTCAGTTTTCACTTGAATCATTACAATTTCCAACTCTTGTGACTTTTTTTTTATAGGATAAGTGTCTTATTTTTAAATGAGAATCAAGATTAATATTTTGATTTCAAAGGTGTATGGTATTAATTTCAAAGAATGGACACACTTTTTATGGCAATATTTAGGTGTTGACATGAATCTATGTACAAAATAAACAAATATCACAGCTTGTGTGACAAAACTCGCTGCGGTAGTCACGCTGAACCAGGTATGAGCCATAAGTGTGATTGTTAATGTAGGTAACAGACAAAAGGGAGTTGTCTGCCCTTACACTGTTTCAGGATACACATCAGAGATTGAATTATAGTTTTAGTCTTCTTGCTTATAAATAGAAACTGACTTTCAAAGAACAAATATATCTTTAATAGGCTTTAGTTCAAAACATATTATAGGAGGGATGAAACCTTATACCTTAATTGGCCTGGATGCCTAAACACTAAGTATACTTGTAATTGTATTTGTTTAATTGTTAAAACTTTATATTTTGAGTTTAATGACATGCAGCAAAAGTTAAATCTGTCTTTTTCCATGGCTTAAATCTTTCACGCACAGTTAAGTTACAATAAAATTACAAAACAACAGGCCCATATTTCTTATGACTGTGGAACTTTAACTACTGTCAGGTGGTTGTTGTTTGAGATGGATATGGTTGAGGGAAGGAAGAGATATTTTAAGTACAGTGGAAACCTCATGATTCAAATTGTAATTTGTATGGGAATAAACGAAAACTTCAAATTAAGCGGATTTGATTGACAAAAAAGATGCTTTTATAACTGAACCTATGACTCATTGAATGAGTGTGTTCTATGCCTGCATTGAGCGACTCTCCCTTTGCCCTGTTCCACATTGCTGCCAGTATCAGTGGTACTACATGTACTAGCATTTCAGCTCCCTTCTACTCCTAGGGCAGTGACTTACATTGCTTGTTGCTTGAGAGACACACATATAGTGCTTTTGTAATTGCTTATGGGGTGGTATCAACTTCGAATTACGACTTCTAAATATAAGTCAGATCCTAACAAAGTCAAAGAGAAAGAAATAACCTATCCTCTGGCAAAATTCGGTTTATGAGAAATTCTAATAATTATACTTTGGTTTTTGAGGTTTTCACTGTGAAAGCAAAAAAAATAATAATAATAAAAAATCCTCAACTTATATTTTTCCTTTAACTACGCTTCTAGTTAAATGTTATCCAAAATGATTTCTGCAGTCTCTAAATTTTTCATAAAAAATAAGTGTCTCAAAGATGGCAGAGGGAAAACTAATGAATATGAAATTGAAGAGACTTGGGTATCAGTTCACCTCTATTCCAATCCTGCCTATAATTCCTCTAGGCCCAGTTGGAAATGCTTGGCTATTTTCATTATGCCATCTCCAATTATAAGGAGTTTCTTATGAACGAAAATTAGTGACTCAATATTATTATTTACTTTATTCTGTATAGCTTTGAAAAATATCTGTGAGAGGTATTACGTTGGGAAAAAAAAGAAAATCCAACTCATAGTCTTATACTGGTCGTGGTACCAAAACCAAATGAAATGCATGTCTCTTTTGGATTTTTTTTTTAAATAAAGAGATAATGGAAGACCTGCACTTTGTTGTATAGTTGGAATGAGAAGCAAGTAATATGGCTGCTTACATACACAAAACATATTTCTTGATATAGGTGTTCACATCCTGTAATTTTGTTATTTTTTTAATAAAATTTGTTTTTATTTTTTTTCCGGTTTAGCTGGCTGTGTTTCAAAGTTGTATTATAATATTATTTTAACCAATCGAAAAAGAAACCTGTGTATGATATTGTAAAAACTGTATATACAGTGTGTGTTGAAAAAAAAGAAGGCAGTATAGAGTTGGTTTTACAACAGTAAAAAAACTGCTATTTCAAGTTTTGTTACTTCAGAAGGGAAAACTGTTGCCTCTACATTGATTCATATTTTATGTTATAAGTATGTAACCTGTTTGTGGTTTCTGAAGTGCAACACATTAAAAAAAAAATTTTTGTTTTTTCTTGTCTGCAAGTTATTGGAGGTAGTATTGAGTAATTGATATGCCTTGTTGGGAAAGTAAATTTGGGCCTCCCAAATTATCACCGATTTTCTTTGAGTTGATTTTTTGTTTTCATCTCTCTAGGGTTAACATCAGCTGACGCCATGGGTTTTTTTTCCCTTGCTTTTTTCAATTCTGCTACAGTGCAAAAATAAAAGTACAATCTATTCCAGAAATGTATTTTTGTTGCATTGATTTTTATCTAAAAAAAAAAAAGAAAAACTCAAGCATATTCCTGTCCAAAATGCAAATACAAGACATTAAAAAAATCATCTAAGACATTTGTTTTTGCTCATGTTCTTTCACATGCAACAGATTTTAAGTAATCTTAGGACATCACTGATGACCAAAAAATATTTGATTTGTATCTTTTAACTGAATTCAATCTGTTTACTGAAATATGCTGTAGTACCAGTGAAGGATCTAATCAAATATGTGGTTTGTATGAATTTGATGCGGAATTGCAATACCACCAGTCCTCTTAATATTGTTGTAAGTTATTAAATAAGGTACTCTTGGGCATTGGGACATCATTAATCTAAACCTGAGGTCACTGATATCGCTTGAAAGAGTCCATTAGTAGGGAAGAGAATTTTCCGTAAATTAACATACATGTTGTAATTCCTTATATTTTGAAATTCATGTGATTCTCCGTAAATTCTGTCCTTGTGCCAGAGGGAAACTTTTATCCTCAGGGTTGAACATATTTAAAATGGTGAAAATATAATCAAACGAGTATGATATTTTTCTGTCATAGAGCATCAATCTGTTCAAAAGAATAAGTGACTTATTATATCGATATTGTGTATTATTTTTTAATTACCATTTATATTTTGAATTTCAATACGGACATTTGTATTATAGTAGATACTATACAAGATATTGGTGCCGTCAAGTTGTTTACTTTGAGACGTACATTTGCCCAAAAACTTAGTTCTCTCTATCTTGACACCCAGACCTCTCCGTAATTTCTAACAAGGGATTATTCTTATTTCTTCATCTAATACTGTAAAACATGTAGTTAATACAACTAGATATTTTTTTTCCAAGATACATTATGTAAATTCTAAATGTAGCCTATTATTATTAAGACAGATTGGGAAATCCTGAATAGAGATAGATCTAAGGTAAATCTAGATCTATAATCAAAACTGGGCATGACTTGAGACTATAATCGTTGTAGATGATTTTCATTCCAAAGCAAATACATGTACAGTAAATATAAATGAAGATCTAAATATTAGTTATTTTGCTTTTTACAAGGCCATGTGGAGCATAGTGAGAATTTTTAGACCCATTCAATTTTTATGATTAATATAATAATAATAATAATTATATCCAGCTCAAATGTCTTAAAAGGAAAGATAAAGATGAGGAGCCCAGTTCTCAATATGTAAGCCAGAATAATTAAAGACTTTTACATATACTCTGAGTAAATCTTTATATAAATGGTGCCTCAGTTGAGGCAGTAAAACACAGAAAGCAATGAACATTTGGGGGACTCAGCTGTAGATGGACAACAGACCATTCACCTCTCTTGGACTGATGAGCACAGGAAAAAAAAAATGAGCTAAAGCAGTAGGAAAAAATGGTCCACAATGGGTGGGGGGGGGGAGGGAGAGAGAGAGAGAGAGAGAGAGAGAGAGAGAGAGAGAGAGAGAGAGAGAGAGAGAGAGAGAGAGAGAGAGAGAGAGAGTGCTGCTGCCTACACCGCTCATATTGACTGATTTTAAAAAATTCAGTAAAAAATTTTGGAAGGACTTTCGAATGGGCCGGGCACGTGTACTCCAGAGAACACTCTCGATTCAAATTTTCAACAGGCCAATATTTGACATACAGAACTATCCTCCTCAAGTAAATATAAATCACTTTCTAACACTGAATTGCCAATAAAAAAAACCCCTGCGGTTAGATATATCCTATATAACAATATCTTAATACTGTACACACAATGTACCAAAACCAACGGCTCCGATCGAAGGTCCTACCAAAATTTTGTGTCCAGTTCTCATCCCAGTAATAGCTTTTTGTTGGTTGAAATATTTTTGAGAGATTTTCATGGCTGTCCAAAGCAAGTTTTTGTCTTTGACTTTATACTGCAACGTATACAAAATTTAATGCTCGACTTGAATGTCGTGATAACAGTAATTGTCGAGGCAATGATAAGAGGCCTTGCATTGAAAGTTTATATTATTTTTTATGAAGAAAGATTTAGGTGTTTTTCTTTTACTGATTTAAGTTTCATTTACAGTGTTATCAATGCTCAAACTTTCAGAGAAAGTTTTTTTAAGTATAACTTTTGACTAGAACATCACATGATCATAGTGCCGTTTTCAGTAACATCCTTGCATGTTCTTTCATATCAATAAAATTAAGGAATTAGACAAAGTTGTTGGAACACTTATCCAATCACTTTTATTGAATCATAACATCAGAAAATGTTGCCACAATGATTTAAATTTTTTATTGGTCTTAAACATGACATAAAATTCACTACCGGTAGCTAATATGGATCAGTGCGCTAGTGTCTCTCCTGACAAAACAAGAAAAAGAAAAAATGTTTTTGGTATGTCCGAGTTACATTTTCCTTAATAACGGTCAAAAGTTAGATCTGCCTATGGGAGGAAATATAAAATCAATCTGTCTCCTTGAGCCACTACAAGTGACAAAGATTGATACATTTGGTATTAATGAATTGCATAGAGAATCATTATTTAACTGACTTTGATAGTCTATATTGAAAAACTTACAGAACTGTTGTAACCTCAGCTTTATATATACAAATGCATATACATTTTTTTTAAGTTTCGATGAAAATTTTAATCCTTTTTTTAATCACACCTAGTGATAAAAAGTGTGTGATGTCTAATATATCTCTTTTAAACAAGTCTTAAGAAGAACATGCACAGCTGCTTTAGATTGCTGAAGTCAAGCAGTACATGATTTTCTGGGCCCAAGTTATTTTCACCATTGAAATACAATTTTATACAATTGGAAGCATTCATTAACCATTTGAAAATCCAAAACACAAAATTAATGCAGCAAGTATCGTTTAAATATTAAAGAATAAAAAAAACAAGGCAGCATTTTCTCAAACTCATGTTCAGTCCAAATGCTTTGTTCTAAATGTTGGGCTCAAAAAATGCGGATTTTTTTTTATAAACTTGTACTTAAAATCTCGGTAAGGCAGAAGAGTGGGATCCGTATGAATATATTTTTAGGTAAAATCTCAATTTGAAACAGGATGTTCTCGCTTTTTTTCTAGCTCTCATTCTGTTCTTATTTTACTGGGTTTAATGGGGTAAGTTGGGTGATTGAAAGTCTCATGTTTGGTCCATACTGCTGAAGCTTGATTGGAATTATTAACCTTACACAGCATGTTTTCTGACGACTAGAAATATGTCTGGGAGTGTGCCAGAGGAGACATAGGGAGGAAAGGAAACATAAATAGTAACACACCAACAATGGGGATGGGAGGAAAGTGCCCGTGTAATTTTTACTGCAACAGAAGGAACAATCCCTCAGCTGCAGCAGGGAGAAATAGGCTCTCATTTTATTATTACTATTATTATTATTATTATTATTATTATTATTATTATTATTATTATTATTATTATTATTATTATTATTATTATTATTATTATTATTATTATTATTACTACTACTACTACTACTACTACTACTACTACTACTACTACTACTACTACTACTACTATTATTATTATTATTATTATTATTATTATTATTATTATTATTATTATTATTATTATAATTATTATTAGTTTTTTCTATTATTTTTATCCTTGTTTATTTATTTGTGTTCAAGACATTAAGGACACTTGTTTCAACTCATTTAATGTATAATGTGAAAAATAGAACTGGATCTCTTTGTCAATTAAGTCAAAGAAGTTAATAATAAAATATAAATTCCATGTCGACATTTTCTGAATTGTGTCCCCTTGTGCTGTTTCTTGGATCTTTTGTTGATTTTAAAATAAACCTTTTCTGTCATAATCAAACTGAAGCTGCTGTGTATTGATATTTCAAAGGAAAACATTTTTTTCTTCGTCTGATTCAAAGTTAGCATTTTATCATGGGAAAGGTCCATAGGATTTAGGTAAATTTTACTGGTCTGTTCTCCTTGTAGCGGTGCGATTTTAATACGTTACTCGTCTTGTTTGAAGCGCAGGCAGGCCAGCATAACCCACGCTGCAGCATCTGATAATGCTTCCTTGAGGCTTAACTGTGGCGTCATCGTTGCCAGAGAAGTGCCGCTCATATATCCTCTCCTTTGGGGCAACTCGCTTGATTTGCTCTATTCTGGCTACTAACATTGCAATTTATTTGTAATACTGCAATAAAAAAAACTTAAATCCTTTCTCTGAGCCAAGACTAAGACTAGAGGTGTTTGACTGTATGAACCGAGGAGAAACCATTCATTCTTGTTGGACTGCACAGCTCAACTCTGCTGATCACCATTGTTTGATTGTATGAACCGAAGAGAAACCATTCATTCTTGTTGGACTGCACAGCTCAACTCTGCTGATCACCATTGTTTGATTGTATGAACCGAGGAGAAACCATTCATTCTTGTTGGACTCTACAGCTCAACTCTGCTGATCACCATTGTTTGACTGTATGAACCGAGGAGAAACCATTCATTCTTGTTGGACTCTACAGCTCAACTCTGCTGATCACCATTGTTTGACTGTATGAACCGAGGAGAAACCATTCATTCTTGTTGGACTCCACAGCTCAACTCTGCTGATCACCATTGTTTGACTGTATGAACCGAGGAGAAACCATTCATTCTTGTTGGACCCCACAGCTCAACTCTGCTGATCACAATTGTTTGACTGTATGAACCGAGGAGAAACCATTCATTCTTGTTGGACCCCACAGCTCAACTCTTCTGATCACCATTGTTTGACCATAGCGATGATACGATTACCAACAGGACTGTTTAACAAAGTACGTGTGTCTCAACAAGTTCATGCACGCAAGACAAGACTGAAGTGAAAAGGACATGACATAACTGACCAGACTTAGATGTTGCAGTATGTAGCAGTAAAATATCTCAAAGAGAGCAGAGGAAAAACAAATAAAAAGGTTTCTCAACCACATTGAATGAGCTATTAATCTGTCAGTCTCATAATGAAATGAAAAAAGAAAAGTATTGTATAAATTTCCTTTTTTCTTTCAAGCTATCCAGTGGTGAATATGGCATAAGGTTATCACATTCTCACTCTAACGACATGATTAGATCAGGATTTTTGGCTGTTTTAAAATAATAATATTCGGTGATATGGGATTATATTTATTTATATATAAGCTGAAAACACCGTTCTACAAACTGAATCCTGGTTTCGATTTACCGAGCCTGGGGTGCGGCTGTGTATTTAAAGAGGCTTATAAATGGTCTTGATATCTATCCTTTTACTTACCGGGTACATGATCCAGATACATGCCTCCACCCATCTATCTTTACCTAGAATCTGGATATCTCGATAGTTCTAAACAGAAAATTTATAAATAGAACTTAATTGCTTTTGGAATAAAATAAATCGACTTAATACTCTATCCTTTCCGCAATCTGTTTTTAGATCCTTTCAAACGCTTATTAGAAAGCTGTGAGTTTTGGTGTTAAGTGCAGTAATTCTTAGCCACACAGTTATTTAAACCTAGATAAACACTTCAAGTCGATCGAGACAGACTTTTGCTGTGAAAGAATGACAAAATGGCGTCGAAATTGGTGATCGTAAGTTATCCTATGTTGAAGAAACAAAGCATTTTGGGGGAATCGAGTAAAGCGGTTTGCGTTAATTTTTTTATGATTTGGAACCACATGAATGCTTATTGACGCCTGCAAAGTTTCAAAGGAATGGGTTGACGAACAAAGCCTCCCTAGTCCGCTCATATATATATATATATATATATATATATATATATATATATAGATATAATACGTTTAAAACCTTGAAAGTGAGACACTGTGTGATCCGACACATTCCTCAAGAGTCTGGAGAAAAAATAAACGATGAATTGTAATGAAAAGCAGTCTAAAAAATACTAAAGATATGATATCGATTATGGTTAAAGCACAATACTCAGTGATGCACAAGATATGATATCGATTATGGTTAAAGCACAATACTCAGTGATGCACAAGATATGATATCGATTATGGTTAAAGCACAATACTCAGTGTGCACATATCGATTATGGTTAAAGCACAATACTCAGTGATGCCCAAGATATGATATCGATTATGGTTAAAGCACAATACTCAGTGATGCACAAGATGTGATATCGATTATGGTTAAAGCACAATACTCAGTGATGCACAAGATATGATATCGATTATGGTTAAAGCACAATACTCAGTGATGCCCAAGATATGATATCGATTATGGTTAAAGCACAATACTCAGTGATGCACAAGATATGATATCGATTATGGTTAAAGCACAATACTCAGTGATGCCCAAGATATGATATCGATTATGGTTAAAGCACAATACTCAGTGATGCACATATCGATTATGGTTAAAGCACAATACTCAGTGATGCCCAAGATATGATATCGATTATGGTTAAAGCACAATACTCAGTGATGCACAAGATATGATATCGATTATGGTTAAAGCACAATACTCAGTGATGCACAAGATATGATATCGATTATGGTTAAAGCACAATACTCAGTGATGCACAAGATATGATATCGATTATGGTTAAAGCACAATACTCAGTGATGCCCAAGATATGATATCGATTATGGTTAAAGCACAATACTCAGTGATGCACAAGATATGATATCGATTATGGTTAAAGCACAATACTCAGTGATGCACAAGATATGATATCGATTATGGTTAAAGCACAATACTCAGTGATGCCCAAGATATGATATCGATTATGGTTAAAGCACAATACTCAGTGATGCACAAGATATGATATCGATTATGGTTAAAGCACAATACTCAGTGATGCCCAAGATATGATATCGATTATGGTTAAAGCACAATACTCAGTGATGCACAAGATATGATATCGATTATGGTTAAAGCACAATACTCAGTGATGCACAAGATATGATATCGATTATGGTTAAAGCACAATACTCAGTGATGCCCAAGATATGATATCGATTATGGTTAAAGCACAATACTCAGTGATGCCCAAGATATGATATCGATTATGGTTAAAGCACAATACTCAGTGATGCACAAGATATGATATCGATTATGGTTAAAGCACAATACTCAGTGATGCCCAAGATATGATATCGATTATGGTTAAAGCACAATAGTCAGTGATGCACAAGATATAATATCGATTATGGTTAAAGCACAATACTCAGTGATGCCCAAGAATCTTCATTAAATGGAAAAGCGACTGAAGAAAAGGAAATGATAATGGCGCCAAAAAGTAGTAAGGGCCAAAAGGAAAAAAAAAACCCTTCAATTTACCCTATAAATTTGAGCAAATATAAAAAAAAAACAGTTAATACCCCTTAAAAGATGACCAACAAAGTACCGGTATTTATATCTAGCAGAAAATAATGTATTACCTGTAAATAAGCATAATATAGCTAAAAACACATTCAGTTATCTCTGTTCAGTTCACATGGAAATCCAGCAGTTTAAACAAGTTACCAGACATTGCACCTTAGGATCCTCACAGTTCCACAACCAATTTAAGATACATGTAAATCATTCCCTGACTAAGATGACATTCCAAGCGATCTTATATCTTTTTTTTTCTGTCGGAATGCGGTGATTCCATATCAATGTGTTAGCTTAGGCCTCGATTACTCCGGAAGGAAAATAATAGCTTATTTTCGGCTGGAGAGGACTAATCACAATTTCTTTAAAAACAAGAACACATGTATCTGTGTAACAAGTAAAGATCTAGGAAATTGGCGCCCTCTATATAAAGGCATTAAATAAAAGATGCTTATCAAGACATCGACCTTATATTACAAAGTAGAGGGTAGAGGCTCTTTAAAATAAATAAATGATTATGTTGATGATGGAAAAAAGTGCTTGACATTATAGATCACGAGAGACGATAGATGAACAAAAAGCATTGCTTTAAATTTTGACTAAAAATGTTTGATACAGCTCAGTTATTTCAGGGTTGTTGAAAAACTCGCGCTGAGATTGTTACTTGGCTGCTGGTGAGACTATTGAGAGAGAACAAACAACAGGATAGAATCAACAGCGCCATGGAATCTCTTACTACATGCAATGAATTAGTGTCAAAATGCGAGTCAAGTTCGAACCAACAATATTATGACTTTAAAGAAATATAAAAAAAAAGAAAAAAAAAACTTATAGAATAAAGAAACACCATGCACTTAAAACTTTCTGGTAATGAATTAGAATAAAGTGCACAATCAAGGAATCAGGAAAGACAAAATGTTCATATTATGGACAGGGATGCCAAGTAGATCTATATGTCTCAACACATCAAATTAGGAAAGTTTTTGTCGATAAGTAAAAGTTTTGAACCATGAAGTGTTAAAACGAGTATTGTGATGGCCGCTACATTATAGGAAGATTAAAGAAGATCGTGGATATTGTTCTAATGCTGAAAGACTTGATTTTCTTCTGTGCAAAGAGTCTCAAAACATGCTTCATGATGGTCTGATTTTGAAAATGAAAAAAAAAAAATCCAGGATAGTTCATTAAAAAATGCAACATAAATCATATGATACATAACTTCCCGAACTCCACCCCTTCTCTCTCTCAAAAAAAAAAACAACAAAAAACAAAAAAAAACCTTATCAAATTTTACAACTATTAATCTTTCAGAAAATTCTTATATTTGAATGCTGACTAAACGGTAAACCCAATAATTGTTCAGGTTTGCTAATGGTGGCGGGCGGCGGCTAGACGTGCGTAGAGTGAACACAATGCTAGAGGGGCTACTGTTGAAAAAATCTGGAGATAAAAATCAATGCTCAAAACGTCCGTTTCTCTACTTTGACTGCAATGATAGCCGCAAAGAGAGTTTGAAAAGATAAGGGCAACTGACTTGCTGTTTACGCCAGTAACAGAGGGGTTTTGAAAGGAACGAAACAAACCGTGTTATTGTTTTGGATCACTTAATCAGCTTCTTTAGATGGGAAATCTGGCAGATCACCAACTATGCCAGATTTGCATGTAAAATGCCAATATCCCAATGAAAATTTGAAAACTTCATCAAAATCGGAAAACATGTTATATATTGGTAGCATCTGTCTTTTGGTGCATTAATTTCAATGCATGATTGTCTAAGTTTTGTTTCCTTTTTTATCTACAAAAAGAAAAAGAAAAAGTAAAAGGGCTTGTTATGTTTCTGGCAAAACGCTAGCAAAGATCGAGAAAGGGACAACAGATTTATCTCCGGCAATACAACCAGCACCAATGCTCTCAATCCTTTCATGGCTTGGCTAAGATTTCCCTAACATGGCATAAAACCATGTAGGATATTTCTCAGCTTATATCCCGACTCGGAACATTCAATAGAATGATTATTACTTCATGTCCCATTTATAACATTAATCGCCTTTGCAAAACATTTTCACATCCCTCCCTGCCTCCTTTCCTTAGAACAAACAACAAAAAACAACAACAAACCACCAAAGCTCTCGCATATACCGGTACACGCACAAACGGTGTCGATCGATGAAGAAGAAAACTTTGGCAAATGAATTTTTTCTCTTTACTGCAGATCTTGGACTGCTTCAAACTACATGATTTGAAAACACTAGGTTGTCTCTATCGATGATGAAGGAAAAAATAAATATTCGCCGAGGCAGGACGTGGAGAGAATTATTGCCTGCTTGCTCAAAAACGTAAGGACAAAAGACGACTGAACAGAAAAAAAGCTCAATGAGAACATGTCACTGACTGTTCCAGACAGTTACTGTAGTTTGTAGACAAAAGTATTCTAGCGATGCTGTCCTTAGATAGAAGGCAATAGAGGCAATGCATGAACCGATAACATTTTCTTTCCGCCCTGTATATTGCCGTTCGTATATCATAATTATCAATACTAGCCCAGCATAAGTGGTGATGCTCTGAACCCCTTGCTCGTTAGGTCAGATCAGATAAAAATATCGATTTCTATCTCCTATCACTTCAACAGCGTAGCATAATTCTGAAAAAAAAAAAAAGGGCGTTACATGTTTCATACTATTCTATCTGCTCAATCCGTGAGAGAAACTGAAGTTTTGCTGCTTCAAAAGTTTAAGCGTTACTTCACATATTATAGATCAGTCTTGTAACTTATTCTAAACCATCTCGCTTATAATGGTTAGCCTATATCTTTCTTTAGAGGTGTTAATGTTTCGCACGTTCTGTGATGTTTACTCACACAAAGACATTTACTCTCTATTGGCATCGATTTATCGAGGAGACTCTGCAGGTCTACCACGAAGGCAAGCAGCGGACAGCTGATCTGTAATTGATCTGGGTTTGCAGTTGGAGGCACCGCCCATGTCGCACTTCCGCCACAGCGTAATCTGCCTGCTTGTTTTGGTTCATCGTAGAGGAAATTTGGTTCATTGCTTATGACTTTGTATCTTGAAAGCAAAGTGATATTTGTTCATTCCATATCTGTGGCTAAAAAACTTGTACAGGACGTACCCGCACCAGTAAACAATATTCATTACTCAAAGGAAAAGAAGAAAAAAGGACTCAATTCTGACTAAAGTAACCACATATAATATTGTTGTTCGTATAGTTAGCCTCTCACTGCCTTGTCAATAAACACAACGAATGAGACTTGAACTAAAATCTGATTTCCAAAGATATTGATTTTTCGCGCATGCGTATTATCCGAGACTCTGCGCAGGTCAGGAACATGTCACTTCCGCCTCAATCATGCCTCCAGGGTATTGACAACACGGTACTGGTAACTCTGGTGCGGCCAGGGCGCTAGTGGGGATTAGAGTGGTAACAGCAACACTGGTACATGTACTACTGACGGTGACTGGTCAAAGCACGAGAGAGAGAGAGAGAGAGAGAGAGAGAGAGAGAGAGAGAGAGAGAGAGAGAGAGAGAGAGAGAGAGAGAGAGAGAGAGAGAGACAGACAGACAGAGAGAGACAGACAGACAGAGAGAGACAGAGAGAGACAGAGAGAGACAGAGAGAGACAGAGAGAGACAGAGAGAGACAGAGAGAGAGAGAGAGAGAGAGAGACAGAGACAGACAGACAGAGAGAGACAGACAGACAGAGAGAGACAGAGAGAGACAGAGAGAGACAGAGAGAGACAGAGAGAGAGAGAGAGAGAGAGAGAGACAGAGAGAGAGAGAGACAGAGAGAGACAGAGAGAGAGAGAGAGAGAGAGAGAGAGAGAGAGAGAGAGAGAGAGAGAGAGAGAGAGAGAGAGAATTTTATTTGAAATTGGGCTGAACGTCACGACTTACTACTGTCGAATCAAACAAATAGTTTTACTTAAGCAAGGTACACTTCATGCAATCATCTTTTAAGGTCTTTTCTTTTTAACACAAATTAATTTTCTGTTCACCTAAAGCTCTACGTTAGTAAATGAAGAAATATTCTGTGGCAGTTTCCATTAATTTGCTTATAGTCTGTGCGCATCAAAATCAGAGATTTAAAAGAGAAAATGAGAAATAAACGTGAATGCGTTGCAAAATAGAGCATTTCGACCTTTGAGAGCAATGCAAGAGGAGACCAGAGAGGGAGACAAGAGGCCATCGTAAAACAGAACCTCAGAAAATTTCACACCACTAAAGGGAGAAAAAAAGCATAGCGATGATCTAATCATCAAAATTAATCATGAATATTCATTGCTCTCTGTAAGAGACAAATTCAAAGTGGTATCATTAGAATCATGATCTGAAGGAATGCATTCTAGAGAAAACTCGGAAAAGAAAATTTAAATCATTACGAATGAACGTTATAAAAGACCAAATACCATGGCAAATGAAGCATGCAAAGTTAGAAAACGACCAAGAAAGAAAAACAAACAAAAACGATGAAATATTGGTCAAAATTTGAATAAGCTAAATAAGAAAGGTGACAGGGATTTTTTAGATATACCTGGAAAAAAAAAGGGAATTGAAAAGCTGCACAGCACAGCACCGTGAGCCGTGAGGGATGTGTGTGTGTGTGGGGGGGGGGAGGGGGTGTGTGGCGTGCACCAGGCGATACATGCTGCACCTGGGCGGCTACCCCCAGGAGGGTTGGACCGATGAAAAGGGTGGAGGGAACGCGTTAAAAACTTTCTTTAATCTTACAGGAAGCGGAAGTAATCCAACTCAATCAAGTAGCTTATGCCATCTATCGGATTCATAAATATGGTGTTTGGCAAGCATCTTTTAGATTATAAGGTAATCAAATTTAGCTGTTAATGCAAATCTAAATTTTCAGATAAGTAATTTAGATGAAAATTGCATGTCGTCGTCGTCGGATTTGATGTATAGTTGTAAGGCACAATTAAAATATACAATTTTATATAAAATATACGGCTCTTAAAATAGCAAAATACTATTTTCTTCTCCTTCCATTTCTGTTTAAATCACTGTGGGTTGTTTCCTATTTATTTATGTTTGGTGAAGGAGTGAAGCCGAAAGCTTACGTGTTGTGTGTGTGGTTTTTTTTCTTTCTTAAATTCTAACAGCTGCACGATAACTGTTTTTTTTTTCTCTTTCTTTTTTAATCTCGCCTCGCAAATATAAAGATCGAGGTTTCCGTCTTGGTTCTAGATGTTTCTGTTTGCAAACTCTAAGCCTAGTTACTGCCAGTTCAAAAGTCGCCTTGAGTGAGAACTAACAAAGTACAAGCTTTACGGAAAGGAATAACGTAACGATAAAAACGATCAATAGAAAAAAAAAAAAAATCATAAGCATTTTGAATTCATACTTTATGCTCTTTTGTATTTTACTTTGATGAAATATAAACAAGAAGATACTTTATTCTTATTCAGTAAAAGTTGCATTTGCACGGTAAGCAGTTATGCCTAAAATGAATACAAATTTTGATGTAGAGTATAGCAGAGTGTGGCACCTGTTAAAGCTTTCCATGCAGAACGTAATAAACTATGAAGATCAAGATCTAGGTCCGTGACAACATGAAGGTGTGTCATGAGATCAACCATTGTAAAGTAATAATACCACTGCAGTGTCCGAGGACTGTTGATCATAACATGAAGGTGTGTCACGAGATCAACCATTGTAAAATAATAATACCACTGCAGCGTCCGAGGACTGTTGATCATAACATGAAGGTGTGTCACGAGATCAACCATTGTAAAATAATAATACCACTGCAGTGTCCGAGGACTGTTGATCATAACAGGAAGGTGTGTCACGAGATCAACCATTGTAAAATAATAATACCACTGCAGTGTCCGAGGACTGTTGATCACAACAGGAAGGTGTGTCACGAGATCAACCATTGTAAAATAATAATACCACTGCAGTGTCCGAGGACTGTTGATCATAACAGGAAGGTGTGTCACGAGATCAACCATTGTAAAATAATAATACCACTGCAGTGTCCGAGGACTAATGATCATTCTGGTCAAGCGAGGGCTTGGATGAATGCCTCAATCTTTGTTTTCCAGTTTCCTCTGTGCATAGCTGGCCGTAAACTAAAACTTTTATGTTCATTTTTTGGCTCTTCTATCAGTTTTATGGGTCATTTCCACATCATGTCTATTAAAGATTTTGGAGAAGATTTCAAAAGGAGGAAAAAATATTTTTGCTCTCTAAACGACGGCATTTCTGTTCCTTCGTTTTTCAAATATTCGTCAAACATAACGGCTCAAAAGTCTGAGTATAGGGTACTTTTTTTTCAATAGAAAATTGAAAGAACATTTTGTGTGTAACGCTGTGTAGATCTCTCCCAGACCCTTGAGATGGGAGCACCGAGTTCTCACACTCAGTCTGGTGGAAGAGGAGATTTAGCAATAGATACTCACGTCTAATTATCTCGGTTATTTATAGTTGAATAACAAGATGAATAACAAGATTGCCGTTGACACAACAATAATGGCTTGCCATATAAGTCAAGGCTAAACTGAATGATCACGAAATAAGTATTGATCCTCAAGTAAGATAAAGCAACAGAAAGTATCACGAAACAAGTAATGATCCTCAAGTAAGATAAAGCAACAGAAAGTATCACGAAACAAACCGATGAGGCACGTTTAAAAAGATATGGAAAATCATCCTGGAGAGAATCTACATTGATTGCGAGAAGCACCGGTTCGTGGTGCAAACTAATTCTTAAAACTTTAGTCTATTATTTCTTTGATTTAATTGTTCTCTTTACCTATTTTGTTTATTTTTTAATTGTTCTCTATACCTCCCCCAGTGTTTGTTTCTAATTGTGTCTTGCAGCAATACACCCAGCTCTCCTGTAACATCTAATTTTAATTCAGCTACCGTTTGACTAGAAATTAGAATAATCCCTTAGGTCAGATTAGAATTGCGTTACACATTGGACTTCCTTAGTGAACTCATCCCGGGCGGTGTTTCCTTATGGCGACCTCATGTGACCGGTTCATTGTCTGAATCAGCGGCAGTCATCAGGGGATACAGTCTTACAGATGGGCTCCTCTTAGTGAAAATCTCTCATACTGTGCTTATTTATTGATAAGCTAATGGGATGAGGTAGGATGGAGTCTGATTGTTTGACAGCATAGCAAGGTCGATTGACTTAGCTGCTAATGAAACTCGCCTTTTGGGGCGCATAAACATCGGTTCTTGGTTAGGAGGGAGGAGGCGAGGAGGCGAGGAGGCGAGGAGGGAGGAGGCGAGGAGGCGAGGAGGGAGGAGGCGAGGAGGGAGGAGGCGAGGAGGACGCTGTGAGAAGAGCAGGGAAGAGAGAGGAAGGATGGATTGGTGCGAGATAAACGTATTGATTATGATAAGGAAAATTATAAAGATGACGTAACGGAAGGAAGGATAGAGTGAGAAAAGTGATGATTGATAGATAAAGGGATAGATAGATCGAGATAGAGAAAGACGGAGAGAGAGAGAGAGAGAGAGAGAGAGAGAGAGAGAGAGAGAGAGAGAGAGACAGAGAGAGAGAGAGAGAGAGAAACAGAAAGACATATTGAGAAAGTGTAGGAGCGAGAAAAAGAGTGTGTGTGAGAGAACGGTAAGAAGAAAAAGAGTGTGTGAGAGAACGGTAAGAAGAAAAAGAGTGTGTGAGAGAACGGTAAGAAGAAAAAGAGTGTGTGAGAGAACGGTAAGAAGAAAAAGAAAAACAGAAAGAAACAGAAAGACATAGAGGAAAGGAGTAGGACAGAAAAACAGAGAGAGAAAATATATATACACACACACATATGTGTGTGGAGACAAAGCAAAGAGAAAGAGAGAGAGAGAGAGAGAGAGAGAGAGAGA
>JAWDGP010002684.1:362500-370000 GCA_033675545.1 Elysia crispata | reverse complement strand
TCTAGTCATGCTATAAAGCTCACAGAAGCTCTAGAAGTTGTACGTGATTGCCGATCTCTATGATTGACATCGGCCTTGTTTAGTGGGTCTAGTCCTGCTATAAAGCTCACAGAAGCTCTAGAAATTGTACGAGATTGCCGATCTCTATGATTAATGTTTATTTCCTAAATAAAACTCTACTTTGTGTTCCGGAGAACACGATTTTTTTTTAGAATTTTTTCCACATAAATTCGTAACTCGATTAGTGTTGACATCAACCATTCTCATGACGTTATATGTATTTACGATGCATTCAGTGGTCTGGTTTAGTCGTATCTTTGTGGGAGATCTTGTTACTCTTATAATATCATTCCCATTCAATGGTCTAGTTTAGTGGGAGATCTTGTTACTCTTATTATATCATTCCCATTCAGTGGTCTGGTTTACTGGGAGATCTTGTTACTCTTATAATATCATTCCCATTCAGTGGTCTGGTTTACTGGGAGATCTTGTTACTCTTATAATATCATTCCCATTCAGTGGTCTGGTTTAGTGGTATCTTTGTGGGAGATCTTGTTACTCTTATAATATCATTCCCATTCAGTGGTCTGGTTTAGTGGGAGATCTTGTTACTCTTATAATATCATTCCCATTCAGTGGTCTGGTTTGGTGGTATCTTTGTGAGAGATCTTGTTACTCTTATAATATCATTCCCATTCAGTAATCTGGTTTAGTCGGAGATCTTGTTACTCTTATAATATCATTCCCATCCAGTGGTCTGGTTTAGTGGTATCTTTGTGGGAGATCTTGTTACTCTTATAATATCATTCCCATTCAATGGTCTAGTTTAGTGGGAGATCTTGTTACTCTTATAATATCATTCCCATCCAGTGGTCTGGTTTAGTGGGAGATCTTGTTACTCTTATAATGTCATTCCCATTCAGTGGTTTGGTTTACTGGGATCTTTGTGGGAGATCTTGTTACTCTTATAATATCATTCCCATTCAGTGGTCTGGTTTGGTGGGATCTTTGTGGGAGATCTTGTTACTCTTATAATATCATTCCCATTCAGTGGTTTGGTTTACTGGGATCTTTGTGGGAGATCTTGTTACTCTTATAATATCATTCCCATTCAGTGGTTTGGTTTACTGGGATCTTTGTGGGAGATCTTGTTACTCTTATAATATCATTCCCATTCAGTGGTTTGGTTTACTGGGATCTTTGTGGGAGATCTTGTTACTCTTATAATATCATTCCCATTCAGTGGTCTGGTTTGGTGGTATCTGTGTTGGAGATCTTGTTACTCTTATAATATCATTCCCATTCAGTGGTCTGGTTTGGTGGTATCTTTGTGGGAGATCTTGTTACTCTTATAATATCATTCCCATTCAGTGGTCTGGTTTACTGGGATCTTTGTGGGAGATCTTGTTACTCTTATAATATCATTCCCATTCAGTGGTCTGGTTTGGTGGTATCTGTGTTGGAGATCTTGTTACTCTTATAATATCATTCCCATTCAGTGGTCTGGTTTAGTGGTATCTGTGTGGGAGATCTTGTTACTCTTATAATATCATTCCCATTCAGTGGTCTGGTTTGGTGGTATCTGTGTTGGAGATCTTGTTACTCTTATAATGTCATTCCCATTCAGTGGTTTGGTTTACTGGGATCTTTGTGGGAGATCTTGTTACTCTTATAATATCATTCCCATTCAGTGGTCTGGTTTACTGGGATCTTTGTGGGAGATCTTGTTACTCTTATAATATCATTCCCATTCAGTGGTCTGGTTTACTGGGATCTTTGTGGGAGATCTTGTTACTCTTATAATATCATTCCCATTCAGTGGTCTGGTTTGGTGGGATCTTTGTGGGAGTTCTTGTTACTCTTATAATATCATTCCCATTCAGTGGTCTGGTTTGGTGGTATCTGTGTTGGAGATCTTGTTACTCTTATAATATCATTCCCATTCAGTGGTCTGGTTTAGTGGTATCTGTGTGGGAGATCTTGTTACTCTTATAATATCATTCCCATTCAGTGGTCTGGTTTAGTGGTATCTGTGTGGGAGATCTTGTTACTCTTATAATATCATTCCCATTCAGTGGTTTGGTTTACTGGGATCTTTGTGGGAGATCTTGTTACTCTTATAATATCATTCCCATTCAGTGGTCTGGTTTGGTGGTATCTGTGTGGGAGATCTTGTTACTCTTATAATATCATTCGCATTCAGTGGTCTGGTTTAGTGGTATCTGTGTTGGAGATCTTGTTACTATTATAATATCATTCCCATTCAGTGGTCTGGTTTGGTGGGATCTTTGTGGGAGATCTTGTTACTCTTATAATATCATTCCCATTCAGTGGTCTGGTTTGGTGGGATCTTTGTGGGAGATCTTGTTACTCTTATAATATCATTCCCATTCAGTGGTCTGGTCTAGTGGTATATTTATGGGAGATCTTGTTACTCTTATAATATCATTCCCATCCAGTGGTCTGGTTTAGTGAGAGATCTTGTTACTCTTATAATATCATTCCCATCCAGTGGTCTGGTTTGGTGGTATCTGTGTTGGAGATCTTGTTACTCTTATAATATCATTCCCATTCAGTGGTCTGGTTTGGTGGTATCTGTGTTGGAGATCTTGTTACTCTTATAATATCATTCCCATTCAGTGGTCTGGTTTAGTGGTATATTTATGGGAGATCTTGTTACTCTTATAATATCATTCCCATCCAGTGGTCTGGTTTAGTGAGAGATCTTGTTACTCTTATAATATCATTCCCATCCAGTGGTCTGGTTTGGTGGTATCTGTGTTGGAGATCTTGTTACTCTTATAATATCATTCCCATTCAGTGGTCTGGTTTGGTGGGATCTTTGTGGGAGATCTTGTTACTCTTATAATATCATTCCCATTCAGTGGTCTGGTTTGGTGGTATCTGTGTTGGAGATCTTGTTACTCTTATAATGTCATTCCCATTCAGTGGTTTGGTTTACTGGGATCTGTGTTGGAGATCTTGTTACTCTTATAATATCATTCCCATTCAGTGGTCTGGTTTGGTGGTATCTTTGTGAGAGATCTTGTTACTCTTATAATATCATTCCCATTCAGTGGTCTGGTTTGGTGGTATCTTTGTGAGAGATCTTGTTACTCTTATAATATCATTCCCATTCAGTGGTCTGGTTTGGTGGTATCTTTATGGGAGATCTTGTTACTCTTATAATATCATTCCCATTCAGTGGTCTGGTTTGGTGGTATCTGTGTTGGAGATCTTGTTACTCTTATAATATCATTCCCATTCAGTGGTCTGGTTTGGTGGTATCTGTGTTGGAGATCTTGTTACTCTTATAATATCATTCCCATTCAGTGGTTTGGTTTACTGGGATCTTTGTGGGAGATCTTGTTACTCTTATAATATCATTCCCATTCAGTGGTCTGGTTTACTGGGATCTTTGTGGGAGATCTTGTTACTCTTATAATATCATTCCCATTCAGTGGTCTGGTTTGGTGGTATCTGTGTTGGAGATCTTGTTACTCTTATAATATCATTCCCATTCAGTGGTCTGGTTTGGTGGTATCTTTGTGGGAGATCTTGTTACTCTTATAATATCATTCCCATTCAGTGGTTTGGTTTACTGGGATCTTTGTGGAAGATCTTGTTACTCTTATAATATCATTCCCATTCAGTGGTCTGGTTTACTGGGATCTTTGTGGGAGATCTTGTTACTCTTATAATATCATTCCCATTCAGTGGTCTGGTTTACTGGGATCTTTGTGGGAGATCTTGTTACTCTTATAATATCATTCCCATTCAGTGGTCTGGTTTGGTGGGATCTTTGTGAGAGATCTTGTTACTCTTATAATATCATTCCCATTCAGTGGTCTGGTTTGGTGGGATCTTTGTGGGAGATCTTGTTACTCTTATAATATCATTCCCATTCAGTGGTCTGGTTTGGTGGTATCTGTGTGGGAGATCTTGTTACTCTTATAATATCATTCCCATTCAGTGGTCTGGTTTAGTGGTATCTGTGTTGGAGATCTTGTTACTCTTATAATATCATTCCCATTCAGTGGTCTGGTTTACTGGGATCTTTGTGGGAGATCTTGTTACTCTTATAATATCATTCCCATTCAGTGGTCTGGTTTGGTGGGATCTTTGTGGGAGATCTTGTTACTCTTATAATATCATTCCCATTCAGTGGTCTGGTTTAGTGGTATATTTATGGGAGATCTTGTTACTCTTATAATATCATTTCCATACAGTGGTCTGGTTTGGTGGTATCTGTGTTGGAGATCTTGTTACTCTTATAATATCATTCCCATTCAGTGGTCTGGTTTACTGAGATCTTTGTGGGAGATCTTGTTACTCTTATAATATCATTCCCATCCAGTGGTCTGGTTTGGTGGTATCTGTGTTGGAGATCTTGTTACTCTTATAATATCATTCCCATTCAGTGGTCTGGTTTGGTGGTATCTGTGTTGGAGATCTTGTTACTCTTATAATATCATTCCCATTCAGTGGTCTGGTTTAGTGGTATATTTATGGGAGATCTTGTTACTCTTATAATATCATTCCCATCCAGTGGTCTGGTTTAGTGAGAGATCTTGTTACTCTTATAATATCATTCCCATTCAGTGGTCTGGTTTGGTGGTATCTGTGTTGGAGATCTTGTTACTCTTATAATATCATTCCCATTCAGTGGTTTGGTTTACTGGGATCTGTGTTGGAGATCTTGTTACTCTTATAATATCATTCCCATTCAGTGGTCTGGTTTGGTGGTATCTTTGTGAGAGATCTTGTTACTCTTATAATATCATTCCCATTCAGTGGTCTGGTTTGGTGGTATCTTTGTGAGAGATCTTGTTACTCTTATAATATCATTCCCATTCAGTGGTCTGGTTTGGTGGTATCTGTGTGGGAGATCTTGTTACTCTTATAATATCATTCCCATTCAGTGGTCTGGTTTGGTGGTATCTGTGTTGGAGATCTTGTTACTCTTATAATATCATTCCCATTCAGTGGTCTGGTTTGGTGGTATCTTTGTGGGAGATCTTGTTACTCTTATAATATCATTCCCATTCAGTGGTCTGGTTTACTGGGATCTTTGTGGGAGATCTTGTTACTCTTATAATATCATTCCCATTCAGTGGTCTGGTTTGGTGGTATCTTTGTGGGAGATCTTGTTACTCTTATAATATCATTCCCATTCAGTGGTCTGGTTTACTGGGATCTTTGTGGGAGATCTTGTTACTCTTATAATATCATTCCCATTCAGTGGTCTGGTTTACTGGGATCTTTGTGGGAGATCTTGTTACTCTTATAATATCATTCCCATTCAGTGGTCTGGTTTGGTGGTATCTGTGTGGGAGATCTTGTTACTCTTATAATATCATTCCCATTCAGTGGTCTGGTTTAGTGGTATCTGTGTTGGAGATCTTGTTACTCTTATAATATCATTCCCATTCAGTGGTCTGGTTTACTGGGATCTTTGTGGGAGATCTTGTTACTCTTATAATATCATTCCCATTCAGTGGTCTGGTTTGGTGGGATCTTTGTGGGAGATCTTGTTACTCTTATAATATCATTCCCATTCAGTGGTCTGGTTTGGTGGTATCTTTATGGGAGATCTTGTTACTCTTATAATATCATTCCCATTCAGTGGTCTGGTTTGGTGGTATCTTTATGGGAGATCTTGTTACTCTTATAATATCATTCCCATTCAGTGGTCTGGTTTACTGGGATCTTTGTGGGAGATCTTGTTACTCTTATAATATCATTCCTATTCAGTGGTCAGGTTTAGTGGTATCTGTGTTGGAGATCTTGTTACTCTTATAATATCATTCCCATTCAGTGGTCTGGTTTGGTGGGATCTTTGTGGGAGATCTTGTTACTCTTATAATATCATTCCCATTCAGTGGTCTGGTTTGGTGGTATCTTTGTGGGAGATCTTGTTACTCTTATAATATCATTCCCATTCAGTGGTCTGGTTTGGTGGTATCTGTGTTGGAGATCTTGTTACTCTTATAATATCATTCCCATTCAGTGGTCTGGTTTGGTGGTATCTGTGTTGGAGATCTTGTTACTCTTATAATATCATTCCCATTCAGTGGTCTGGTTTACTGGGATCTTTGTGGGAGATCTTGTTACTCTTATAATATCATTCCCATTCAGTGGTCTGGTTTGGTGGTATCTTTGTGGGAGATCTTGTTACTCTTATAATATCATTCCCATTCAGTGGTCTGGTTTGGTGGTATCTTTGTGGGAGATCTTGTTACTCTTATAATATCATTCCCATTCAGTGGTCTGGTTTGGTGGTATCTTTGTGGGAGATCTTGTTACTCTTATAATATCATTCCCATTCAGTGGTCTGGTTTACTGGGATCTTTGTGGGAGATCTTGTTACTCTTATAATATCATTCCCATTCAGTGGTCTGGTTTGGTGGTATCTTTGTGGGAGATCTTGTTACTCTTATAATATCATTCCCATTCAGTGGTCTGGTTTAGTGGTATCTTTGTGGGAGATCTTGTTACTCTTATAATATCATTCCCATTCAGTGGTCTGGTTTGGTGGTATCTTTGTGGGAGATCTTGTTACTCTTATAATATCATTCCCATTCAGTGGTCTGGTTTGGTGGGATCTTTGTGGGAGATCTTGTTACTCTTATAATATCATTCCCATTCAGTGGTCTGGTTTGGTGGTATCTGTGTTGGAGATCTTGTTACTCTTATAATATCATTCCCATTCAGTGGTCTGGTTTGGTGGTATCTTTGTGGGAGATCTTGTTACTCTTATAATATCATTCCCATTCAGTGGTCTGGTTTGGTGGTATCTTTATGGGAGATCTTGTTACTCTTATAATATCATTCCCATTCAGTGGTCTGGTTTGGTGGTATCTTTGTGGGAGATCTTGTTACTCTTATAATATCATTCCCATTCAGTGGTCTGGTTTAGTGGTATCTGTGTTGGAGATCTTGTTACTCTTATAATATCATTCCCATTCAGTGGTCTGGTTTGGTGGTATCTGTGTTGGAGATCTTGTTACTCTTATAATATCATTCCCATTCAGTGGTCTGGTTTACTGGGAGATCTTGTTACTCTTATAATATCATTCCCATTCAGTGGTCTGGTTTGGTGGTATCTATGTTAGAGATCTTGTTACTCTTATAATATCATTCCCATTCAGTGGTCTGGTTTGGTGGTATCTGTGTGGGAGATCTTGTTACTCTTATAATATCATTCCCATTCAGTGGTCTGGTTTGGTGGTATCTGTGTTGGAGATCTTGTTACTCTTATAATATCATTCCCATTCAGTGGTCTGGTTTGGTGGTATCTTTGTGAGAGATCTTGTTACTCTTATAATATCATTTCCTTTCAGTGGTCAGGTTTAGTGGTATCTGTGTGGGAGATCTTGTTACTCTTATAATATCATTCCCATTCAGTGGTCAGGTTTAGTGGTATATTTATGGAAGATCTTGTTACTCTTATAATATCATTTCCATTTCCACGACTGTCCTCAGAAATCTGCTCCAAGG
>JAWDGP010002684.1:242500-357500 GCA_033675545.1 Elysia crispata | reverse complement strand
CTGTAACCGATTCTGTCCAGTCGCAATATGTCTCAACCGTCAACATTCAAGAAAACATTTCAATACTGGGAAGATCATGAAAACATTTAAAGCTTCATTTTTGAGTCGTTCTTAATGTTCCTCTTATTCTTTATCTTGTAATAGAGTTTTACCACATCTCTCATTCTGATGTATGACTTATATACATACTGTATGAACCTCATGCACATGCTTTGCATTTCAATCGACACAAACACGTCTGTTGCATTGCTAAGCACGTTTTGAACAGTTTTCAAAGCCGCCATTCCAAACTGCAAACAAAATAATTATTGGAAAATTTGTCAATATTGTATCTTATTGTGTTTCATGTTAATGTTACTATGAACAATTTAAATTCATATAAACAATGTTCATTGTTTTGGCTTATAAAAGAAGGAAAATAGTTATTTAAGCCCCCGAAAGCCGTACTACTTCCTGCGTAAATTATTATACTAGAATGTGTGGGAACAGACTATATGCCTAATGCATTGAAATTAAAACCAATATTAGTCTCTGTATCCTAAATCTGGTATTGCTTCCCAGCGTATATGGATACAAACTTTGCAGTCAGTATTGGTTTACAACCCGGGTTCAAACCCGGTCCTATCACAAGATCCATGGACCGACACCTTCTAGTCCAGTGTATGCATCATTTTATGCCGCTTCCAAAGGGCCATGCGAGAAGATGGCTCTACTCTACTGTCTTGGTCATCGTATCCATCGTATCACTGCCGAAAACTGCTCCAACTCGCTCAATAGCCTGACAACATGACATCTTTCTCAACCCCAGCTATCCAACAAAAACAGTCTTGGTTTTCGTTTTTTTTTTTTTTTTTTTTGTTTTTTTGCGGGCAATCCATTCACTTTGAATTAGACCTATCCCCATCTTTCTGATTCATTTTTCTACAGGTACGGAAATTTCCTTTTAAGAACAAATATCTAACCCCTACTTTAAATAATTTGTAAAATCCAAATCTATTTACAGATTTAAAAAAAAAAGCCAACAAAATATTCATAATCATGTAGTTTTAAATAAATGCGCGGCTAAGAATTCCCGAAAAGCAGTGCACTATTGTGCACTCAATAAAAACTTCTAATCTGTTTAATAAACTTCTAAATGGATCTGAAAACAAACCATGGGAGATACAGAAGAAGTCGATTTCCTTCACTGAAAACCGACTTTAATATTTACAGCGACTTGGACAAGTTGCTTAAAAGCCTACATATAGTTCGAATAATCCAAAAGCTACACGCCTACTTAATTTACTTTAAAAAGTTGCCAGGAAAAAAAGTTTAAAACAATCCTTACATCTTTACCTTTCAAGAAAATAAAACAATAAACAAACAAAAAACAAAAAAAAAAAAAAAAAAAAAAACTGAAAAAAAAATCAACGAAAAGCAGAACGTATACCATCTAATGAAAATACTCATAGTACAAACACACTTATAGAACCAGCAAAGAGAACTGAAGTTGTTTACTGATTTCTGCAAAAAGAGAAAAGTACTACAAAGGAGTCGATAAAAAGCAATGAAGATGGGAAACCTCTCCTCCCCTCCCTCTCTCTCTCTCTCTCTCTCTCTCTCTTTCTCTTTCTCTTTCTCTCTCTCTTTCTCTCACCTCTCTCTCTTATTCCCCTTCGCAGGGTTCAGCTACTTGATGGAAACATAAAAGAAAAAACAAAAAAACAAAAACGAAACCCCCCCAAGGCTTATTATCAGCCCATTCACGCTATGAACAAGACTAAAGCTCCACCGACAAACCTGTAAGTATCCCGTTACAGTTTAGAAGTTCTCAATGAAAGTTTGAAAGCGATTCATTATTTCGATTTCCGTTGAGTTTCACCCGACAATAAATCTTACACACCGTTCCTAGAAACTCTGCAAGATAATAAGAGGGGAAAACTGGGCGAAACCCCATTCATGGCAAACGTGGAGTCTGAGCGAAAATTTATTTTCCACTATCGGTGCGTTATGGACACGTCAGTGGACAAACGGCCTGTAGATCTGTGACCCGTGAAACGGAGCTGATTGGGTCAAGACGCGGTCAGATCGGGCTGGAGAAAGAGATAAAACACAGAGAAAGATGGATGAATGGGGAGTAAAGTGTATGGAGTGGGACAAATCATGGGAGAGAGGGAGAGTCGGGAAGGGAGAGAATGAGTGATTGGGAGAAAACATGCGTAAAGGGGAAGAAAATAGCAAGAAAGAAAAAGGAAAACAATAGACAAAATGTGCAAAGTGAGACAAAGTAAAATAAGGCTGGAAAAGTAAGAGGGATAAAAAGCGATATAAAGGTAGAAAGAAAGAAAAATACACATGTATAGAGATAGATGGATAGCTAGATCGATGGATAAACAGAGGTAAAGATAAACTTCGAATAATGTGATATATGGATAGAGACAAAGACCGATAAAGAAAGAGAATGATTAAGAGGGAGAGAGATTGAGAGAGGCAGAGAGAAGAGGGTAGAGAAATAAAATAACAGGTCAAGATTTAAGCACCGACTCAAATAAAAATCTACAGAATAGCAATGAAAAGGAGAAATAAAAGGAGTGGAGACAGAGTCGAGAAAAGGTAAGAATGGCAATGGAAACAAGGAAAGAGAGGGACAGGAGAAAGACATAAATGTAGGTAAAATGAGATAGAGAGAGAAAAGTGAACCTGATAAAAAACAGAGATGTAGAAAAGAGAGAGAAAGAGAGAGAGAGAGAGAGAGAGAGAGAGAGAGAGAGAGAGAGAGAGAGAGAGAGAGAGAGAGAGAGAGAGAGAGAGAGAGAGAGAGAGAGAGAGAGAGAGAGAGAGAGAGAGAGAGAGAGAGAGAGAGAGAGAGAGAGAGAGAGAGAGAGAGAGAGAGAGAGAGAGAGAGAGAGAGAGAGAGAGAGAGAGAGAGAGCCAAGCTGATAGAAAAGATGCCAAAGTACCGATACCTCAAATGAGTGGTAGTGGGCGCTAACCGCTAACGGCAGAGGCTGGACTGATAAGGAGTGAAGTAATCTGAGGCTGAACACTTACCCCCCGTGGTGCCGGGGGTGGGGTCGGGGGGTGGGGGGTCGGAGGAAAAAAAAAGATTTTTATAGTCTCAACAAGAGTACAACCTGGACTCGGATAAATCCGTTTTGATTATTTTCTGCATGTTTGAACGTAAAGCAGGAGAAAAAACCCATTTTGCTTATGATCGATAGCAAGTAGAAATAGATTTTATTGGTCTCGAATTGAGTAAAAAAGATAAGAAGTAAACTTTGCTTGCATTAGTGTTTGGATAGTGAGAAGCAATTGATGTAAGATGAAAAGTAGAGTGGCCATATTGGGACTGGAGAATCCATTCATTATGCACGCGGAAAGACATAATTATAGCCAGCACCTCAATCATAGAGCTGTCCGGTTTTTTTCGTTCGTGTGAGATAAACAATCTGCATTGTCTATCTGTGAACAAGCTATAGACTTAACACGACTTATCCCCAAAGCAATCGATCCCCCCCAAAAAAAAATTGGCCATAACAAGAAAGTTCAATGCCTGATAAGTAATCATCACCTCTACAACTAAACCGATAAGGGATTAAATGACGTAAGAAACAAAAGTTAACGTCATTTCAACCAACATAAAATCACGCAGAAAATGGTTTCCTTTATTAAACTGCACGAATTATCTCTAGAGGGAGCAAGAATTATGGACAGGGCCTCGAAAGATCTAATCCTACAATTAAAATTTTCCTCAGATTCTGATCGAAGAAGGGGGGCCAGGGCTGTCTGGATGTTAACATCCTCAATTTATTTTCTGACAGGCTGGATTGACTGTTCTTTCTCTCTCAGACCAAATACGGCAGGCCTAGCTTAGACTGGGCTTGAAAACTAGACATTCAAGCCAGGGAGAGGTGTTAACGGCGTTACACTTTGAGACACTCGTCAAAATGATAATGAAGTTATGATGAGCTACCGGGCTAGATTTCCTCTTTCGACAATGAAAATTGTTTCTGATGATGTTAAAACTTAAAATGTTAAACTTACAATATAGTGTGACCTATTACACT
Source organism: Elysia crispata (assembly GCA_033675545.1). Classification (NCBI taxonomy): domain Eukaryota; kingdom Metazoa; phylum Mollusca; class Gastropoda; family Plakobranchidae; genus Elysia; species Elysia crispata. Next base: position 353,454 of record JAWDGP010002684.1, on the reverse strand, counting down.
GTTAAAACAATACATAGGAATGATACTATTTACACAATAACAACAACAAAATCGTCATCATCATTATCATCAACAACAACAACAACAACGATACTACTGCTACTACTACTACTACTACTACTACTACTACTACTACTACTACTACTACTACTACTACTACTACTACTACTACTACTACTACTACTACTACTACTACTACCACCACTACTACTAATAATAATATATAATGGTGGTGGTAGACGAAAAATGAGAACTATCTAATCGAGCATTCCTAGATCACATAGACAAGTCCACTCTAGGATAAAGTTGTAAATTGCCCATAATTGGAGTGGCAACATTATTTTTTTAAATCAAATTAATGGTTAATTGATTTTATTTTCTTAAAAGGAAAAGTTGAATGGAGAACTACTTCTTGTAAGCACAGCTGGGCAGAGACGGTGGTAACGAAACTGAAAGTACACACACAACACAGGCAGCGATAGTTCTAAAACCGCCTGGAATAGATCTAGATCTTACAGAGTAAATCGAAGCAGAGAATCTAAAAAGGTTGCTTGGACATAGATGCTAGATCTAGAGCCTAGATATTGACGGTAGCTAGGCTCAAATCTCAAGGTTAAAATCTAGAAATAGAGTTTACTTTTAGGGGATTTAAATTCTAGATCTAGATTTTGTGTTCAGGATTATAGACATATCTACACTTGAAAAAATGTAAAAAAAATAAATAATGGTATCAATCATTTTTCAATGATTTAAAAAAAAAAACTTTGAGACAATAGTCACCAGTAGCAATGTAGAGTTCCTTCAAAGTATATTATGTATCTAGTACGAGAAGAGTTCAAGAAGTATTTGGTCTAAATATGAAGCAATAAAAATAGTGCTTGATAATTTGACGCACAAACATGTATCTCTCATCAAGTCACCACGCAGTGATACACATTTTTAAAATTTCTCTTTTACTCTCAAAAGTTCTTAAGAGAAAAAGGACGCATAATAGGTCCCTAACTAGTCTTTGACAGTTTTAATGGCGTCTTTTTTGTAAAGGAAACTGCACCTCTGAGTGATTTTTTTTAGTTGAGGGAACAAAAAAAGTCTGAGGGGTCTAAATCTGGTGAATTAGCTGGATGTGGCAGGACTTGAATGCCGGCCTGTTCTGCTGCCTGTACTGCTTGTTGTCCCCTGTGCCCAGGGTCATTGACATGATGAAGGATGAGCTCATTACTGAGATTTCCAAGTCTTTCTCTCACCAATTCCGACCACAATATCATCAGCCAACTCTAGTAGTAGACTAATAATTATGAATATCCGTTTTCCAGGTAGTCAGTCATAATTATACTTGCAAAGTCCCAGAAATACGAAAACATGACTTTTCCATCCAATGGTAGATCGTCTTTGCCTTCTTCTTTTAAGGAGGAGGGGTTTCCATTTTTTGTATTGATCAATATGATAAATCCATGTTTCATCCATAGTCATCCTGTTTTAAAAGAATTATGCTTCATTGAACCCATTCGTAACACAACTTTGCAGGACTCCATCACAGCTCTCTGTTATTCCAGAGGGCTCTGACCCAACCCTCTACTTTTTTGGCTCACTGGTCAAAACGCGAGATTCCCACCTCGTAGAAACCTTATTCATGTTGAGAAGGTTATGGACAATCAGTACCTATTTTTTAAATCAACTGAAAACGTAACTTCTCACAATAATAATAAAAATACGTGGTAATGATCTCTGATTGTTCTACAATCATTTTAAAAGAAATATGTCAATCTATGTCGGATTAGAAGCAGTTAACTATGATGAATATCAATGGTTTATATAATGACCTCCAAGAGAATATACTGAAGCGTTTACAAAAGGACTATAAAAGAATTTGATTAAAAAAAAATAACAAAGTCTAACGCTAAAACCTGCACTTAAAATCAATACATTTTACGTGCATTCATCTACATATCTACTTAACAATTCACCTATCACTCTCTCTCTCTCTATCTATCTATCTCTCCATCTATCTATCCATCCATCCATCCATCCATCTATCTATCTATCTATCTATCTATCTATCTATCTATCTATCTATCTATCTATCTATCTATCTATCTATCTATCTATCTGCCTACATATCCTTATATCATTAACAACAACAACAAATATGACTTGTGATTTTTTTTCTCGCGATAGAACATCAACAACACATCATAGACACAAAAATGAAATGTATAAAATTCTGCGTCACAGGAGTATTGAGACACCAAGCCAGACTTCCTACTCTGCGTCATGATTGAAGAAATACTCTAGAAGACATGATCCACAGCCAGGCCAACCGGAACTTGGCGAGGGAAAAAGAAGACAATCGCAAATTTAATAGAGACAGTTTTTGGACAGAGATGGCTTTAGGAAACACCCCCCCCCCACCCCCGCTTTAAATGTCCATACTGTGGCGGTCTCCACTTGCTACATTCTTCTTTTGATATTTTTTTTTCTAATGCTGTAAAAGAAAAGCTTGGACGAAGAACGGAAGATGGACGTTTTTCTCCAACCAATGAAGTTACCTGCTTTACTTTTCTAGCAATAGATCACACCAATTTTCTGCCTGTTGTGAGATAAAATAGTGGTTTTTAAGAGATTGGTAAATAAAACTCTAATTAGATTTTAGATGAATATTTATTACTGCATCTGATACAACTCTCTGCCACATTCATATTTATAGAGAAGTTGATCATTATTTCTTAACTGTCTCGGAAACATTCATGATGGACAGTCCGCCTTGATAAAACTAGCCGCACACTCCATGCCGGGCTTTACCGGCTCGGTACTATATCCAGATAACCGGCACAATGAGGTTAGAAGGTTAATTAGCTCATGTTGTACAATTCAAATCTATTTATAGATCCTTTCAAACATTAATTTAGTTAAAACTAAATGCACGGCTTTGAATTTAAGCAAGGCAATACAACATTACTTAATATTTTACAGGTATTCTAAAGAGCATTTAAGTACCCAATCAGCTGAGACTCCATCTAAGCCACAATCATGTGACGCCAGCTCTGGTTCCAAACACTCCGACCTGATGCACAGAGCAGGGATTTATCCTCACTGACCTGCTTGCCTTGTTTGACCAGTTGAGTGAGTTCTACATACATCCATGCATACAAGATCTGATATATATGTATACGAATAAGAGAAAGAATAAAAAAAAGAGAGAAAAGAGAGAGAGAGAGAGAGAGAGAGAGAGAGAGAGAGAGAGAGAGAGAGAGAGAGAGAGAGAGAGAGAGAGAGAGAGAGAGAGAGAGAGAGAGAGAGAGAGAGAGAGAGGGATCATGGCTAATTCTTCCTATCATGGATGTGATTACTTCCCTGAGGGACAAACTCACTTAGTAGTAATTACACGTCTCTAGTCCTGCCAACATGCATTGATTAAAAAAAGATCTTTCAACATGTTGTATCAAATTTAACAATCATATATTGTTATTATGGGAATCGTTCACGTTAACACGATAATCAAGATTTTCTTTTTGTGCACACAAGTTCATAGAGTTAACTTAAGCTTCTCTTTATCGTTGAATGAAGATTAGGTCTCATGTTTGAAACCTACCCTGCCATACTAAATCATATATAACAAGGCTTAGAGTCAAGCAAAAAGGGGACAAACAAAGACAGAAATAATGGTGGAAGACAGGAGACCAAGGCGTTTTAATTTTTATCTCTTACCAAAGCTCATGTTTGAATGTTACTTTTCAGAACTATCATTCACTCTCAGAATATTTTTCTTACCAATTTCTAAACTCTTTGCCTTATATTTCATCTTCTACCTGTAGATCTCTTTTCTTCACTTCTCACCTCTGTCGGTCCTGTCAATCAAGATCTAACGACGTTGTGATCTAGATCTTGGTCTTTCAATATCACCGATTGAACGAATGATCTAACGACGTTGTGATCTAGATCTTGGTCTTTCAATATCACCGATTGAACGAATGATCTAACGACGTTGTGATCTAGATCTTGGTCTTTCAATATCACCGATTGAACGAATGATCTAACGACGTTGTGATCTAGATCCTGGTCTTTCAATATCACCGATTGAACGAATGATCTAACGACGTTGTGATCTAGATCTTGGTCTTTCAATATCACCGATTGAACGAATGATACTTTATATGGTAGAAAAACTTTATTAAGTTTTTACTAAGTCAAAGTGAACATTAGAGCTTCAAACGAGTTGAGAAAATCCTCCTCTACCTATTAAAACACACATTTTGCATGTGTCGCACTCACTCAACTTTTCCCTCATACTTTTACTCCAATAACTACTTCATCTACAAGTTCCGATAAAAATACACGTTACAATATGTCTTTAGTGCAGGTCTGAAAACGTTTTTCCTACAAACAGAAGATAAACTACCATGGAGAAGAACCAAAACTGACGAAGATCTAGATCTAAAGTTAAAGCTTATATTAGTCATTATGAAAGAGAATAAGATGAGAGAACACATCTCCAATACCTCCTTGACCTCTGTATTAATGACCTTACAGCCGAGGGTCTTAACTTCCTGCATCCACTGGACCTTGCTTGAACCGCTGCTTATTAATTTTCTCCCATACCCCTCCTAACTCTCTCATAGAGATCAATTTTCACTGCTTTCTCCAACTGTCAGAAGATCATATCTCGACTTGTACGTGCGTGCGAGCGTGCGTGTGTTTGTTCTCACTATGATGAGAGCAAAGAAGGCAAGTGATAAAAGGTTTGGAAGGAAAGTTTGGGCTGAAATTTTATTTTCCCCGGTCTCTCATCCTCGTGGTATCGCTTTGCTCCGTGTAACGGGCTAAGAAATCTCCGGTCTGAGCGGTCAACATGATCCTCGATGCTCCTCATTGTGTACACGCTACTCTTCCACCCCCTCAAATTCCCTTGGCCGTTATCGATTACGAGTCTGGACTTTTCGGATCAGTGGATGCTCAATGAGTTGTGCTGAAGCAGTGACACAAAAAAAGAAAACAACAACAACAAGAAAAAACACCCATCAACTCACCCAATCAGAGTTCTTTTTTTGCTTCCTGTATTTTCCTTGATGATTCATTATGCTGAGTGCCCTGCCAATCTCTAACATTCCATTTATTCTAAGCTTTTGGTTACACACCGCGGGGAAGGTGTCTATTCAAGAGGAAATCATGGGAAAAAGGGCGGCTCAGAGTGACTACAAATTTGGAAATTTGAGCGATTTGATCTCAAACAGCGGGTCATTCAAGGCTGACCTTGCAAATAAGTTCCCATTGAATATTTGAAAAAAAAAATACAGCAGTATTCAACATACTCTAAACCTTCCACAGACCCTGTTTCAGGTTATCTAACAATGAGCGTATGAAGTTTATAAGAAACTATGTTTCTCACAAATAATGACATGAGTAAATAACCAGAGCTTTTCACAACAAGATACGTATTTCTATATATTCACACAATAAAGAAGCTTTATAATCGATTACCAACATTCTAAAAAAAATCATAAAAAAAGGGGATCGAAAGATTTTATTAACACACACACAACACCACTGCCGCAGAGGTTTCATTGTATCCTGGAGAATTTTTAGACCTTTATCATAAGTGTAACAAAACCGGGGTGGTACATACAGACATAGTCTACACTTTTATCATATTTAATACATACTTAGACTTAGTCGTCAAAATTATCATAAATATAACATATAAAGACATAGTCGACACCATTATCAAAAGTCTAACATAAATAGACATAGTCGACACCATTATCATTATTAGTGTAACTTGTCTAGAAAAAGTCGACAACATTATCATAAGTGTTAAATATAAAGACATAGTCGACACCATTATCATAAGTGAAACATACCTAGACATAGTCGACACCATTATCATAAGTAAAACATACCTAGACATAGTCGACACCATTATCATAAGTGTTACTTGAACAGACATAGTCGACACCATTATCATAAGTGAAACATACCTAGACATAGTCGACACCATTATCATAAGTGTTACTTGAACAGACATAGTCGACACCATTATCATAAGTGTTACTTGAACAGACATAGTCGACACCATTATCATAAGTGTTACTTGAACAGACATAGTCGACACCATTATCATAAGTGTTACTTGAACAGACATAGTCGACACCATTATCATAAGTGTTACTTGAACAGACATAGTCGACACCATTATCATAAGTGAAACATACCTAGACATAGTCGACACCATTATCATAAGTAAAACATACCTAGACATAGTCGACACCATTATCATAAGTAAAACATACCTAGACATAGTCGACACCATTATCATAAGTGTTACTTGAACAGACATAGTCGACACCATTATCATAAGTGAAACATATCCAAACATTGTCCTTACTAATATCACAAGTGTCACATATACAGATATAGTCGATACCATTTTCATACTTATAAAATACCCAGATATGATCGACACCATTATCATGACTGTAACATACAGAATAAAAATCAACACTACTACTCTAAGTGTAACATACCCAGACACAGTCGACACCATTATAATATGTGCGATATGTACAGACACAGTCGACACCATTATGATAATTGTAACATGTACAGATATTATCGACACCATTATCATAAGTGTAATATGTAAAGACATAGTCTACATCATTATCATATGTGTAACATGCCCAGGCAAAGTCCACACTATTATCATAAATGTAAAATACCGAATAAAAATCAACAGCACTTCCATAAGTGTAACTAACCCAGACACAATCGACATCTTTGCTATAGGTGTAATTTATACAGACATAATCAATACCTTAATGATAATTGTAACATAACTGGACATAGTGGATACCATCATCATAAATTTAATATAGCCAGATGTATTTGATACCCATATCATAATTATGTGTCATATTATACAGACTTTTATAGACATATATATCATAAGAATATCATAACTTGACATAAAGGAAATCATTATCAAAAGTGTAACATACCTTGACTTTGTGGACTCCATTATAATAAGTGTAACATGTACAGACATAATCGACACCATTGCCATAAGTTTGATATGTACTAAGATAATCGACATCATTATTATAAGTGAAACATATCCAGACATAGTCGTCGCCCTTATCACAAGTGCAACAAACCTAGAAATAGTCGACAAAAATTTCATACAGGTAAAGTACCTAGTCATTGTCCACACCATTATCATAAGTGTAATATGTACAGACATAGTTAACACCATTATCATAAATGAAACATATCAAGAAAAAGTCGAAATGATTATCATAAGCTTAACATAAGTAGACTTAGTCGACACCATTTATAAGTGTAACGTACCTAGAAAAAGTCGACATGTTTATCATAAGTGTAACATACCTAGACATACTCAATACCATTATCATAAGAGAAACATACCTAGACATAGTCGATACCATTATCATAAGTGAAACATACCTAGACATACTCAATACCATTATCATAAGTGAAACATACCTAGACATACTCATACCATTATCATAAGTGAAACATACCTAGACATAGTCGATACCATTATCATAAGTGAAACATACCTAGACATAGTCGATACCATTATCATAAGAGAAACATACCTAGACATAGTGGACACATTTATCATAAGTTTGAAATATACAAACATAGTCGACCCCATTATCACTAGTGTAACATACCTTGACAAAGTGGATTCTATTATCATAAGTATAACATACCTTGACTTAGTCGACACATTTATCGTAAGTTTAAAATATACAAATATAGTCGACACCATTTTCACAGGTGTAACATGTGCAGACATATTTGACACCATTATTATGAATGTAACATGTACAGTCGTTTTGCCGACACCATTATCATAAGTTTTAAACATACTAATTTAATCGATAACCTTACTATGAGAGTAACATATAAAGTTATAGCCGTAACATCGTGTAACATTTAGAAACAGTGGAATACACAAGTTTTACTTCTTTTTAAAAGATTTCACAATTCTTATCATTTGTTGAACCAAGGTTGATCCTCAAAGTAGCAGAAGTCTGCCCTCAAATGTTTGAACCATTCATCCATCAGTCTGTCTTTATGATTTGTCCTCTTATGGTTTGTTAATCTCTTTTGCTATTTGATCTGTTCTTCTCTCTCTTTCTCTAAATATCGCATTCTGAATTTTAAAGAACTAGAATTTTACTTTTCTAGTTTTCTATGTATTTGTATTTCTGTGTTTTATATATTGCGTCTTGCATTCTTTTCTCTGTCTAAATGTTTAGCTGTTTGTCTGTCCGAGGGTGTCGCTCCAATGCTATCATCAGTCACTTTTGTTCAAAGATTTAAAAAAAAATTCATCTTTAATAAATTTTTGCTTGTAATCTGTGAACCATCTTAGACTAGTAAAGATGGCGAATAGACCCGTAAGTCTGCTCGGATCAGTGCCTGACCCAGACCATTAAGATGGATCTTGCCCGACTAAAACTCAGACAGATAAAACATACAACAGCAGTTAATAATTCAAGTACGGGATTGGCTTCACCCGGAGCAGTTTAACCCTTTAAGTGCAACATTTCTTTAACAACATTTCTAATACGCGCTTCCTACATATGAAGAAAACATCCCTTTACCAATAAATCATTAGAAATAATAAAAAAAAAACGATGGAAAATAATACAACAAGAGATTAAAGACGACGACAACAACAATACTATAATACAACAACAGATTAAAGACGACGACAAGAACAATAATATAATACAACAACAGACTAAACACGACAACAGAAATACTATAATACAACAACAGACTAAACACGACGACAATAATATCAAACAACAACAACAGATTCAAGACGAAGAGAACAACAATGATACCAGACAACAAAAGATTAAAGACGACGACAAAACAATAATATAATACAACAACAGATTCAAGACGACAACAACAACAACAATAATATCATACAACAACAGATTCAAGACGACGACGCCAACAACAATAATATCTTACAACAAGTCAGAGATCTTAAAGATGAGAACGATGGATAATAGCAACAACTTTAAGAAAAATTATGGACGACACTAAAAAGCAAAAAGGGAAGAAATTACATTTGTGTGCCTTTTATTATCTGGTTTTTAAACCCATACAGAGAAATTAAAAAAAAAAAGGATAAAAGATTTCGAAACCGAATAATTGAAAATATGAATCATATTCAAAGAAACAGATTATTCTGTTTTGAAATATTAAGAAATGTAAAAGTTATATGCTGAAAAACAGCGCGTTAAAAACAAGATTAAAAAGAAAAATAAATAAATAAGTAAAAAAAAAAATTAACAAATGAAAAGTTATAGAAATAGAAAACAGAAAACTACTTGTGACCAGCTCAAGATAAAAAGGAGTGAAATGAAAATATTATCGCGATGATAGAATAATAAAAAAAAAAATAAAGTAAAATATAATAAAATACCCCCCCCCCCTCCCCGAAAAAATAACAACAAAAAAATGACCAAAAACACACACACACACGCACATAAAAAACAAGGGAAAGTAATGAAAAAGCAAAAAATAGAAAGCTACAAATATACAGACATAAAAACATATATATATATATATATATATAGATAGATAGATAGATAGAGAGAGAGAGAGAGAGAGAGAGAGAGAGAGAGAGAGAGAGAGACAGACAGACAGACAGACAGATAGACAGACAGACAGACAGAGAAGACAGAACCATGAAAACAACAGAAAAATAAACTGTATTAAAAACCGTGAACATCGTTTTTTCTTGCCGTTTCTTCCTCGAGCCGTGTCTTGAGCACTTCCGCTTCGTTAGTCGATGTTTCTCCTTCACTCCACATCTAAAGCCGTGGAGGATGTTCATAGAAAAAATTACGAGAAGGAAAACCAAACCAAACAAAATGGATGATAACTCTAAAATTCGGGAGTTGACTTAAACAAACAATCATTTTAATGCTCGTGCATCCCACTTTCTGAGTGACCTAGCCTCACGGTCACGTGTGGGTTATTTATAGACATAATTCTTTGGGTACCTGCAAATGCATATGAAGGTAAATAAAATACCTTTAATTTAAAATGACGTCATTTCAAGCTTTTTTGTAAAGAAAGATGTTTAACTTGAGATAGCAAAAGGATGCAGAGATTAGACTGGAATTACTTGCTTTCTTTTCTCGATTTATAAGTTCATTATTTTACATTTTATTTTAGCTTTTTTTGTGAAGAAGATTTCTGACATGATAAAGATTTGTAACGCTAACTTTTTTTCAGAAACGGAAAGTTTGTGACGATGTTAGATTAAACTAAAAAATTTGTGAAGTTGGAGATTCCTGCCTACAGCAAATGTGTTGGTTTCTGGGACTGGCAATTTCCTATGGACGCACAGGAACTGTGAAAACAAAACTAAACTTCTTGAACACAGCTTGAGTACAATGAAGAAAAAAAAATCGTTATCAGCCACAAAAAAGGTTTCAGGATTTTAATTCTTCGCTCTAACCTCAGAATTGAATATAATTAAGAAGAGAGGTCTAAATCTCTATCAGGCTTCTTGCATGCTGATTTAAGTTAAAACAAAATAATCGAATAAATCAGCATACAAATAACAAAATATACACACAAATGCTACATTGCCCACAAAAAGCAACAACAACGACAACAACAAAATGTGGGTTAATTTTTTAAAAATGAATTCGGCACAAACACACCAAACCAACCTGCAGGTTTACAAAACATTCGGGTTGTTTAACACGAGGCAGCAATAAAGCCGCTATATGTAATGTAGAATGTGTTTGGGACTCGCAGGTGTATTATACTACTCCAAACGAAGATATATCATAATATCTAACAAACAGTCATGCTCTGTCAGTCTCTCCAACCGAAGATATATGATAATATCTAACAGACAGTCATGCTCTCTCAGTCTCTACTCACGAAGATATATGATAATATCTAATAGACGGTCATACTCTGTCAATCTCTCCACACGAAGATATATGATAATATTTAACAGACAGTCATGCTCTGTCAGTCTCTACTCACGAAGATATATGATAATATCTAACAGACAGTCACGCTCTGTCAGTCTATCCACACGAAGATATATGATAATATCTAACAGACAGTCATGCTCTGTCAGTCTCTCCACCCGAAGATATATGATAATATCTAACAGACAGTCATGCTCTGTCAGTCTCTACTCACGAAGATATATGATAATATCTAACAAACAGTCATGCTCTGTCAGTCTCTCCACCCGAAGATATATGATAATATCTAACAAACAGTCATACTCTGTCAATCTCTCCACCCGAAGATATATGATAATATCTAACAGACAGTCATGCTCTGTCAGTCTCTCCACACGAAGATATATGATAGTATCTGATAGACAGTCATGCTCTGTCAGTCTCTCCACACGAAGATATATGATAATATTTAACAGACAGTCATGCTCTGTCAATCTCTCCTCGCGAAGATATATGATAATATCTAATAGACAGTCATACTCTGTCAATCTCTCCACCCGAAGATATACGATAATATCTAACAGACAGTCATGCTCTGTCAATCTCTCCACACGAAGATATATGATAGTATCTAACAGACAGTCATGCTCTGTCAGTCTCTCCACACGAAGATATATGATAATATTTAACAGACAGTCATGCTCTGTCATCTCTCCACACGAAGATATATAATAATATCTAACAGACAGTCATGCTCTGTCATTTCTCCACACGAAGATATATGAAAATATCTACCAGACAGTCATGCTCTGTCATCTCTCCACACGAAGATATATGATAATATCTAACAGACAGTCATGCTCTGTCATCTCTCCACACGAAGATATATGATAATATCTAACAGACAGTCATGCTCTGTCATCTCTCCACACGAAGATATATGATAATATCTAACAGACAGTCCTGCTCTGTCATCTCTCCACACGAAGATATATGATAATATTTAACAGACAGTCCTGCTCTGTCAGTCTCTCCACACGAAGATATATGAGAGTATCTGATAGACAGTCATGCTCTGTCAGTCTCTCCACACGAAGATATATGATAATATCTAACAGACAGTCATGCTCTGTCAGTCTCTACTCACGAAGATATATGATAATATCTACCAGACAGTCCTGCTCTGTCATCTCTCCACACGAAGATATATGATAATATCTAACAGACAGTCATGCTCTGTCAATCTCTCCACATGAAGATATATGATAGCATCTTACAAACAGTCATGCTCTGTAAATCTCTCCACACGAAGATATATGATAATATCTGATAGACAGTCATGCTCTGTCAATCTCTCCACACGAAGATATATGATAGCATCTAATTAACAGTCATGCTCTGGAAATCTCTCCTCGGGAAGATATATGATAGTATCTAACAGACAGTCATGCTCTGTCAGTCTCTCCTCACGAAGATATATGATAATATCTAACAAAAGTCATCGTCTGTCAGTCTAAACGTTTTTTTTTTTATCTTTCTGATTTTAAAACAAAGTAGTAGAAACGAAAGAAAAACCCAATTTGTTATAAATGAATACCAAACATACACAATCAAGAATAATATTTTTTTGTGGAAAAGCAGTATTGGAAGTTCTCACCCAAAAGTCTTAACATTCCAAGTTAAACCTAATCTTTACAAAAAAAGAACAAAAAAAAAAACCCCACCAAACTCACTAGAAAATTTTACAATGGTTTCTAAACTAGATGACTTTATGTGTGTGTGTGTTGGGCTAGTTCTAGGTACATCGTCCACTGCACTGAAGACTGGGGTAAGGGGTGAAGGTGGGTGCACAGGAAACAGAGCAAGATCATTTTTCAACAGAGTAAGACAAAATGATCACCCTCTAGACGTGCAACGAGCTCTGTGTGTGACTCCTATTAAAAGGTTCGTTCGAATCACAAGCCCTTGTTTCCAGCATAAAAAAAAAATATTTTTTAACAAACTGTAACACTGTTTGATTTTCGCATTTGTTTGTGCATTAGAAGGAAGAAAGGCCGGGAGGCTTTATGACGAAGTATTGTTCAATAAGATCAAGATCACCATCACTAACACCATCAACAAAAACGAAAGGTACAACATAAACAGCAACAACGACAACAAGGGCAGGAACAGCAATAAAAGCAACAACAGGAACAGCAATAAAAGCAACAACAGGAAAAATAACAAAAGCAACAACGGGAGCAACAACAACAACACCATTATAAAAAAGAACAACCTAAATACTAAGATTCCGGACCAACTGAGGTCAGTGGAAACACATGCCATGTAGAAATTTTTAACAAGTACCGCTAACTGAGGCTTCAAGCGACCTCTACATCTATTGCTCACGGCATCAAACGCTGAAGCAAGCTGAGCTCACCTCCAGCAAGTCGCCTCGCTCATCACTCACACTAATCTAGCAAGTCTCGGCTTCTATTGCAATTTTGTTTTTTGTTTCTTTTCCTTTTAATTTTCATGGTTACAATTTTTTATATTACTTGAATAAAAAAAAAGGTTACTTTATGTACTGGAAAATCTACCACTAAAGTATCAAAGCTAAACTATTTACTTTCCAGCCAGATGTTTTCCCGAATTAGACCAGCCTATTTGTAGCAGTGTCTGAGACTTTCGGCTCAGATTATTTCTAGTCTATTGTGGCATTGATACCCTCAGATCAAAGAAAGGATGGCTTCTGGACTGAAAATAACCGAGTAATCACAAAAGTACTAGTCAGTGCTAGGGTATAAATTATATTGATGGACTTTCTCTTTACAGTCTCTGTTGAAGTGAACATATGAAATTATTTTTTCTTTCTCTCTTCCTCAAACTCTTATTCTAAAAGCTTGCTTAATTGCTGAACATGCGGCTCAGTTTGTGGGCTGGTAGGCTATGTCAGCTAATCACATACTGTACAAGGTTTACTGTTTTAAAGATCATAGCTAGAGGACTGCGGCTGAAATTTCAATTAATTCTACCCCCAACAAGCTTCAAACAAAGAGGGATGGACTCCAGGGATATTCAAATCTTTGATTCTTTTCCGTCATTATCATGTTGTAAGTCTTGTTTTATCACAGATTAAATCTCACTTGAACCGAATTGGTCTATCATAAGAGACGAAATTCGCTAATGCCATGTCTCTCATTACATTAAAAGCCATAAAATCATGCCTCAATAGAAATGAATAAAAAAAAAACAAAAAAAAACAAAACAACAACCCAAAAACAAAACAAAAACAAAAAAAAACACAACAAAACAAAAACAAACAAAGAAAGCAAAACAAAAACAAACAGATGGCCAGTTAAAACTACTAACCTAGAAATCTCCTTGCACATATATTTTTTTTTCATGTCACTAACCGCCGACTAAGTGAAGATTTGCTGGAGGCTGTAGTATTTCCTGGAGAAGTCTGATCCACACTCCTGCCCCACCAGCAGCAGCTGTCAGGAACATATTCCTCAAGCCTGGGTACCGCAATTATACAATCACAGTCTCACACCGGAATATGATTTATATCTTGACCTAGTTTTTGATTTCAATATCTGATTATTTTCCCTTTGTTTTTGTGCCTCTCGTTCTCTCTCTATATATATACATCTCTCTCTATCTCTCTTTCTCTCTCTTTGTACTTCCTCCCTCTGTCTCTCTCTCATTCTTCCTCTGTCTCTTTCTCTCTAACTATTTCCATCCTCTCTTTCTCTTTTTTCTCGTTTCCTCCTTTCTCTCATTCCTCTCCCTATCCCCCCCCCCCCCTCTTTTCCCCTCTTCTGCGCAAACTAGATGGAGTGACCTGATTTCATGATCATTATTTGTGACATTTATAGTAAAACAATGCGACAAAGCAAAAGTGATGCTAACTAGGACAATTATGGCCTGATACGGTTATCGTTTCTTGAGAACAAAAGGAACCGAGCAGCGTATCTCTCACGCTTGCCCCGGTGTCTAAACATATCTCGCCTGACCAACACGATATTTCTCTCTAGATCAGTGAAACAAGACTTGCAAAAGTCCGGAGAGGTGGGGTGGGGGGAGGGGGGAGGGTGGGTGAGAGGGGGGTTGCTTATGACACAGTCGCTAGAGAACTCGACTGACAGCATCGAAGCCGCGAGGTCACCTCCAGGCCAGGCGATTACAGCGCGGGTTCTAATCTGACCAACCCTACCTTTGACTTGACAGAGAGACACCTACATGCATGATTCTTTGATCAGCTTAGAAGGCGTAAAACCTACCCAAAACACTGACCATATAAAATCGCAATTTAAATAGTTAAATTGTCCATATCTTACAGTGTCTGATGCAAGCTTCAGTGAAGCCGAGGTAAACACGAAGAGTACTGTTATGTAAGAGAAGAAAAGATGGAGAAACACTTTTAAACGACCTATGTGGACGACGTCATCAGGGCGGTCAGAAGACCACAGAGATGGACCACATTCTGAGTATTTATGAGTATTTTTTTTATAATAGTTGGCAAGGCTTGTCATCTTAGCAAACTTATCTATGGGATTATTATAAAGTTATATTTGGAAAGACCACCGAGAGCTCTGCAATAACGAAGCCATACTGTTTTTTTATCAAATGCGAAACAGCTATAAAAATTTCCTTGTTGTGTCCCGCATATTTACTTAGAGCTACGAGCTTAATCATTAGATAAAAATAGACAAACTAACCAAGAACCGAGGAGACCCGATCTGTGATCT
This sequence comes from Elysia crispata, assembly GCA_033675545.1. Classification (NCBI taxonomy): domain Eukaryota; kingdom Metazoa; phylum Mollusca; class Gastropoda; family Plakobranchidae; genus Elysia; species Elysia crispata. Next base: position 337,739 of record JAWDGP010002684.1, on the reverse strand, counting down.
ATGACGCATGTGATGGGGTGAAAACAGACCCGCGTCATAATACAAGAAACATTAACAGATTAAATGTATGCATCACGGAAACAGAGATGGTAGATATCGCAGCATCACGGAAACAGAGATGGTAGATATCGCAGCATCACGGAAACAGAGATGGTAGAGATCGCAGCATCACGGAAACAGAGATGGTAGATATCGCAGCATCACGGAAACAGAGATGGTAGAGATCGCAGCATCACGGAAACAGAGATGGTAGATATCGCAGCATCACGGAAACAGAGATGGTAGATATCGCAGCATCACGGAAACAGAGATGGTAGAGATCGCAGCATGACGGAAACAGAGATGGTAGATATCGCAGCATCACGGACACAGAGATGGTAGATATCGCAGCATCACGGACACAGAGATGGTAGAGATCGCAGCATGACGGAAACAGAGATGGTAGAGATCGCAGCATCACGGAAACAGAGATGGTAGATATCGCAGCATGACGGAAACAGAGATGGTAGAGATCGCAGCATCACGGAAACAGAGATGGTAGATATCGCAGCATCACGGAAACAGAGATGGTAGAGATCGCAGCATCACGGAAACAGAGATGGTAGATATCGCAGCATCACGGACACAGAGATGGTAGAGATCGCAGCATGACGGAAACAGAGATGGTAGATATCGCAGCATCACGGACACAGAGATGGTAGAGATCGCAGCATCACGGACACAGAGATGGTAGATATCGCAGCATCACGGACACAGAGATGGTAGAGATCGCAGCATCACGGAAACAGAGATGGTAGATATCGCAGCATCACGGACACAGAGATGGTAGAGATCGCAGCATCACGGACACAGAGATGGTAGATATCGCAGCATCACGGACACAGAGATGGTAGAGATCGCAGCATGACGGAAACAGAGATGGTAGAGATCGCAGCATCACGGAAACAGAGATGGTAGATATCGCAGCATCACGGACACAGAGATGGTAGATATCGCAGCATCACGGACACAGAGATGGTAGAGATCGCAGCATCACGGACACAGAGATGGTAGAGATCGCAGCATCACGGACACAGAGATGGTAGAGATCGCAGCATGACGGAAACAGAGATGGTAGATATCGCAGCATCACGGAAACAGAGATGGTAGATACCGCAGCATCACGGAAACAGAGATGGTAGATATCGCAGCATCACGGACACAGAGATGGTAGATATCGCAGCATCACGGAAACAGAGATGGTAGATATCGCAGCATCACGGACACAGAGATGGTAGAGATCGCAGTATGACGGACACAGAGATGGTAGATATCGCAGCATCACGGACACAGAGATGGTAGATATCGCAGTATGACGGACACAGAGATGGTAGATATCGCAGCATCACGGAAACAGAGATGGTAGATATCGCAGTATGACGGACACAGAGATGGTAGATATCGCAGTATGACGGACACAGAGATGGTAGATATCGCAGTATGACGGACACAGAGATGGTAGATATCGCAGCATCACGGAAACAGAGATGGTAGATATCGCAGTATGACGGACACAGAGATGGTAGATATCGCAGTATGACGGACACAGAGATGGTAGATATCGCAGTATGACGGACACAGAGATGGTAGATATCGCAGCATCACGGACACAGAGATGGTAGATATCGCAGTATGACGGACACAGAGATGGTAGATATCGCAGTATGACGGACACAGAGATGGTAGATATCGCAGCATCACGGAAACAGAGATGGTAGATATCGCAGCATCACGGACACAGAGATGGTAGATATCGCAGTATGACGGAAACAGAGATGGTAGATATCGCAGCATCACCGGGAAAAGAACAAGCCTTGCAAGGCCTCTGTTCACGGTATTATGGCCGCGAAAGATATCAAGGAAACTAAATGCCATTTACGAGATTTACAGTACATAATCGTGGCCGAAAAGATGAAACGAGAAAATTCTCGAAACAGAACACAAACATTAAGAACGTTTGTGTTTTACAAGGAATTTTATATCTGGTAAGAGGAAGGGGCTCCAAATTTGTAAAAACAAGCGAACTTGTCTCATTGCGATTTTCTAAATAAAAATGCGCGTTTTAATCTTTTACAAATCAGTTTAACACGAGAGATATTTCAATCTTCAAGCCATTTGGAATGTTTTTAAAAGGTTGTAATGTTTTTTATTAAAAGTTATCTGAAAAGCCTTATTAAATTTTAACTTAAAAAAAAAATCAAACTGCTTGCAGTTCTAGGCAATCTAAACAGTCTGTAACTGTTCATCCCTATATCTTTCTATTAACCGGCATGGAGTGCCGGTGACGTTGCGGCTAGAGCCCCCGGCCTGATGGGCGCCAGTTCGAGCCCAACTCAGTCGGTAGTTGTGGTGAGCGCTTCATCGCAGGTTTGAAGTGCCTGGCGCGGAATAGAGTTTGAGAATCACAATATACCTGAGATCACTGCTTTGCGTGCGGGCTACATCAAACAACAAAAACCACTTTTTCACCGTCAGCTAAATCTAGTTTATATTAAAATGAGAAAATGGGAGCAGCAATGAAAAAAAATTGATATGTGCAATTTATTCTATATACCTTTTTTAAACTTCAATATGATATCCGCAATAAAAAAAAAGTATTCCAATATGTAATAAATAACTATAAAGCAAAAACAATAAAAGTTAGAAAAGGTTAATGACTCTAAAATAAAGTTGTACGACCATATGGTGCTTTTTGTTTACTACAGCCGATTCATTCTAGAGATAAAAATTATTCGCTAAGTGTGTAATATCCCAATCTATTTATAATCTTTCTAAACATATTGAAAGATCTTTCCCCCTTCCACCCGAACCTTTTTCCTATTTCCACTTTACAATTGAATTTCATTGCATTCCTTTGTCTTTGAAGTTTGTTTTTCCTTAAGTTGTGGTGCTTCTTTTTTTAACCGCCGGTCGTCACTGAAAGAAAGCCAAAGAAGCTTTCAAACTATTTATTTTAGTACCTGACTTTAAATACCAGTACGAGTCTCTCAGTCTCCACAGATACAAGACTGCCACAGGAGATGTAACAACTGACATGGGTTGAGTTTTTTTTTCTTTGGGATTCCTGTAAACTAAAAAACTTCGCCGGGTCTGAATTCTAATTTGATTCTGTCCGTAATGGAAAAAAGCTCCTTTGCTCTTATTCATTACGCTTTTATTTATCCTTTTCGCACCAAAAATATCTTCAGTGCACCTAGAATAAAAACTTTCAAACCCAGCTTGAACGTTGTATAACCTAGAAACATCAGTGCTAGTTAAAAACTTTGGCCCCTCTTAAACAAGAACGTAGTGAGCTCTAGGTGATGTGCCACCCTCTTGAAGTGCTGAACACGGTGACGTATGGTCTTATATAAAGACTTATAATGTCGTTTGGGGTTGGATTGATTCTGGCACGCTGCGCTTTATTAAGCTTGAAGGAGACAAATTGGCATCGAGCACTTTTACTTGCACCAATACGAGAGCAGAGTAACGGGTAATGGTTAGGAAGAGAGAGTGTTTTAACAGCAGCTTGCCAAAGCTTGTTTTCAACTTAACTAGACACCATTGAAACGAAAAAAATTCTCGGGATGTATCAAGACATGGTACAGCCCGCACCGGGGAGAAATCTTTTGGGTGACTGTGCCAGTTGAGCAGATCAGTTTCCTTGTTTTACTTGATTCAAGCTGGTTGCTGCATAATTAGAGCTTAAGTGGCAATGCACACCCTAAACTATGTGTTAAGTTACTTTTGAATATTCGATCAAGAAGAGAATTAGAGATGTGATAAGATTAATAACCTGAAACTCTTTGAGCTTGAAAATCATATTAATTACTTGGAACTCACAGCGGTATGACAGGTTTAGAACCAGCATTCCTTGACAACACAACCTATAGGCACTTAGAGAAGGGAGGTTACTCTCATCACTTGGGTTGCTTCTTTTTTAAAGATAAAATTTAACATCCAGGTCATTGGTAGAAACACAAGATGAAAAACCAAGTTTTGCATAGAAAGAGCAAAACAAGGAACAGTGCATTTAATCTTATTCAATTTATTTTTAGTTTAAAGAACTCATTCATGATCGATGTGGATGTCTAACACAGGATCACGTTTAATGCAGTCGTGTTTAATATTTCTTTTATTGAGTTCGACTATCACAAATAATTACATACAAACTGTAGGGTAATATTTACAATCATAAAAACTAATAACATTTTTAAACCAAAATCATAAACCGATGGTCTTCGCTCGTACAGTTGCTCATCCACAGAGCAGTGATGGCCTCCGGGAAGAGAAAGCTAGAGTAAAGTGGACTGTTATAGATAAAAAAAAATAAAAATAAATTGGAAAAAAAATCATAAAGTAGAACTGACTGTAAAGAGAAAAAAATAATCACGAAACAACAACGTCACCAACAAACAAACAATTTCTTTAACAAAATACCAAGGAGATCTATTCACTGATTCTTACTTCTTACTCTCTTTTTTTTTCTCTGCCTCTATAGCTGCCTGTCTACCAGTCTGTCTGTCTTTCTGTCTCTATCCTCCACTCTTTTTTTTTATCTCTCCCCCTCTCGCCTATTTCTCTCTCTCTCTCTCTCTCTCTCTCTCTCTCTCTCTCTCTCTCTCTCTCTCTCTCTCTCTCTCTCTCCCTCCCAATTACAAAATGCTTGTTTAAAGTACAAAATATCTACATTGCTTGGGTCTCAGTCTCTATACAGCTCCAGTCAGTACAGCCTTTCTTTAGCTGCAAAGAGGTTTGTCCAACTTACAACTATTTCGGGACGTTGGATTATCTTACTACCAGCTATGAGAGGGGGAGGGGGAGGGGAGAGAAAAAGCATTAGACTGACAGGAAAAAGACAAATGATAAATAGGGTGAGAGAAAAAGTGAAAGAGAGAGAGAGAGAGATATATATATATAGAGAGAGAAAGTGAAAGAGAGTTAGAGAATGAAAGGAAAGTTAAGCGTGGGGAGAGATAGAGAGAAAAAGGTATGTAAAGAGAGCGAGAGATAGAGAAAGAGAAGGAGAGAGAGAGAGGGAGAGAGAGAGAGAGAGAGAGAGAGAGAGAGAGAGAGAGAGAGAGAGAGAGAGAGAGAGAGAGAGAGAGAGAGAGAGAGAGAGAGAGAGAGAGAGATAAAACAGGACAAAGTATGAGCAAGAGGAGAAGAGGTTCAGTATTATTGTTCATGAGAAGAGGATAACGAGATAAAATGGCAAACAACTAGAAACCCATACATGTATGTTGAAATAATTGCGCATCTAATACCCTGTGTATTACAAGAAGCATTACATTTTAGAGTATAAGTATACAATCTCAGATACTAAATTCAACTTGTGCATCTATTAAGCAGATATTATAGTAGCATCTATTTACTAGGAAGAGGAGCCTTCAGCTTAATTCTGTTCTTGATATAATTTTTTTTTGTTCCGGCGGAAGTGGCGTCTAAACAAAATTAGTCTTTGACACTGAGTATCTGGTTGTTCCAAGTGCGACAAAGCTTATGTCATCCAATCTTGAGACTGAGTGAAGAGTTTGATCCGATTTACTAGAGCGAAGCAAGGATTGCATGGTAAATTGGACCGATAGGTACAGCTTGGGCCATCCCATGATGGTAATATAAACATGAGACAAAGGACGGATCCAATATTGTCCAGGACACATTCAGACATTGCTTAGACTTGTTCATTGCCATTTAGGCTGTAGAACATGTAGATTTATTGCGACAAAAGGTAATAAAAACCATCGAGCCTCTGTTTCAAACTGACCATGATCTCATCTGGGGTCGGACTATGACCTTCCAATGTCTGCATAATTAATGACGACACAGCAGGGCCGTGCGTGAGCGCCCGGTAACGATCTCAGTCGACGCGAACAGAGAAAATCGAGCAGATATCGGAACCAGATTAATGGGTTCCAGGCATTTTAAATCTCTGATTGAAAAGAAAAAACTCGCCACTTTCGTAAATCCCCATGTAAAATAACCATTCTTCCCAGGTGGATTTGGTCATAATTTTATAGGTATCGTTCTCACAGCTAGCCCACCCACAACAAAGGTAGCTTAAGCTCCTCATATTGCCACAAAAAGTTGTAATAGTCTTGAGTTCACTGAAAAGCACGGGTAAAGTTTATTAAACGTAAGAAATTCAATGTGTTTAGCCTAGGGAACGCTTGCTAACATGAAAATATTACTATCTTTAACACTTCATGGTTCGATCAGTTTGAATTGATTTGATATGGAAATTTTATTACCTCCCTGCTGCATTATTAATCTCTATGTGGAGGGCTCCATGAGGACGCGATTTAGACAGGTTTTTTTTTTTAAATCTTCACTTGTAAATAGTGCATTTTATAGTCTACAACACAATATTCTTAGTTTATTATTGTATAAATAGATTCACATGTAAAAGAAAACAAAAGAAAATTCCATTAATATTTCTTTAAAAACACATACGATAGAAACATCAATATAAACCATGAGGAAAATTTTCGACAGACAAAGAAAACCAAAAACGACACAAACTGTTTACAGCATGTCCTTCGTTTATACCAGAGAAACAAATTCCACTTTAATTTTATTCAATGAAGTCAAGGACTTAATACTCTTTAAAATAAACTCTTTTAACTTTCAACCATGACACTTGAAAACTAATAAACTCTATAACCTTCTCCAGTTTCCATTAAATCGTAAGGTTTTGTCACTGGAGTAGAGGTCACGAACCCAGTCACCTTCTGACACAGTGAACTTTCACCAAACGCAAGACAAAACATCAAAAGTTTTTTTATTGTGGTTGGCAAAGGTTGAAAGCATTCCATTAAGACTTAAACTGCCAAACTTTCAAATTTCAGCCTCAGATCTTAAGGATCCGAATCTCGCAGCATCTTATTTTGAAACCTTTGATATTTTGAAAAAGAAAAACGTTATCTGTGTTCAAGAAGTAAAAATTTGACAGAAAAATATTTCATCCAATGGATTAAACTCAATCTGCATTTTTTTTACTTTTCTCTACTCTCTTATGGCTGTCCCTAATTTTGAGGTTTGCCTGCCTCTCTGCTTGCCTGTCATTTTATCCTTAAGTCTGTTTGATTATATCTTTCTGTCGCTCTCATTCCTTGTTCTTCACCTCTTTCTTGAATTCATACCACTTTTCTAAATATTGTGGGCGTCAGAAAACCAAAACGAAAAAAAAAAACCACCCCCCCCCCCCCCCCCCCCCCCCTAAAAAAAAAAACAAAAAAAACAACTGTCTAGTTAAGTTGAAAGTACAAGCATTTTCAGATTCTAAAAAATTGTCTAGTTCAGTTAAAAATACTCTAGGAAAATTGTCGCGATTAGTTTAAGTGTAAGTATCACAAGATTCTAGAACGAAGCTTTGTTAAATTGAAAGGAAGCACTACTAGATTCTGGAACTCTCTCTAGTTCAGTTGAAAGTGTAATCGTTACTAGATTTTAGAAATTGTCGATTCCAATAGGTAAATGAAAAGATAGAAAGACAGAGAGACGAAAGGAGGTAGAAAGATAGGTAGATTGGTTTATGATAGACAGATAGATAGAGAGAAAAAGAAAGGGATAGAGTAACGTGGATTAATAGTCGGAGAAATGTTGAAAGAAATAGGAAAGAAAGAAGGATGGCGGAAAGACTAAGAGTAAAATATGATGGTGAAAAATAGAAAGAAGAAGAAGAAGAAGAAGAAGAAGAAGAAGAAGAAGAAGAAGAAGAAGAAGAAGAAGAAGAAGAAGAAGAAGAAGAAGAAGAAGAAGAAGAAGAAGAAGAAGAAGAAGAAGATAAAGAAGAAAAAGAAGAAGAAGAAGAAGAAGAAGAAGAAGAAGAAGAAGAAGAAGAAGAAGAAGAAGAAGAAGAAGAAGAAGAAGAAGAAGAAGAAGAAGAAGAAGAAGAAGAAGAAGAAGAAGAGGAAGCAGAAGAAGAAGAAGAAGAAGAAGAAGAAGAAGAAGAAGAAGAAGAAGAAGAAGAAGAAGAAGAAGAAGAAGAAGAAGAAGAAGAAGAAGAAGAAGAAGAAGAAGAAGAAGAAGAAGAAGAAGAAGAAGAAGAAGAAGAAGAAGAAGAAGAAGAAGAAGAAGAAGAAGAAGAAGAAGAAGAAGAAGAAGAAGAAGAAGAAGAAGAAGAAGAAGAAGAAGAAGAAGAAGAAGAAGAAGATAAAGAACAGGATGAAAAACCATTAATAATAACAGTCCTGTTTATTATAATAAATTTATTTATGAGGATTTGCAAAAAAAAGTTTCAATCGATCTTAATAACTGTTTTCAGAAAAGAATAAATATTAATTAAAACTTTCGATTGCACAAGGTTTATGGTCCTTAACTTTTACTCTTTCTAACTTTTTTTCCAACCTTAATGAAAAAAATATGGTAAAAGTAAATTATGAGCACAATGGCAGCCATTTTTCATCATGATGTACCCGGAAGTCGCAGTTACCCCAGCAGGAAATTCCTTTCTCTAGCCTGATCTTAATTCGTTTGGCCCACTGTCGTTTGACTCATGACTTCGTGGGCTCAAAAAGGAGCCATAGCTTTTGACTTTGTCAGTACAAAATATTAAAGCGATTTTATGGGGAGAGAAAAGAAAATAAAGAACATTTCTCACAACTTCTCCCAAAAATCTTATCATGACGATTGACTCAACATATCAGAAGAGTCGGAAGACAAAAAATACCAGACAGACAGATACATCTTATGCACACACAAAAAAGCGCTGAAATGTGAAAAACTCAATTTTATCTTTTCTTCCACAATCAATCGCATAGCTTTTTTTTTATGTTTTTACAGTGTATTCTTAACGGTTTCATTTTTGTTCTGGTAACTTCTAGCTTTACGTAGTTTGAACCAATTCTCCGTTTCCAATACTGGCGGCAAGTATTTTACCACCTGGCCAGTGTCAAGCCATCTAGTGTAACAACTGCTGATACTAGAGCTAGGTCTGTGGACCTGATGCAGCCTGACAGACGACTGACAGTTTACTATGCGCTGTATCTTCAAAATACACAATATTGTGGTTTACCAAGACGCTAGAGTAACCCAGCGGTGCGAGGATGTGGGGGCTGCTGGTGGACTGGAAACATAGAGTGAGTTGTGCCCCTTGGGGCATGCCACTGTCAGAATTGGAGCAATGGTCTTGTCCTGAATGTCCTCGTTTATTCTATTCACATAGGATATGTGAACAATAAGCGAAAGGCCGATGAAGGACTCAGACTCAGATAAAGTGAAAGAGGATAATTTGATTTTGATTTTGTGAGGTAAAGATTAAACAAAACCAGCGCCGACTGGGACTATGTACTAACCAAATATTTGTGAAAATTGTTTTGGTCGAGAAGCAATCTTCTTATAGAGATGAAGGTAACATTAGAACAACTATAAACAGAAGAGCCGAATGTTTCGAAGCATCTAAAGGAAATAAAGGAGTAGATAGAGTCGAGTCGTGACCAAAGATGGACACCAGTTTCTTCAAATATCTCTCAATGAGGGGCTGAGACGAGAAATATTGGACACAGCGATATGGACAATGGGATTTTATTTCTTTAATCAGAAAACAATCATCTGGATTGTCACTACCACTTTGCTTTCCTACACATTACAGTTCCCATCCACACGAGCGAGGCTGAGAAAAATAAAGATATGGGTTAGATTATATAAAACATATGGGTAGCATACATAACACAGAGGGGCCGATATTTTACATAGTACTGAGGGAGCTCGTTGGCAGAACAATAAACACCATATATATGTTAACATATTGAATACAGGTAAGTGAGAAAAAAAAAGAATTAAATGTAGTACACGAACAAGTGTGTTTATCAATGGGGAGAAAGAGTAGGTGGTTGTTCTAAACAAATGTGGAACCAAATTGTATCATCTTGAATCGGCAGTATACTTTAAAACCCGTCCATTTTAGAGCAAATTTGATTTAAATCTCCTAAGTTTTAAAACAGACATAAAAGAAAAATTTGCCTTTGATAAAAAAAACCTTTTCGCGGCTTTAAAATCCCATCATCAGTTGCTGCACGTTGCTAAGGTGAAGTGAGATCTTTCCTGTTTTTGCCTGTTGCCTGTTTGTAAACAATTACAGAGGGTGAAAGTCAGTGCGAGACAGGTGACCTGCCCAGACTCGAGAATAACATGTTGAATGCAGTGTTTGTTACCTGTGTGCTTGACTGTTTGTGTTGTGGTACATATGTGTCCCGCGCTTGGTTTGTAACAGTGGAATGAGTTGAGAGAAAAAAATGGAATCGCTGTAGAAACGATGCTGTCTCCAAAGTGTCCTAAAAAAAAGTTTGGTAATTACAGATGAAAGCCTCCTTAACCCTGTTGCCAATTAAAATATATATATATATATATATATATATATATATATAAATATATATATCATGTAAGTAAACATTGTCAATATTGATTCATTTCACAAATATGCTTGAATGCATTTAAAGCACATTTTTGGTACAGGCAGGGGAAACCAAGTAAGGAAGAGAGAGTGAGAGAGAGAAAGAGAGAGAGATATCCAGAGAGAGTCAAAGACACATATAACGAAAGACACAGAGAGAAAGAAAGAGACATAAAGAAAAGAGAGAGAGAATGGTAGAAACAGATAGACAGAGTGAGTGAGAAAGAGATACAGAGACAAAGAAAGAGGAGGGGGAAGAAAAAAGAAAGAAAACGGGCAGGACTTTTACAGACAAAAAGAAAGTAAGGAAAAGTACGAAGGTAGAAGATATGTAAAATACACAAAAAACACAAGACAGAAACTCAAAAGACGATTAACAAATGTGCGGTCTTGAAATAAAACGGTAGGTCAAAAGCTGGAGAAATTAGAAGGAAATAGAAAAGTGAAATGCTCTATCAAACCCATGCAGCCTTGTGTGTCACCCCCTTCCCCCTTTTCCCTTCCCCTCGACCCCACACCTTTTCCACACACATCCCTCACCGTTTCGTCGTGTATATATCGTGTCTACAGCATTACTCCTAAGGACATGCAAATTTTAAACTCCACAGTGAAAATTGCGTCAAGAGGCCGGCAAGGCTTGTGATTCTGAATGCAAAACCAGAGCGACATTTTTGTCGCTGAAACTTTACCACCACGCCCATTCGAAGCTGTTTTACTTAGCTAAAAGATATGTATCCAATAGTTGGATGTAGAGAGAGCTCGTGCTTGTTTACTCTCGGGAATGCGATATTTTGCAGATTTATGCCACAAAGACCACATGAATCATGTGCCACACACCAACAGCAGTAAGAAAACAGCCGTTATTTATTTGTATGAGATAGATCTATTTATTTCCATTTGCGGCATATTGATCTTACTGTTTTATTTGAACTCGCCCAGCTTTGAATATTCTTATTAGTGTAAGCTTTACGGCTTCCAAACGGTATCTCCTGTTTAGTGACGACGCTAAGACCTGGTTGATAGGCTGGCGAACGTCTCGGGCTGTATTAATTTGAACGTACAACAACTTCTCAACAACCACGAGTTGATATTTGGACATGGACTACGTTGCATCCTAAAGTTCTGATGAATTTATTAACACCAGGTCTGAAGCTGAGTCAAGCTATGTTTGAATCTTTCTTTATGATTGCATTAGGGGCAAAGAGATGTAGAGACAGAGACAGAGAGCGAGAGAGAGAGGAATGAAAGAGGAATAGATACATGGATACACAGAGAAAGAGAGAGAAAAAAAAAAAGAGGGCACTTTACAGTTGACACTTTAACCTGATATCCAGTGTCTTTTTTTATGTTGTAACAAATATCGCCCACCTATCGTACCCACATGTGTGCATCTTGCTCGAAATGTCAACGTCAAAGACAGGCTGTCCCCGGCTTGTTTCTCTCTCTAAAATCTTTCTATATAAAAGTAGTCTGGATATAGGTTTAGATCTAACATGCTTCCCTAGAGATCTCGCTGCCACAGGCCAAGTCTGCAGTAACCTGCTCCAGTAAGACTTAGTAGGGAGCTTCCTCTTCCAGCACAGCTCCAGTGGGGACAAACGCAAGGAACCTCTTTCACCGGGTAGATCAGTGGCTGGGTCACACGGTCTTTTCTGATTAGACAGTTTGAGAATTGTAAATGTATCTCAGTATCTCCCCTTTCCCTCTCTCTCACACTCCTTTCTTACTCTCCCTCAATCTCTCTCTCTCTCCCCTCTCTCTCACACTCCTCTCTTACTCCTCACTGTCCCCTTCTCCCTCTCTCTCTCTGTCTCACACCTCTCTTAATTCTCTCTTTCCCCGTTCCCTCTCTCTCACACTCCCCTCTTGCTCCTCTCTCCCCCTCTCCCTCTCTCTCTCACACTCCTCTCTTACTCCTCTCTCTCTCCCCTTTCCCTCTCTCTCTCACACTCCTCTCTTACTCCCCCTCCCCCTTTTTCTCTCTCCCCTCTCTCTCTCACACTCCTCTCTTACTCCTCTCTCTCCCCTCTCTCTCACACTCCTCTCTTACTCCTCTCTCTCTCTCTCTCACACTCCTCTCTTACTCCTCTCTCTCCCCTCTCTCTCTCACACACTCCTCTCTTACTCCTCTCTCTCTCTCTCCCCTCTCTCTCACACTCCTCTCTTACTCCTCTCTCTCTCTCCCCTCTCTCTCACACTCCTCTCTTACTCCCCCCTCTCTCTCTCTAACACTCCTCTCTTACTTCTCTCTCTCCCTCTCTTTCTCTCACACTCCTCTCTTTCTCCCCCCCTCTCTCTCACCCCTCTCCCTCTCTCTTACACTCCTCTCTCTCTCTCCCTCTCTCTATCTGCCTCTCCAACTAAATCGAATTACCTGATTTTTCCTAATCAAAAGCCATTTTCCCCACACCAGGCTGCTTATCAAGGATTAGGACCTGTAACGTGAACTTCCTTTTCTTTTCTACTCTCTGTTTCACTCCACGAAGCAACATGATTAAAGGGAAAATCAAGGAAAATTTTTTAAGAAAATGTGAAGAAAATTAAAAGAGGACATATATAATTTTAAGATAACACAATTTCAAATGAAAAAATTTGCAATTTTGAAAGACAATTTTTGTATAAATTTTATCATATGAGAAATATTCTTTTTTTTTTTTTAATTCAAGCGGATCTGAATGAACTATCTTATGTGAAAACCTTTGGACCATTAATTTGTATTTTGGATGCGCCTTGTTTATAATTTTTTTACATTTCGTCCATTTCACTTTTCCTCTCATTTTCTTTCTCGTTTACCAGTCTCATTCTATCTCACATTACATTTATTTCTAAAGTTTACATTCAAATCTTGCAAATTTTAGCTTTCTTCTTCTTCTTCTTCTTCTTCTTCTTCTTCTTCTTCTTCTTCTTCTTCTTCTTCTTCTTCTTCTTCTTCTTCTTCTTCTTCTTCTTCTTCTTCTTCTTCTTCTTCTTCTTCTTCTTCTTCTTCTTCTTCTTCTTCTTCTTCTTCTTCTTCTTCTTCTTCTTCTTCTTCTTCTTCTTCTTCTTCTTCTTCTTCTTCTTCTTCTTCTTCTTCTTCTTCTTCTTCTTCTTCTTCTTCTTCTCCTTCTTCTTCTTCTTCTTCTTCTTCTTCTTCTTCTTCTTCTTCTTCTTCTTCTTCTTCTTCTTCTTCTTCTTCTTCTTCTTCTTCTTCTTCTTCTTCTTCTTCTTCTTCTTCTTCTTCTTCTTCTTCTTCTTCTTCTTCTTCTTCTTCTTCTTCTTCTTCTCTGTTTGTCTGTTACTTCTTTCTCTTCTCTCTCACACTGTGCTTCCTCTCCATCTCTTAATCAAATGTTTAACCAAGCAGATCTTTTTGAAATGAAATATTCGATCAGAATTTGTTTTTCGTTGTAAAAAAAAAATCTGCTGTTTTAATTTCATCAATGTATCTTTTCATAAAGCTTCACATCCTTAGCTTTTTGTTTTTGTTTCTGCGGAGAACTATCAGCTTAACTAGGTTATAGAATTCAGAGCACCCCATTAATAGTGGATGGGGCTCTGTTGTTTTTTTTTTTTAGTTTTAATGCATTGTAGTTTCTCAATATGGTTTTCATGTAACCAATTTTCTCACATGTGTTATCTATATATGTTGTATAAAGCTCATCTCTTTCCAGTGACCTCTTATAGTAGTATGTCCTGCTCCCTCTCTGTGTGTCTCACCCATCTCGTCCAGTCACCTCTTATAGCAGTATGTCCTGCTCCCTCTCTGTGTGCCTCACCTATCTCTTCCAGTCACCTCCTATAGCAGTATGTCCTGCTCCCTCTCTGTGTGCCATACCCATCTCTTCCAGTCACCTCCTATAGCAGTATGTCCTGCTCCCTCTCTGTGTGTCTCATCCATCTCGTCCAGTCACCTCTTATAGCAGTATGTCCTGCTCCCTCTCTGTGTGCCTCACCTATCTCTTCCAGTAACCTCCTATAGCAGTATGTCCTGCTCCCTCTCTGTGTGCCTCACCCATCTCTTCCAGTCACCTCCTATAGCAGTATGTCCTGCTCCCTCTCTGTGTGCCTCACCCATCTCTTCCAGTCACCTCTTACAGCAGTATGTCCTGCTCCCTCTCTGTGTGCCTCACCCATCTCTTCCAGTCACCTCCTATAGCAGTATGTCCTGCTCCCTCTCTGTGTGCCTCACCCATCTCTTCCAGTCACCTCTTACAGCAGTATGTCCTGCTCCCTCTCTGTGTGCCTCACCCATCTCTTCCAGTCACCTCTTACAGCAGTATGTCCTGCTCCCTCTCTGTGTGCCTCACCCATCTCTTCCAGTCACCTCCTATAGCAGTATGTCCTGCTCCCTCTCTGTGTGCCTCACCCATCTCTTCCAGTCACCTCCTATAGCAGTATGTCCTGCTCCCTCTCTGTGTGCCTCACCCATCTCTTCCAGTCACCTCCTACAACAGTATGTCCTGCTCCCTCTCTGTGTGCCTCACCCATCTCTTCCAGTCACCTCCTATAGCAGTATGTCCTGCTCCCTCTCTGTGTGCCTCACCCATCTCTTCCAGTCACCTCCTATAGCAGTATGTCCTGCTCCCTCTCTGTGTGCCTCACCCATCTCTTCCAGTCACCTCTTATAGCAGTATGTCCTGCTCCCTCTCTGTGTGCCTCACCCATCTCTTCCAGTCACCTCCTATAGCAGTATGTCCTGCTCCCTCTCTGTGTGCCTCACCCATCTCTTCCAGTCACCTCTTACAGCAGTATGTCCTGCTCCCTCTCTGTGTGCCTCACCCATCTCTTCCAGTCACCTCCTATAGCAGTATGTCCTGCTCCCTCTCTGTGTGCCTCACCCATCTCTTCCAGTCACCTCCTATAGCAGTATGTCCTGCTCCCTCTCTGTGTGCCTCACCCATCTCTTCCAGTCACCTCTTACAGCAGTATGTCCTGCTCCCTCTCTGTGTGCCTCACCCATCTCTTCCAGTCACCTCCTATAGCAGTATGTCCTGCTCCCTCTCTGTGTGCCTCACCCATCTCTTCCAGTCACCTCTTACAGCAGTATGTCCTGCTCCCTCTCTGTGTGCCTCACCCATCTCTTCCAGTCACCTCCTATAGCAGTATGTCCTGCTCCCTCTCTGTGTGCCTCACCCATCTCTTCCAGTCACCTCTTACAGCAGTATGTCCTGCTCCCTCTCTGTGTGCCTCACCTATCTCTTCCAGTCACCTCCTATAGCAGTATGTCCTGCTCCCTCTCTGTGTGCCTCACCCATCTCTTCCAGTCACCTCTTACAGCAGTATGTCCTGCTCCCTCTCTGTGTGTCTCACCCATCTCTTCCAGTCACCTCTTACAACAGTATGTCCTGCTCCCTCTCTGTGTGCCTCACCCATCTCTTCCAGTCACCTCTTACAGCAGTATGTCCTGCTCCCTCTCTGTGTGCCTCACCCATCTCTTCCAGTCACCTCTTATAGCAGTATGTCCTGCTCCCTCTCTATGTGCCTCACCCATCTCGTCCAGTCACCTCTTATAGCAGTTGATCCTGCTCCCTCTCTGTGTGCCTCACCCATCTCTTCCAGTGACCTCTTACAGCAGTATGTCCTGCTCCCTCTCTGTGTGCCTCACCCATCTCTTCCAGTCACCTCTTATAGCAGTATGTCCTGCTCCCTCTCTATGTGCCTCACCCATCTCGTCCAGTCACCTCTTATAGCAGTTGATCCTGCTCCCTCTCTGTGTGCCTCACCCATCTCTTCCAGTGACCTCTTACAGCAGTATGTCCTGCTCCCTCTCTGTGTGCCTCACCCATCTCTTCCAGTGACCTCTTACAGCAGTATGTCCTGCTCCCTCTCTGTGTGCCTCACCCATCTCTTCCAGTCACCTCCTATAGCAGTATGTCCTGCTCCTTCTCTGTGTGCCTCACCCATCTCTTCCAGTCACCTCTTATAGCAGTATGTCCTGCTCCCTCACCCATGTCTAAACTTTTGCCATTCCGAAAATGAACTTTACTGTTTGACCTTTGAGATCGGAAGGGACACTTACCGAATTCCGGCAAAGTTATGAGAGATAATCATCATGTAGGAAGCATAAGACGGAGTAAAATCTTTAGTTTTCAGCAAGGCCTGGCTCTAGAGGATTTGATGGTTCATGTGTTTTCAGCAAGGCCTGGCTCTAGAGGATTTGATGGTTCATGTGTTTTCAGCAAGGCCTGGCTCTAGAGGATTTGATGGTTCATGTGTTTTCAGCAAGGCCTGGCTCTAGAGGATTTGATGGTTCATGTGTTTTCAGCAAGGCCTGGATCTAGAGGATTTGATGGTTCATGTCTCTTCAGCAAGGCCTGGATCTAGAGGATTTGATGGTTCATGTCTCTTCAGCAAGGCCTGAATCTAGAGGATTTGATGGTTCATGTCTCTTCAGCAAGGCCTGGATCTAGAGGATTTGATGGTTCATGTCTCTTCAGCAAGGCCTGGATCTAGAGGATTTGATGGTTCATGTCTCTTCAGCCGCGCTACGGCATAGCAACGAAGGAAACTACGGTGTCTCAACGTTTCCAGCATGTTTTCTTTCTTGTTAATCCTGTTGCCAGTCTTTGATTCATTAGTTGAGCGTAAAACGAACAGACGTAATGATAAACATTGTAGGCGATATGGTGGTGTGGTGGTAGCAGTAGTGGTAGTGGTAGTGGTAGTAGTAGTAGTAGTAGTAGTAGTAGTAGTAGTAGTAGTAGTAGTAGTAGTAGTAGTAGTAGTAGTAGTAGTAGTAGTAGTAGTAGTAGTAGTAGTAGTAGTAGTAGTAGTAGTAGTAGTAGTAGTAGTAGTAGTAGTAGTAGTAGTAATTATTAGAAAACCTTTTTTGAAAACAAACAAGTACATGTTTTTTTTTGGATGCGCCGCGAGAAACTGATAATTTTTACACCGTTACGTTTCTGTTAAAATACTTAATAAAATGGGAAAGCAATTTGTTTCTGAGGTCCACATTCTTGTTGCTAGATCTATATCTAATGATAGGAACCAAAATAATATATATATATATTTCAAGAAAGAACATAAACTTTCAAAGTGCTTGCAAGCACTCGAATCTCATATTTCAACAAAGTGAATTTTAGAACATTTTCGCCAAACGAATAGTACAGTCTTTGGTGTAGTTGGCAAGTACAAAGGAGCGGAAGTAGTATTGTGTCGTCCCGGACATAGTCAGTTATTTTTTGCTCAGTGCAGGAAAACTGTCTAATCGTGGCCCAGCTAGCTGGAACTAACGCCAGTAACAAGGTTCTGCACTGGAGGGCTGAGGTTAACAAGTCTCTGTCATCTGATCTTGTGCTAATACCCTCTACCTGTTTATTGTGCTCATACCCTCCACCTGTCTCTTGTGCTTATACCCTCCAGCTGTCTCTTGTGCTAATACCCTCCAACTGTCTCTTGTGCTAATGCCCTCTACCTGTTTATTGTGCTTATACCCTCCACCTGTCTCTTGTGCTTATACCCTCCACCTGTCTCTTGTGCTAATACCCTCCAACTGTCTCTTGTGCTAATACCCTCTACCTGTTTATTGTGCTTATACCCTCCACCTGTCTCTTGTGCTAATACCCTCTACCTGTTTATTGTGCTTATACCCTCCACCTGTCTCTTGTGCTAATACCCTCCAACTGTCTCTTGTGCTAATACCCTCTACCTGTTTATTGTGCTTATACCTTCCACCTGTCTCTTGTGCTAATACCCTCTACCTGTTTATTGTGCTTATACCCTCCACCTGTCTCTTGTGCTAATACCGTCCACCTGTATCTTGTGCTAATACCCTCCACCTGTCTCTTGTGATAATATCCTCCACATGTCTCTTGCGCTTATACCCTCCACCTGTCTCTTGTGCTAATACCCTCTACCTGTTTATTGTGCTCATACCCTCCACCTGTCTCTTGTGCTAATACCCTCTACCTGTTTATTGTGCTTATACCCTCCACCTGTCTCTTGTGCTAATACCCTCCACCTGTCTCTTAGGCTTATACCCTCCACCTGTCTCTTGTGCTAATACCCTCTACCTGTTGATTGTGCTTATACCCTCCACCTGTCTCTTGTGCTAATACCCCCTACCTGTTTATTGTGCTTATACCCTCCACCTGTCTCTTGTGCTAATACCTACCACCTGTCTCTTGTGCTAATACCCTCTACCTGTTTATTGTGCTTATACCCTCCACCTGTCTCTTGTGCTAATACTCTCCACCTGCCTCTTTTGATAATACCCTCCACCTGTCTCTTGTGATAATACCCTCCACCTGCCTCTTGTGATAATACCCTCCACCTGTCTCTTGTGATAATACCCTCCACCTGTCTCTTGTGCTAATACCCTCCACCTGCCTCTTGTGCTAATACCCTCCACCTGCCTCTTGTGATAATACCCTCCACCTGTCTCTTGTGATAATACCCTCCACCTGTCTCTTGTGATAATACCCTCCACCTGTCTCTTGTGATAATACCCTCCACCTGCCTCTTGTGATAATACCCTCCACCTGCCTCTTGTGATAATACCCTCCACCTGTCTCTTGTGATAATACCCTCCACCTGTCTCTTGTGATAATACCCTCCACCTGTCTCTTGTGATAATACCCTCCACCTGTCTCTTGTGATAATACCCTCCACCTGTCTCTTGTGCTAATACCCTCCACCTGCCTCTTGTGCTAATACCCTCCACCTGTCTCTTGTGATAATACCCTCCACCTGTCTCTTGTGATAATACCCTCCACCTGTCTCTTGTGCTAATACTCTCCACCTGTCTCTTGTGATAATACCCTCCACCTGCCTCTTGTGATAATACCCTCCACCTGTCTCTTGTGATAATACCCTCCACCTGTCTCTTGTGATAATACCCTCCACCTGTCTCTTGTGCTAATACCCTCCACCTGTCTCTTGTGATAATACCCTCCACCTGTCTCTTGTGATAATACCCTCCACCTGTCTCTAGTGATAATACCCTCCACCTGCCTCTTGTGATAATACCCTCCACCTGTCTCTTGTGATAATACCCTCCACCTGTCTCTTGTGATAATACCCTCCACCTGCCTCTTGTGCTAATACCCTCCACCTGTCTCTTGTGCTAATACCCTCCACCTGCCTCTTGTGATAATACCCTCCACCTGTCTCTTGTGATAATACCCTCCACCTGCCTCTTGTGATAATACCCTCCACCTGTCTCTAGTGCAAGTACCCTCCACCTGTCTCTTGTGCTAATACCTCCACCTGTCTCTTGTGCTAATACTCACCACCTGTCTAGTCTATTGTGATAATACCCTCCACCTGTTTCCTCACTAGTTTTTGTTTTGGGGCTTCAGGAAATTGATGTGTGTACAATGGATTTGTATATGACGTAATTTAACGACTAAATAAACTTGGCTTTGTAATCCATAGAAAAAAAGGCCTTGATATAAAGATGAAATTCAAATATCACACATTTTGATTTATGTATACTTTAACGGCTGCGTTAGAAATCGCTTCTTTAGACAGAACTTTATTCATCATACCTGATGTAGTAACGTTTTATTTCTTTTGCTTATGTACCAAATTTAGCAAATAAACATTTGCAATTCTTTTCCATTATAGTCGCAAAATTATGAGCCTATTATAAAAAAATAGAACAGCAACCCCCCCAGAGGAAAAAAAGAAGAGAAAAAGAAAAAAGAAAGGACACTGCCATATTGACACTAAAGCTCTCTCACTGCCATATTGACACTAAAGCTCTCTCACTGCCATATTGACACTAAAGCTCTCTCACTGTCATATTGACACTAAAGCTCTCTCACTGCCATATTGACACTAAAGCTCTCTCACTGTCATATTGACACTAAAGCTCTCTCACTGCCATATTGACACTAAAGCTCTCTCACTGCCATATTGACACTAAAGCTCTCTCACTGCCATATTGACACTAAAGCTCTCTCACTGCCATATTGACACTAAAGCTCTCTCACTGCCATATTGACACTAAAGCTCTCTCACTGCCATATTGACACTAAAGCTCTCTCACTGCCATATTGACACTAAAGCTCTCTCACTGCCATATTGACACTAAAGCTCTCTCACTGCCATATTGACACTAAAGCTCTCTCACTGCCATATTGACACTAAAGCTCTCTCACTGCCATATTGACACTAAAGCTCTCTCACTGCCATATTGACACTAAAGCTCTCTCACTGTCTAAAAAAGTGAACTAAGTTACACAGCGGAGAAGATTTAACTTTGTTTACATCATGGATTTATGTGAAAGTCGCTTAAATCCAGAAATAGTATCAGGTAAAAACAAACAAGCAATAAAACAAGAAAAACAAACAAAACAAGAAAACAAGAAAAACTAACAAAACAAGAAAACAAGAAAAACTAACGAAACAAGAAAACGAGAAAAAGCAAACAAAACAAGAGACTGCTCCAATGAAGATCCATTCTTGTAGCAGCGGTTCCAGAAGTTGGTTGGATGAATCATTGATCAGGGTGGGGACGCCAGTGTGGCTGTGTGGCCGTGTGGCCGTGTGGAGATCGTGATGTCCAGCCGGCTAACAGTCTTAGTGTGGCTCAGCTTAAAGTAGCTCGGACCAAGGCAGAATCTAATCAGTTATTGTGGTCTACCCTGAACGCTTCACTCCATCATAGTCCGCGATTTTTCTAACTAATCAGTGTCAAATGAAGACATAAGGTTAAATATCTTATCATAGCCATACTGAAAAGAGTCCACCATTTCCCTCCCATAAAGAGCTGCTTCAGTTCATAGAAGCCTCAATTTTTTTATTTTAAATTGATTGGTCAAAAGAAGGCAATAAATTTTATCTGCATAAAAATTAATATTGATGGCCTATCCAGTAATACCTTGGCTGTTCACAGCACCCAGCCATCGCATACTCAGCAATTCAAACACTTTGGAAAAGTTACGCACAGGTTCCTTTTTCAATACGTCATTTCCCAACTCCCTTTCTTTACAGAATCCAATTTACATAAAATGTTTTGGCTTGCACCGTCGTAGTACCAGGGTATACCGACTCAAGCAATGCCTGAAAATAAAGCGGTGCTGTTTATAAACTGTACAGACTTCCTTGACTGGTCCACTGATTGGAGTGTAGCACACAGCGAGTTGGCCTCAACCAATCAGTTAGGAGCGCGTGCACCTCGCCAAGTCCAAGTGATTCAGGTCTCTTTAAGAGATTTCTGGGGGGAAAATCCGCTGTCAACTTTCCTTTCCCGTTTAATAGTTGTTAGAAAAAAGCTTCTTAAAAGAGAGATAAAAGTGTGCATAAAAAGACATACTGGAATGAAAAGAATTTTAAAATACTTGACAATAAGAAAATCATTCGACGTAAGCCTTACTAGTAATTCGTGGTTGTATAATTTGGATGATTGGTCATTTGTCACAATCTCTGGGAGAAAAAATTAAACAGCTTTATTATACGTTCTGATCCAGGATGGTCTATAAAAAGACATCAAAAAGTTGTATCTTATTTTTACTCAATCTGTTTTCCTTCGAAAAAATCAGAACAAGCTGCATCTCCCAACTAATCATGCAATAAGGTTCACTGTGCCAATCATGAGAGCACCACACTAAACCTATCAGCAACACTCATTAATAAACATTCACTGTGCCAATCATGAGAGCACCACACTTAACCTATCAGCAACACTCATTATTAAACATTCACTGTGCCAATCATGAGAGCACCACACTCAACCTATCAGCAACACTCGTCAATAAAGGCTCACTGTGCCAATCATGACAGCCCCACACTCAACATATCAGCAACACTCGTCAATAAAGGTTCTCTGTGCCAATCATGAGAGCACCACATTAAACCTATCAGCAACACTCGTCAATAAAGGCTCACTTTGCCAATCATGAGAGCACCACACTCAACCTATCAGCAACACTCGTCAATAAAGGCTCACTGTGCCAATCATGACAGCCCCACATTCAACCTATCAGCAAAACTCGTCAATAAAGGATCACTGTGCCAATCATGAGAGCACCAACTCAACCTATCAGCAACACTCGTCAATAAAGGCTCACTGTGCCAATCATGAGAGCACCACACTCAACCTATCCGCAACACTCGTCAATAAAGGTTTGCTGTGCCAATCATGACAGTCCCACACTCAACCTATCAGCAACACTCGGCAATAAAGGCTCACTGTGCCAATCATGACAGCCCCACATTCAACCTATCAGCAACACTCGTCAATAAAGGCTCACTGTGCCAATCATTAGAGCACCACACTCAACCTATCAGCAACACTCGTCAATAAAGGTTTGCTGTGCCAATCATGACAGTCCCACACTCAACCTATCAGCAACACTCGTCAATAAAGGTTCACTGTGCCAATCATTAGAGCACCACACTCAACCTATCAGCAACACTCGTCAATAAAGGCTCACTGTGCCAATCATTAGAGCACCACACTCAACCTATCAGCAACACTCGTCAATAAAGGCTCACTGTGCCAATCATTAGAGCCCACACTCAACCTATCAGCAACACTCGTCAATAAAGGTTCACTGTGCCAATCATTAGAGCACCAGACTCAACCTATCAGCAACACTCGTCAATAAAGGCTCACTGTGCCAATCATGAGAGCACCACACTCAACCTATCAGCAACACTCGTCAATAAAGGTTTGCTGTGCCAATCATGACAGTCCCACACTCAACCTATCAGCAACACTCGTCAATAAAGGTTCACTGTGCCAATCATTAGAGCACCACACTCAACCTATCAGCAACACTCGTCAATAAAGGCTCACTGTGCCAATCATGAGAGCACCACACTCAACCTATCAGCAACACTCGTCAATAAAGGTTCACTGTGCCAATCATGAGAGCACCACACTCAACCTATCAGCAACACTCGTCAATAAAGGTTCACTGTGCCAATCATTAGAGCACCACACTCAACCTATCAGCAACACTCGTCAATAAAGGCTCACTGTGCCAATCATTAGAGCACCACACTCAACCTATCAGCAACACTCGTCAATGAAGGTTCACTGTGCCAATCATGAGAGCACCACACTCAACCTAATAGCAGCACTCGTCAATGAAGGTTCAGTGTGCCAATCATGAGAGCACCACACTCAACCTAATAGCAGCAATCGTCAATGAAGGTTCACTGTGCCAATCATGAGAGCGCCATACTCAACCTATCAGCAACACTCGTCAATAAAGGTTCACTGTGCCAATCATTAGAGCACCACACTCAACCTATCAGCAACACTCGTCAATAAAGGCTCACTGTGCCAATCATGAGAGCGCCATACTCAACCTATCAGCAACACTCGTCAATAAAGGTTCACTGTGCCAATCATGAGAGCGCCATACTCAACCTATCAGCAACACTCGTCAATAAAGGTTCACTGTGCCAATCATTAGAGCACCACACTCAACCTATCAGCAACACTCGTCAATAAAGGCTCACTGTGCCAATCATGAGAGCACCACACTCAACCTATCAGCAACACTCGTCAATAAAGGTTCACTGTGCCAATCATGAGAGCACCACACTCAACCTATCAGCAACACTCGTCAATAAAGGTTCACTGTGCCAATCATTAGAGCACCACACTCAACCTATCAGCAACACTCGTCAATAAAGGCTCACTGTGCCAATCATTAGAGCACCACACTCAACCTATCAGCAACACTCGTCAATGAAGGTTCACTGTGCCAATCATGAGAGCACCACACTCAACCTAATAGCAGCACTCGTCAATGAAGGTTCAGTGTGCCAATCATGAGAGCACCACACTCAACCTAATAGCAGCAATCGTCAATGAAGGTTCACTGTGCCAATCATGAGAGCGCCATACTCAACCTATCAGCAACACTCGTCAATAAAGGCTCACTGTGCCAATCATGAGAGCGCCATACTCAACCTATCAGCAACACTCGTCAATGGAGGTTCACTGTGCCAATCATGAGAGCGCCACACTCAACCTAATAGCAGTACTCGTCAATGAAGGTTCACTGTGTCAATCATGAGAGCACCATACTTAACCTATCAGCAACACTCGTCAATAAAGGCTCACTGTGCCAATCATGACAGATCCACATTCAACCAATCAGCAACACTCGTCAATAAAGGCTCACTGTGCCAATCATGAGAGATCCACATTCAACCTATCAGCAACGTTCGTCAATAATGTTTCTGAGTCAGTGTGGTTCTGCGGTATTGTGTTTGTGCTGTCCCACTTCTGCTAGACGCAAGGACATTTGGACTCATCTGTGAACATTTGAGAGCTCCACTGGAGAGAGAGAGAGAGAGAGAGAGAGAGAGAGAGAGAGAGAGAGAGAGAGAGAGAGAGAGAGGGGGGCGGGGTGTGGCAGCTAACAAGCTCTTTAGAAATCCTTGAGAAGATCCGTGTTACATTAGCTTTTTGGGTGTGATAAAAACAATAAGTAAAGGATTACAGTACACCGAGAGAAAGAGAGAAAAGAGAGAAGAAGAAGAAGAAGAAGAAGAAGAAGAAGAAGAAGAAGAAGAAGAAGAAGAAGAAGAAGAAGAAGAAGAAGAAGAAGAAGAAGAAGAAGAAGAAGAAGAAGAAGAAGAAGAAGAAGAAGAAGAAGAAGAAGAAGAAGAAGAAGAAGAAGAAGAAGAAGAAGAAGAAGAAGGAGGAGGAGGAGGAGGAGGAGGAGGAGGAGGAGGAGGAGGAGGAGGAGGAGGAGGAGGAGGAGGAGAAGAAGAAGAAGAAGAAGAAGAAGAAGAAGAAGAAGAAGAAGAAGAAGAAGAAGAAGAAGAAGAAGAAGAAGAAGAAGAAGAAGGAGAAGAAGGAGAAGAAGAAGAAGAAGAAGAAGAAGAAGAAGAAGAAGAAGAAGAAGAAGAAGAAGATATCTTTCTATCTATCTATCTATCTATCTATCTATCTATCTCTAACTCTCTCTCTCTCTCTCTCTCTCTATATATATATATATATATATATATATATAATATATATATATATATTATATATATATATATATATATATATATATATATAGATATACTATGAGTTTAGCTCAAATTATCCGAAACATGTTAAACCATTTGTTTTCTTCACACCATTTTCAATCAGTGTTATAACCAGAAGAGTCACATGAAATCCTTTTAGATCTGATTCTTTTACCAACCGGAACTGAGACAAATGTTTTTTTTTTTCCATAAAGTCGAGGGAGCTGAGCCGGTGTGAGCATTCAGGGCTGTTAGCTCTTGTTGTGTGATGTAGAGCTCAGCCTCTTGACACAATACAACATTTAATAGCTGGGCCGATGAGGAAGATTCGGTGACAAACAGGCGTTAGTTTACGGGCATGATTCGAGATATAGAGCTAAGGACGTTAGTTTACGTGCATGATTCGAGATGTAGAGCTAAGGACGTTAGTTTACGGGCATGATTCGAGATGTAGAGCTAAGGACGTTAGTTCTCATCGATCTGAAACACCTTCAGGACAATGGAGTACTCTTTGCATGTCACTTTGATTCCTGTGAAATCTGTTACTTATAAAACTTTAAAAACTTGTCGATATCCAGTACTGGTATATCGAAGCGTTCTTTCTCTCACTTCATAAGCCTGAAACGATAATTCCATATAGACATAAGAAAGAACAGATACACACACTCTCTCTCTTTCTTTCTTTTAATATATTATTTATCCTTCTCTGTTATTCTTATATCTTTCTTTTGTCTGACAGTCTGTTTCCCACTTTATCCTTCTCTTTTCCTCTCATTCTCTCTAGTAACTGCCTGGCTTTTCTGTTTGCCTGTTCAATAAAGACTGTAGAGAAGCGACCATTACAAAATATAAAACCTCCCTCTAAATTGGACCACAAAGTATAACATCCAAATAAAAATCTTTTTTTTTTATTTTTTAAAGTTTTGACTTATATGATTTGGAGAGAACATGACTAACATGACGAAGGCAACCGTTGCTTTCACTAACTTGGTGATTTCACAAGTTTTCCACCTCCATGCGACATTAAAGTGAAGAGTGTACAGTTTACTTCTCATGAGCTTGTAAACCTTGTAGCAGGTACACAGACTATATCAGCACAGCTTGAATAGCGCGGCGTGACCATGAATTACCACGTGTTGATGCCTCTGCAAATATTAACAACTCAAACATCTCGGGCAAATTCGGATTATACCATGGCTGATTGCTTGATGTAGTCTGTCTACTAGAGGGTTAGTCCAGCCTTCTCTGGTTCACCAAACAAAGCCAAGCTGGAGCAACAGGACAGGACGCTCCAACAAGGACAGTGTGAAAAACGTGGCAAGGCAAGAGTTCTACCACCCGGCCATTTTGTGTACCGGATGGGGACAATCTCAACCTGTCTATCATTTATGTATAATCAACAACATCATCATAAACAACACTTTTAACTCCATTTCTATAGCTCTGAAGAAAATATTCCATTGTTTCAATTGGAGAAAGTATAGCGGGAAGTTCAGGAAGTGAAATGGACTCCGTTACTGTTTCCATTTATACACAATGACTGACTCGCGAGTGTTGCTCTTTAATCTAAACCTACCAGATGTATATAAAGAGAAATGTATTGGTCAGAACATTTGATTTTTTAAGTTGATAAATATTACAGTTAAGATTAAAGGAAAAAGATTCTGCGTGAATCACAAGGTAAGCATGCAGAAACCGAAGCCTGACAATACATTATTCATGGTGTAGGTTCACGGCGGCCAAGAAAACCGGGCAGAAGGAGGTTTGAAGTTTGCTCGTGGAGCATCTTACAGGCTTTGAAACAGATCCACTTGAATGACATTATTGCCTCTGACACCTACATCTACATCTGCATAAAGATGTGCATGTTCTGTCTGCAGGTGTGTCAACAAACAAAACGGAATAAAAAAACTTTCTTAAACACCATGTTCAAACAGTGCAAAGTTTCAATTACATGTTGCAAAGTCGACGCATTGTTAAATACGAGATTTGGCAGTCTTATTATATTTTTTTCATGTGCATGATATTCAGATTGCTTTCATTTTACTGAACTAGCGATGTTTTGGTATTTTTTTTTAACATATTCATATTAAAATGAGTTTATTTTTTTTATCATTTCCGAATATGAAATGGTGATGCTGAGTGCTTCAAGTCACTGACGAATACTGAGTGACGTAATCGATTCGGTAAACTTGCGAACTCTTTTCATGACGTGTTTTCTTTTGCACAGTCATGTTTCTTATTCGTCGTTTCGTTTTTCGCCATTTTCAATTTTTTTTTTTTAACTTGAGACATATATTGTGAGTGTGCATTCTGATCATTATCCTCATGAACTTTGTAAACCATTCACATGTGTAATTTGAACAGGGAAATATAATTATGTGACTTTAAGAAAAAGTAATACATGAACGAAATTGGGGAAAAAAATTAAAACCACAAAAATCAACAAAATTTCACGTCTCATACCCTACACCTGAATGTCCTAAATAGATATTTTTCACGTACATTTCGACTCTCAAAAGTCAAGGTCAATGGATTTCGTTCATGTAATTTCAGTCTCTGAAAAAAAATCTTATCAGATGCAAAAATTATTGTTTTTTCGCAAAAAAAGGAAAAAAAAGGTTGAAAAAAATTAAACCACAAATAAAATTGTCTTCCTTTCGTTAAAACTAGAACTTTTTCAAACCTCAATTTTCTTTTTCAAATCGAACTTATACCAAATTTTAGATACATATCAACAGTTCGTAATTTATTTCTAAGGAAAAGACTAGGCATGTCTTATCAGAATTTTTTTTTTTAACTTGCCTGTACTTTCGTGTCTTTGCATCGACAAAGATCAAACATGACCAAATTAAAGATCACAGACTCATGCTTCTCTTTTATAACTTAGGTGAACCCGCTATTCCAGAGGCGATATACCAGCTCAAGAAGTCTTATCGTTTCTCCTCATTAATCGAAGTGACCCTTGTGGTTGTCTCTTTGCTTTGAATTGACTTTTCACATATTACTTAAATATTCAAACTTATGTCCATGGCACTGTTTTGATGTTCATAATTAATAGTAGTACAAGAAACTGCTGGTTCTGTACTTTTTAATCTCTTAAACGTTTCTCCCTTTCGGCTCATTATATGCTGAAAGGTACAGTAGCTTGCGAACCTTCGTGTCATTTGCGTTTATTAAAATAAAGAACCTCTAAACAATCTCTCAACAGGTCCGTGTTACAAGCTGAGCCAGCGGTTTTTTTAGAGAGTAGGTTTACTTCTTTACTCTAAGCATTTTTTAAAAATGTGAAAAGAAATATTATATTTAATTATCACAATTATTCATAGTGCTTAAACCCTAAAACAATTTTAGGCGCAATCGTGTATTAAGGTTTAAATCCGATAAACAAACAGCAAGAAATTGTTCGAGCCTATGACTCATTTTGAAAGTAAAGAAAAGATATGAGAATCAATACAAGAGTTATTATTTGAACTGAAGCTTATTTACCTGGGGCGGGGTGAGTACTTCGCTTCAGATCGATTTCCCCTCAGATTGAGTTACGTGGGACAGACATAGAACGCAGAAGATTGAACAAACTGGGCTTTAGTTTTTAATATTTTACAGATATTTTCTTTATTGTTTCTTCAATGCATGCGGTCTATGTCTGAAAAATATCCCCAAAACACCCCATTTTCAAGGTTGTGAGAATAATGAAGGGCACGCCGAGTAGTATAACATTTCATTGACAACCAGGTGGACCAATGTGGCATCTCTGCCTCAGCTAACAGTAACTCGAGTGGCTGTTTTGATTATCCGCACCTGGCACACACTGGTAAATCAAACGCCATACTCGGCCAAATAAAACATTTCAAGATTGCGATATAACAGTTTTCTAGGAATCCCGCATTGAAACTGCAGTGTGCACATAGATTATATGTATATATGTCTGTCTTTTTTCTGGCTCAACAGCTCTCTGTCTCTGTCTCCTGCAGAGCAGTTTCCATGTCTTGGCCTTTCCATTCCTATATATTTATATATCTCCTTTTCTCTTTCAATTTTTTTCTTTCTGTTTATCTAGCTCTTCATCGTTTTTCTGTCTATAGATTTATCTATCCACAATGTCTGTCTATCTATATATCTGTTTGCCTGTATATGTATATATGTATGTATGTATGTATGTATGTATGTATGTATGTATGTATTTATCTACGGTATACATATATTTATCTGACTATCTATCTATCTATCCACGGTATCTATCTTTCTGTCGATTTATGTGTCTACCTATAGACGGTATCTACCTATTTATCGATCTATCTATCTATCGCTCCACCTATGACATCTATAAATCAATCTATCTATCCCTTTACGGTATCTATCTATCTATCTATCTTTCTAACTATCTATCTATCTTTCTCTCTATCTATCTATCCACCTATAATATCTATCTATATGTCTATCTGTCTATCTATCTTTCTATCTTTCTAACTATCTATCTATCTTTCTCTCTATCTATCTATCCACCTATAATATCTATCTATATGTCTATTTATCTAACTATCTTTCTATCAATCCATTTACGGTATCTATCTAACTATCAATCTATCTATCTTTGTATATATCTATCAATCTATCTATATAGCTGTCTTTCTATCTTTCTATCTATGGTATCTATCTATCTATTTTTCTATAAGTCTATCTATCCATATATGGTATCTGTCTATCTATCTATCTATCTATCTATCTGTTTATCTGTCTATCTATCTATCTATCTAGCTATCTATCTATCTATCTATCTATCTTTCTATCTTTCTTTCTATCTATGGTATATATCTATCCATCTATGGTATCTGTCTATCTATCTATCTATCTATCTAGCTATCTGTCTGTCTATCCATCTATCTATCTATAGTATCTATCTATCTGTCTGTCTATCCATCTATCTTTTTATCTAATCTAATCATAGAACATTTTTTTTATGTCTTTCCGTGTTTTGTAACTTTGCAAGCGCCACTCATAGACATCTTCTAGCTCTTTGCATCATTCCTCTCAGACCGATTTGTTTAGTACATTGCGTCTGATACTTGCACCTATGCATGCCTCACAAAGAAGTTACACAGTTCCCTCAGTTTCAAACCAAGCTATAAAAGCCTCTGAAATCATAGATAATTAAAACACTGAAATAAACTCTTTACATGTCCATTTTTTAAATTTTCTCCAAACTTGAGTATTAATAAAAGATAACACAAGTTATATGCAAAGGAGCAATAAACGAATAATTGCAAATGTTGATTATGAAAAAGAAATGGAAAGGAATATTTAAGTAGACAGTCTACCGAAAAGAATCATCTGACAATATAATTTTCCATTGGCAAAAATATCAAATGTAATATTCAATATGCAGGCGCAGAAAAACAAAAGCACAACAAGAGACCTAGCTAAATAATTTTTAACTATGATTTAATACGATTTAATTTTTTATTCTGAATTTAAAAGAAATCACAACAACAAAAAAAAAATATTCTGATCGATAACGACTGTCCTCATCACTTATGTCCACAAGTCTGTGATCGAAGACCATTAGCTCAACCATGGCGGCAGGGAAACCATGCTGAGCTCTCTACTGGAACAGTTGGACCACTTGTCCAGTCACACCCAGCAGGTCTCGGACGGTGACCAGTTGGGTGCAGCCACTCACATCCTTGGTGGGTCACAGTCTTCACGGGGGCCGGATGGCTAGGAGTGGACTGGTATTAAGCTCTCCAGCTCTTGTGTGGTGGAAGAGCAAATTACTGAGGACTGAATTACGTTGCTTTAGTTTTCATCCCATGAATCACAAATGGAATTCACTACACCTTGTTTTTAGAGAAAGCATGGCGGAGAAGTTTAAAGAGTTGAATGTTACTGTTCATTATTCTCAGATGTAGAATATCTGTCTCCTACAGAACTGTAAAGAAGAGAAACGACTCGGTAGATTCTCCTCAGGAGGTCGCTAGTGCACGGGCCTCGAGCTAGAAAATCCGATTGGTAGAGAAGGTCTGTTTGAGTGGGTCCACAATCATGTTCCGGGTTATTTCTTTATCTCGCGGAGTGATCCCTCGTGGATCAGTTCTGTTAACAGTCCACTACAGACTTCTCTATCTCGCGGAGTGATCCCTCGTGGATCAGTTCTGTTCACAGCCCACTACAGACTTCTCTATCTCGCGAAGTGATCCCTCGTGGATCAGTTCTGTTCACAGCCCACTACAGACTCCTTTATCTCGCGGAGTGATCCCTCGTGGATCAGTTCTGTTAACAACCCACTACAGACTCCTTTATCTCGCGGAGTGATCCCTCGTGGATCAGTTCTGTTAACAACCCACTACAGACTCCTTTATCTCGCGGAGTGATCCCTCGTGGATCAATTCTGTTAACAACCCACTACAGACTCCTTTATCTCGCGGAGTGATCCCTCGTGGATCAGTTCTGTTAACAACCCACTACAGACTCCTTTATCTCGCGGAGTGATCCCTCGTGGATCAGTTCTGTTAACAACCCACTACAGACTTCTTTATCTCGCGGAGTGATCCCTCGTGGATCAGTTCTGTTAACAACCCACTACAGACTCCTTTATCTCGCGGAGTGATCCCTCGTGGATCAGTTCTGTTAACAACCCACTACAGACTTCTCTATCTCGCGGAGTGATCCCTCGTGGATCAGTTCTGTTCACAACCCACTACAGACTCCTTTATCTCGCGGAGTGATCCCTCGTGGATCAGTTCTGTTCACAACCCACTACAGACTCCTTTA
Organism: Elysia crispata; assembly: GCA_033675545.1. NCBI lineage: Eukaryota > Metazoa > Mollusca > Gastropoda > Plakobranchidae > Elysia > Elysia crispata. Next base: position 305,653 of record JAWDGP010002684.1, on the reverse strand, counting down.
TCTCGCGGAGTGATCCCTCGTGGATCAGTTCTGTTAACAACCCACTACAGACTCCTTTATCTCGCGGAGTGATCCCTCGTGGATCAGTTCTGTTAACAACCCACTACAGACTTCTCTATCTCGCGGAGTGATCCCTCGTGGATCAGTTCTGTTAACAACCCACTACAGACTCCTTTATCTCGCGGAGTGATCCCTCGTGGATCAGTTCTGTTAACAACCCACTACAGACATCTCTATCTCGCGGAGTGATCCCTCGTGGATCAGTTCTGTTAACAACCCACTACAGACTCCTTTATCTCGCGGAGTGATCCCTCGTGGATCAGTTCTGTTAACAACCCACTACAGACTTCTCTATCTCGCGGAGTGATCCCTCGTGGATCAGTTCTGTTAACAACCCACTACAGACTTCTTTATCTCGCGGAGTGATCCCTCGTGGATCAGTTCTGTTAACAACCCACTACAGACTCCTTTATCTCGCGGAGTGATCCCTCGTGGATCAGTTCTGTTCACAACCCACTACAGACTCCTTTATCTCGCGGAGTGATCCCTCGTGGATCAGTTCTGTTAACAACCCACTACAGACTTCTTTATCTCGCGGAGTGATCCCTCGTGGATCAGTTCTGTTAACAACCCACTACAGACTCCTTTATCTCGCGGAGTGATCCCTCGTGGATCAGTTCTGTTAACAACCCACTACAGACTCCTTTATCTCGCGGAGTGATCCCTCGTGGATCAGTTCTGTTAACAACCCACTACAGACTTCTTTATCTCGCGAAGTGATCCCTCGTGGATCAGTTCTGTTAACAACCCACTACAGACTTCTTTATCTCGCGGAGTGATCCCTCGTGGATCAGTTCTGTTAACAACCCACTACAGACTTCTTTATCTCGCGGAGTGATCCCTCGTGGATCAGTTCTGTTCACAGCCCACTACAGACTCCTTTATCTCGCGGAGTGATCCCTCGTGGATCAGTTCTGTTCACAGCCCACTACAGACTCCTTTATCTCGCGGAGTGATCCCTCGTGGATCAGTTCTGTTAACAACCCACTACAGACTTCTTTATCTCGCGGAGTGATCCCTCGTGGATCAGTTCTGTTAACAGCCCACTACAGACCGGTATCACTTTTCGATTCACATTGTAAATCTTTGAGGAGGAATGGCGCGCTCTCTCTTACAGACGTTACTCTGAAGGTTAAAACTCTTGATTAATAATATCCTTAGACGATATTTTTCTAAGAATAACTTAAATGAAAAAGAATTGCAAAAAAGTAAATTGTTTATATATATATATATATATATATATATATATATATATATATATGTATATATATAATGTTTGTTGTAAAGATTGTTTTCCATTAATGAAGTAGTGCTGCTCCTAAGGAGATACGTTAGTTATACTTGTGAAATTTGCTCTTCTTTATTGTAGCAGTCTTCATACCTGTTCATTGTTGTAAAATTCGCTCTTCTTTATTGTAGCAGTCTTCATACCTGTTCATTGTTGTAAAATTCGCTCTTCTTTATTGTAGCAGTCTTCATACCTGTTCATTGTTGTAAAATTCGCTCTTCTTTATTGTAGCAGTCTTCATACCTGTTCATTGTTGTAAAATTCGCTCTTCTTTATTGTAGCAGTCTTCATACCTGTTCATTGTTATAAAATTCGATCTTCTTTATTATAGCAGTCTTCATACCTGTTCATTGTTGTAAAATTCGCTCATCTTTATTGTAGCAGTCTTCATACCTGTTCATTGTTGTAAAATTCGCTCTTCTTTATTATAGCAGTCTTCATACCTGTTCATTGTTGTAAAATTCGCTCTTCTTTATTATAGCAGTCTTCATACCTGTTCATTGTTATAAAATTCGCTCTTCTTTATTATAGCAGTCTTCATACCTGTTCATTGTTGTACAATTCGCTCTTCTTTATTATAGCAGTCTTCATACCTGTTCATTGTTGTACAATTCGCTCTTCTTTATTATAGCAGTCTTCATACCTGTTCATTGTTGTACAATTCGCTCTTCTTTATTATAGCAGTCTTCATACCTGTTCATTGTTATAAAATTCGCTCTTCTTTATTGTAGCAGTCTTCATACCTGTTCATTGTTGTACAATTCGCTCTTCTTTATTTTAGCAGTCTTCATACCTGTTCATTGTTATAAAATTCGCTCTTCTTTATTGTAGCAGTCTTCATACCTGTTCATTGTTATAAAATTCGCTCTTCTTTATTATAGCAGTCTTCATACCTGTTCATTGTTATAAAATTCGCTCTTCTTTATTGTAGCAGTCTTCATACCTGTTCATTGTTGTACAATTCGCTCTTCTTTATTATAGCAGTCTTCATACCTGTTCATTGTTATAAAATTCGCTCTTCTTTATTGTAGCAGTCTTCATACCTGTTCATTGTTATAAAATTCGCTCTTCTTTATTATAGCAGTCTTCATACCTGTTCATTGTTGTAAAATTCGCTCTTCTTTATTGTAGCAGTCTTCATACCTGTTCATTGTTGTACAATTCGCTCTTCTTTATTGTAGCAGTCTTCATACCTGTTCATTGTTGTAAAATTCGCTCTTCTTTATTGTAATAGTCTTCATACCTGTTCATTGTTGTAAAATTCGCTCTTCTTTATTGTAATAGTCTTCATACCTGTTCATTGTTGTAAAATTCGCTCTTCTTTATTGTAATAGTCTTCATACCTGTTCATTGTTGTAAAATTCGCTCTTCTTTATTGTAATAGTCTTCATACCTGTTCATTGTTGTAAAATTCGCTCTTCTTTATTGTAATAGTCTTCATACCTGTTCATTGTTGTAAAATTCGCTCTTCTTTATTGTAGTCTTCATACCTGTTCATTGTTGTAAAATTCGCTCTTCTTTATTGTAATAGACTTCATACCTGTTCATTGTTGTAAAATTCGCTCTTCTTTATTGTAATAGTCTTCATACCTGTTCATTGTTGTAAAATTCGCTCTTCTTTATTGTAGCAGTCTTTATACCTGTTCATTGTTGTAAAATTCGCTCTTCTTTATTGTAATAGTCTTCATACCTGTTCATTGTTGTAAAATTCGCTCTTCTTTATTGTAATAGTCTTCATACCTGTTCATTGTTGTAAAATTCGCTCTTCTTTATTGTAGCAGTCCTCATACCTGTTCATTGTTGTAAAATTTTCTCTTCTTTATTATAGTAGTCTTCCTACCTGTTCATTGTTGTAAAATTTGCTCTTGTTTATTGTAATAGACTTCATACCTGTTCATTGTTGTACAATTAGCTCTTCTTTATTGTAGCAGTCTTCATACTTGTTCATTGTTGTAGAATTCACTCTTCTTTATTGTAGCAGTATTCATACCTATTCATTGTTGTAAAATTTGCTCTTCTTTATTGTAGCAGTCTTCATACCTGTTCATTGTAGTAAAATTCGCTCTTCTTTATTGTAGCAGTCTTCATACCTGTTCATTGTAGTAAAATTCGCTCTTCTTTATTGTAGCAGTCTTCATACCTGTTCATTGTAGTAAAATTCGCTCTTCTTTATTGTAGCAGTCTTCATACCTGTTCATTGTTGTACAATTTGCTCTTCTTTATTGTAGCAGTCTTCATACCTGTTCATTGTAGTAAAATTCGCTCTTCTTTATTGTAGCAGTCTTCATACCTGTTCATTGTAGTAAAATTCGCTCTTCTTTATTGTAGCAGTCTTCATACCTGTTCATTGTTTTACAATTTGCTCTTCTTTATTGTAGCAGTCTTCATACTTGTTCATTGTTGTAGAATTCACTCTTCTTTATTGTAGCAGTCTTCATACCTGTTCATTGTAGTAAAATTCGCTCTTCTTTATTGTAGCAGTCTTCATACCTGTTCATTGTAGTAAAATTCGCTCTTCTTTATTGTAGCAGTCTTCATACCTGTTCATTGTAGTAAAATTCGCTCTTCTTTATTGTAGCAGTCTTTATACCTGTTCATTGTAGTAAAATTCGCTCTTCTTTATTGTAGCAGTCTTCATACCTGTTAATTGTTATAAAATTTGCTTTTCTCCAGTGCAGTTGTTTGGCTCTGGAAGATAAACGAGGTATTTTTGTCAAGTTTCTATTGTCTTCCCCGCCTGTTCATTTGAACGGAAAATCATGCTAGTGTTCAATATGGAAGCAGCATGACAGTTTGATCGCAGGAAGTCATGGATGCGCCCGTCCGCAGGGTTTTCACTGAGGTGGTAAGATTGTTTGGTGAAACAGGTGGCCAGCACGCACACACACGCACACACGGGAAACAAACACGTTTTGGTGTACATCATGTAGACACAATGGAAGATGCTGAGCTAGAGAAGGGGAGGACGGTTAAAATGAGAAAAAGTAGGGTAAGTAACGAGAAGAAAGTGCAGCTGTAAAAATAAACATGAACAAGATCAATGGAATGATTACAATGACTGGAAGAGTGAGAGTAAAATTAATATGAATGAAGTTTCATGATACATCACAGAAAGACAAGCGTGAAAAGAGAAGCGTTTAGAAGCCGGCCAGTAAAGTCAGAGAAAAGTCGGAAAAACAGAGAAATAGACGAAGAAATAGTGCGAGAAAAAGAGAAAGAGAGAGAGAGAGAGAGAGAGAGAGAGAGAGAGAGAGAGAGAGAGAGAGAGAGAGAGAGAGAGAGAGAGAGAGAGAGAGAGAGAGGAAGTGTTTATAAGTGTGTGACAGAGAAATAAATACTAGAAAAGCCTGTGTTCCTTTTCATATGAAACAGTTTCATAATATCGGAATAAGTGAAGGATTACAATACAGAGAGAGTCTGAGAGAGAGAAAGAGAGAGAGAGAGAGAGAGAGAGAGACAGAGACAGAGAGACAGACAGACAGACAGACAGACAGACAGACAGACAGACAGACAGAGAAAAAGAGAGGTACAGAAAAGAGACGCATTGAAAAAAAAGAAGCCCAGAAAAGACGGAACGCCAGTGGCCGCCTCTCTGGCCTTCACAAGAGAACAATGATGCGACGAGCTCGCCCGAGCAGGTACCTGGTAATGATATGTCAAGCCGCGCTCACTCTCTCTCTCTCTCTCTCTCTCTCTCTCTCTCTCTCTCTCTCTCTCTCTCTGTCACTCTCTCAGTCTCTCTCTTTCTCTCTGTCTCTCTCTCAGTCTCTCTCACTCTCTCAGTCTCTCTCTCTCAGTGTCTCTCTCACCTCCCTCTCTCTCTCTCTCTCCCTCTCTGTCTCAGTCTCTCTCTCAGTGTCTCTCCCACCTCCCTCTCTCTCTCTCTCTCTGTCTCAGTCTGTCTGTCTGTCTGTCTGTCTGTCTCTCTCTCTCTCTCTTTCTCTCTCTCTTTATCTATCTATCTCTGTTTCCCTCCCCCCCCTCTCCTCCTTCCAAATCTCTGTTCGCTCCTTTGCCAGGAAATGTCTTGCAGTTTGGTGAAGCCCTGGTCCCCACCACGCGCAACGAACCCCTCCCTCCACCGCCACAGCTCCTGGCTGGGGAGCAGCTATTTGCCGTGAGGACATGGCCACAACTCAATGAAACTCTCAACTCACCTTTATCCACAGTTCATTTCCATTTTGGTGTATGCTCAGCAAACGCTAGCGACTGGCTTAGGAGTTCACTTAATTATCATGTCCATACTCTTGTATAGCGGACTTGAAGTAGGGGGTCATGAGCAGACACGGAAAGGAAAAGAAAATAAATTTGATAAGAGCGTTGATCCATATCTTGCATAACATAAGATTCTCAAATGTTGTAAGAACGGATTTTAAATGTTGCGATTCAGTAGAAGACTGTGAAAGAGATGAGTAAAATCCTAGAGAAGCACATTAAAACTGAACATTTTCTTCATCTTTTTTCCTTGACTCTTTTCGGATTATTTCGGGAGGCATAATTTTGTGGTGTATGGAGAGGATAGATGCCTTTCAGGTGAGTTTCATTTTTAGTTTTGCAAAGACGATACCTGTGATTTCGACTTCTCTACTATACGTTTTGATAGTCAATGAACTCAACTTTCTCGGAAAAAATGTCATTTAGAATTTTTATTCTAATAAGGAGGAAAAACAAATTTCCAAAGGGGTTTTTTTATTTGCGGACTCTTAATAGATCGATCAAAAAGCTTTGGTTGTCACCTTGCTATAACAACAGCGTTAATTTTATAATGTTATCCTTGTAAGATTATTAATTTTTTTTCTCTCTCTGTCTCTCGCTGTGTCTCTGTCTGTCTGTCTGTCTGTCTGTCTATCTCTCTCTCTCTTTCTCTCTCTTTCTCTCTCTCTATCTCTCAGTATTAATATTACAGGAACTTTTTCCTAATCGCTACCTCCTTTACTTAATGTCGGATTAAAACTCTCTAATTTCTTCAGCCACTCTCATTAAACTGGTATATGTTGTTTTCCAGGAGGTTTTATTTTTAAAAAATTTCACGCCAAATAAACCGGTTATTGAGAGATCGGTTTAGAAACTTATCATCAATGAAGAAGTTTAGCTTTTCATTTTGTGTCGAGCGCAGCTTGGTATCTCGGCGCGCACACATCTAACGGGGATAGTCTAGGACACGCGCAGAATACCTCCTGCCTAGCTTGACAAAATATTATAAGTCACTTCAACCAATGTCATGCCTCAAGATTTAGTTTTTGGCATTGTTCCGATGGCAAGCACACCCGCCGTATGTTGTGAATCAAACTGATATAGTTCTAGGGTTTATGTGGATGAAATACATGCAGTTACGCGACTATCAAGACCGTTTACTGAGGAGAGAAAATTTTATATTTATATATGCATTTTTTTGTCGATAAAATTGAAGATATCGGCCTACTCACGTCGGACTTCACAATTGAATGTTTTCCGACGAAATCAAAACCTGTAGTTAAATGGGATTTTAGAGCGACACAAAAATGTATATATCTTGAAAAATGTTCATTTGTGATGAATGGATCCTTCATATTCTTGTTCAGCATATCAAATGCATTAACAAAGATACAATTTTAAAGCTTAGGGTGAGTTTGGCCGATATGTGCATAATATTTTTTGTTCTTAAAAAATGAACGTAAATCAATGTAAATCCTTTTGTTATTTCCTAGTGCACAAATGGACATAAATATGGAACTTACGTTATTCTGAAACGTATTTAGGCTCCTTGTGTATTTTCTCAACAACCAAGAGCTGCTGTGTGTAATATGGCTATTGCTGAAACACACCAGAACACTCGAGAGACTCACAGATCAGTTGTAGCCGCAGTGACCCGATTCTTTCCTCGGTTTATCGGATTTCTAAACACTATGATTTGTGGGAGAATTCTCGGACCGTAAAATTAATAAACGCGGAGGGTTTCTTCTGAGATTTCCAAAAACGGGACAAAGGTATATATTGATCAAATCTGAGGCAGTTAAGTCCAGACCTAAGTTAATACTTTGCTCTTTAATGGACTCAATATGTTGACACAACTATCGCAATATACATATTTTATCTGAAAATACTCAATGTAAAAGATGTGAATTTTATAGTACAATGATAAGTGATTCTTCAGTTGAGCAGGAGACTAAAAATTATTCAAACTGATTATTGAAACGAGTAATTACGAAAACGACACAAACGTAAATATTTGAATGAAAAATTTCGTGTAAGTATCTTTCTCATTCTAACAGTTTTTTTAATTACGCCATTTTTTGGGGGGCTTAAATTAAGAGGGAAAGAAGTTTGAGTTTTCTGTGAGCGAACTCGCACTTTCTAACGGTGCTTACTATTACCATCAAATTGATCTAGAATGTACTATAACTGTTCAGCAGATGACGCTAGGGATTCACAAGTGTTTAGTTACTTCCAGCAACTCAGTAATCTTAATGGGGTACCAAGGTTATAGTTTCACCCGAGCTCTGTCTGTCTGTCTGTCTGTCGTCTCTCTCTGTCTGTCTGTCTGTCTGTTTATCTGTCTGTCTGTCTGTCTGTCTGTCTGTCTGTCTGTCTGTCTGTCTCTCTCTCTCTCTCTCTCTCTCTCTCTCTCTCTCTCTCTCATACATTGCTCGCCAAGTGGTTCACTCAGATCAAAAGGCTGAAAAGGGAGATAATAATAAGTCAGTTACCAAAGCTAAATTGAGCAGAAATAGTTCTGTTTCAACTAATGCGAAGGCTTAGACGTATTGTTGCGATGGCGATTTTAGTCTGAGCATCCAGGGGATACGAGAACAGCGCAGCAAATCGTGGCGGCCGGATTGGTCTCTGGTCGTAAACAGATGTGAAACGAAACCTGAGTTGTTCTGTCTGCGCTGTGATAAAGATAAACAAGAAAAGAACCAGGTATATATATATAGATAGATAGATAGATACATAGATAGATAGATATAGAAGATCTTACCTTAAATTCTCTTCATACGACACTGGCGTTACAATTTTCAAAGAGAGCGGAGGGCAAGCATGAATTGCTCCGACAGTTGAGCACTTTTATCAATTATTCCAAGTTATCTTCAAACTTTAATATATATATATATAGTTGTCAAATAACACAATAAAAACAGTACTCGACAATTAAGGAGCATGGTATGTTTTGAAAATTTGTCCCACCTAGCAGTCCACGACTTCGAAGTTTCGTGCCTAGTGGCACTCGTCAGATGTTGTTGTTCTTCTCTTTAAACTGGCTAAGAGGTATTTCTTTTTGTGCACACAGTGTGAAAAGACCTCTTTCCAGTGGTTTAAACCGTCCTGTTGCCGCAAAATTTCGAACTTTTACTCTAAACAAAGTGCGCAATACTTTTTGTCTGGTTTCATTGCTATTACTTTTTTGACCATTTCCCATTCTATTCTATGATCTATGTTGTTATTTTTTAATTCCCAAATATGTTCGCTTAATCCTGCAGCTGATTTTTTATGCTCCAGTTTGAAAGATGATTTGTGTAGATTATATCTTGTTTTAACTGTATTTTCAGTAAGTCCTATATATATTTGCTTACTGTAATTTCTGCTGTGTTACGGTTGCTTTATAGACGATGCATTCGCTGAGACATTTGCCGTCTAGAGGGCGTTCTTCTCTATTTCTGCAGTTGCACATTTTCTCGCTTGTGGGTTTGTCTTCGTTCTGTTCTTGTAAAAGGCGCTATTGTGAGTTATTATTGCTTGTTTGAAGTTTCACATGCAACTTAAGCTGACTTTAACAGTGCTCTTATTAATGATCTTGCTGAGATTGTTAATCCTTTTCACACTGTGTGCACAAAAAGAAAAATCTTCCATCCAACGCTTAGGGAACAACAACACCTGACGAGTGACGAATGAGACGAAACTTCGAAGTCATGGACTACTAGGTAGGACAATTTTTCATTATATATATATATATATATATATATATATATATATATATATATATATATATGTGAGTGTCAAGAATAAAAGCCTTAATCTCTAATACTTTACGAAAGCAACAACCATCCTTAACAAAAGTGTTAAAAGCCTTCACAACCATCCGAGTGGAGCCATTTGCACAATGTGATAATAAAACAAACTCTTCGGCAACAATATAGAAAAAAAACTTAAGTTCCTTTCAAAGAGTTAAACCTTAGCAATCATGTTTAAAAAAAAAAACAAGAGATCCATACAGAGCAAAAGTAACTGAAAGAAGGATAACAAACAGTTGTGTGTGTGAAACAAAACGAGAGTGAGAAAGAGTGAGAAAGAGACAGAGAGAGATACAAAGAGAAACAAGATACAGAGACACACACATACAGCCAGCCAGACAGATAGATTGAGTGAGAATGGGCATAATTCAGAGATATATAAAGGAGATAGGTTAATGTGTGGTTCATTTTAAATGGCGTATTATTCAAAATGTCCAAATAACAAAGATCTATGGAGCCATCGATGGAACACTGTATCATTTTCCCCCAACTATCAGACGGGCAACATTGCCCCACCACCCTTCCCATTCTATCTGTGTGTGTGGGTCTGATGTGTTGAGATAGAGGAGTCCTCCTGTACCGTGACTCGCTAACTTTTTAGTCTCCATCAAACAGTAATTTGACTTGAACGATTCTTTGGATCGGCCAGCTCACACGGTAGATTACTAGTCATGCAGAATGATACTCTCAGTCCTGACCTATCTCCAGTCTGCTAGTGTCAATGGTTGTTAGTCTCTCAGTCCTGACCTATCTCCAGTCTGCTAGTGTCTATGGTTGTTAGTCTCTCAGTCCTGACCTATCTCCAGTCTGCTAGTGTCAATGGTTGTTAGTCTCTCAGTCCTGACCTATCTCCAGTCTGCTAGTGTCAATGGTTGTTAGTCTCTCAGTCCTGGCCTATCTCCAGTCTGCTAGTGTCAATGGTTGTTAGTCTCTCAGTCCTGGCCTATCTCCAGTCTGCTAGTGTCAATGGTTGTTAGTCTCTCAGTCCTGGCCTATCTCCAGTCTGCTAGTGTCAATGGTTGTTAGTCTCTCAGTCCTGACCTATCTCCAGTCTGCTAGTGTCAATGGTTGTTAGTCTCTCAGTCCTGGCCTATCTCCAGTCTGCTAGTGTCAATGGTTGTTAGTCTCTCAGTCCTGACCTATCTCCAGTCTGCTAGTGTCAATGGTTGTTAGTCTCTCAGACCTGACCTATCTCCAGTCTGCTAGTGTCAATGGTTGTTAGTCTCTCAGTCCTGACCTATCTCCAGTCTGCTAGTGTCAATGGTTGTTAGTCTCTCAGTCCTGACCTATCTCCAGTCTGCTAGTGTCAATGGTTGTTAGTCTCTCAGACCTGACCTATCTCCAGTCTGCTAGTCTCAATGGTTGTTAGTCTCTCAGTCCTGACCTATCTCCAGTCTGCTAGTGTCTATGGTTGTTAGTCTCTCAGACCTGACCTATCTCCAGTCTGCTAGTGTCAATGGTTGTTAGTCTCTCAGTCCTGACCTATCTCCAGTCTGCTAGTCTCTATGGCTGTAGACACTGAGCTTGTCAATTCACCACATCGTTCCATACAACTAGCTGATAGAAAACTTCAGCTGTTTTTGTCTAAACTGGCTGCGACCTGAAACGCTTGTGACTTTAGTAGAGGATAAATAAATGTGACGTCACAGATGGTTCAACCCGATCTGAAAACAATCAAGATTGACTTTCATCCTATCTGACTCGCCTGGAATATGGCATGAGATTGTGAGTTGTGCCGATATTACGTAACGCTCAGTGAGAGCTTGATTGCTCTTAGTCTTTAAAATGTTTCACCATACCTGGGACATTCTTGGTGTTACGATACAATAAACTATAACTTGTTTAGAACTAGCGGCTAAGCGGTGTTAGGAGAAATAGTTTCCTGGCTGTTGATAAATATTACATAAGCCCAGGTTAAGGATATAAAAATAGGCCCTAAATAGTGAAATATACTTTTCTCTCTGTGTACTGCTCTTTTACACTTGAAAATAAAAATAAAATGTTTTGTTTTCAAGGAAGAAGCATTAGTCATTAAACCAGCAAAACTAAGTTTAACCATCTTATAAATCTAGATCTAGTAACAGCAGTTGTGAGTAGAATGTGGGGGACAGTCAAATTCAGCTTATTTTTCAAGTTTAAACCCTGAACTGGACACTTCAATTCTAACCCAAAACGCTTTGTCTTGTCAGGTTTTCTAAATTGTTACGAATTGGATATATTTTCAATCAGATTTCTCCGAAGCAAAAATGCAAAATCAATTTAGCTTGTTTAATCGGGCACTAAACATTGGTTTAGTACAAAAGAAAAAAAAGTTTTACTCATTATTGAAATCCACATTTTATAAAACAAAAGTGCATCTCTATCTTTCTTTTCGCCGACCACGTTTAGATTTCTACTAATCACCTTTTTTTGTGACCAAATCACCATAACCACCATCATCGCGATTGTTTGTAAATCATTGCTGAACATGATTAGATTTTTGTGCCTCCTCCGATCACCACCACCATCCTAACAGACGGTGAGGAGCTGTATGCCACATATGCCACCGAGATATGATACAAATCGCCGACAAACCCACGCCAGCAGGCATCCTCAGGAGAACAGGTCGGGTTTCGCGACGTCCATCTGGTGATTACCTCCCCTGGGGACTCCGCCCTTGTCATAGCAAGTCTGGTGAAGCTCACCACCAACTCGAGCATTTAGATCTAATGGGTCAGTCTGCAATGTGGACTTCCGTGCTGGACCTTACCACAAACGTCTCGACGTGACCAGCGTGTAACCAGAGCGGGTCACTGAGCGGGTTTCTGGCTGATCAGAAGGTAAAGATAGCAGAGATCAATCCAATCCCGGTGTGACCTTTACAAAATGTGACCTTGTGTATAGACATTGGGTTACGTTCAACATTGTTCTGCGATAGGCGGCCAGGGATGCTGGAGGGAGCCAGAGTTGTGCTATAGAGCTCCACGAGCCGGAGATCATCGAGTCAACAAGGACACAGGCATCGGAAGTGGGGATAGACCGGAAACGCTTGGGTGTAAAAAGTTGTGAGGATTACTATGAGAGTTTATACATAACACATAGCGGTATCATAATATAATCATGTCTTTATAAGCACAATGCAATCAAAAATCAGAAAAGTAAGAACGAGAGAAATGTAAATACATAATATGTATATTTATAATTATATATAAATATGCGAGAGAGAATAAGGAAGAGTGAGGGAGGAGGGAAGAGAGAGAGAGAGAGAGAGAGAGAGAGAGAGAGAGAGAGAGAGAGAGAGAGAGAGAGAGAGAGAGAGAGAGAGAGAGAGAGAGAGAGAGAGAGAGAGAGAGAGAGAGAGAGAGAGAGAGAGAGAGAGAGAGAGAGAGAGAGAGAGAGAGAGAGAGAGAGAGAGAGAGAGAGAGAGAGAGAGAGAGAGAGAGAGAGAGAGAGAGAGAGAGATTCTCACCAGTCTTGCCAAACGAAGTGTACCAAACATGCCTGACCGACATTGAGCAACTCCCCCCCCCCCCTCTCACCCCAAGTGTCCTCCACGATCCCCTTTCTCCCCGCTGTGGTACGGATCTGATCCTGTCTCGTGAACCAGACTTGATTATGACGAATCCGCCCAGGTTATGGCTCTATCGACCTTTTGTTTCACATTGATCCATCCCACCCCAGAGCGTAGATAGCCTCTCTGGTTCTACTACAGAGCTGGCGCAGTACCATAAAAACACACTTCTTACAACTCCACCAAAGGGTACCCCTAAATCCGGGGTCTTTTTCTCTCCTCTCCACATTTCTATCTCCAAACATGCTTTAAGGAATTAACCTAAATCTGTCCTGAATTGCCTCTGTATTTTTGTCTCCCAAACTCTCAAATGCTCCTCCCTCTCTCCCTCCTTTTTTCTACCACAGCTTCCTCAGACCAGTAGGACATACCGTGTGAACAAGTTGTAACATTCCAAGCATCTTTCAACCACATTCAGCATCCGCTAGGGAACCTCTTATTCAAAACTTTGCTGCCCATTCTCCTCTCATACCAGTTCATCAGTTCAAACATTTTTCAGCATAGACGTAGGTAGCTCTACGGTGCGTTTCATTCAACTCCTCCTCTCTTCTTACACTCACTCTCTCTCTCTCTCTCTCTCTCTCTCTCTCTCTCTCTCTCTCTCTCTCTTTCTCTCTCTTTGTTAATTGTACATCTCCGCATCTTCTTATAAATGCTTTCCTTTCAAGCTTTTCATCGTAATTTAACAAAAAATTCAACAAAAAACCCCCACAAAAAACAAGAACTTTTACAATATTTCATTTGGACCTCAGCCACTTTTCCAACTTGTATCCCTGTTTCTCTTAATTACTATAAAATTCTTCTACTTTACAGAATCTATAGTCCGAATTTGAGATTTTCCAAGCACAGAATGTTTCTACCTTAGCATCCAATTTTCCTCTTCATCTTTGAGCTGCTCCACTTGTCTGTGTGAGTGTGATGCGCGCGTTCTCTGTGTTTGGCTGCCTGACCTCCACCAGTGAGAGCTGCCACTCACCCGGGGCTGCATGCCACACCATGTGGTGGAGACAGCTAGATTACAAGCCAGGCCTTGACAATGTGACAAACCCTCTCTTCATTACATCAACGTTTTCTCCAATCACTTCATCGGGCTGTCAGTTCCTGGCCCTCCCTAACCGTTTTGCTTTACAATGTTCATCACAGAAAAAAACGAGAAGCCCAGCTACCAGCTGCTCACCCTCAGCCACCTCCACAGTTGCTACGACATCCATTATATTCCTGATTGCACTCCACTCCCCCCACCTTACACCACACACAATTTCTTTCGTTATCTTATATCAGCTCAACTACATTATCACATTCACCAAAATCCCATTTATCCCCCCTCACATTATGGACAATACCGTGTTGCTTCTCCAGTCAGCCAAACCTCACCCTCCATACTTAAAGTTATTCCTACAAGGATTACAGCAAGGTAGAACTGAATGATTATGGATATGCCTGACTTTCCCCGATCTCTCACTCAAATGTTTAGTTTTACTGAACATGTTTTCTTTCCTTCTTCTTCTTTCCTCTCGTCCTCTCTCTCTCTCTCTATGTCTCTGTTCCGATCTCTCTCTCTCTCTCTCTCTCTCTCTCTCTCTCTCTCTCTCTCTCTCTCTCTCTCTCTCTCTCTCTTTTCTATCCTTCAGCCTGTTCTGTGTCTCCACTATTCCTCTCTCTCTCTCTCCCTCTTTCTCTCTGTTCCGATCTCTCTCTCTCTCTCTCTCTCTCTCTCTCTCTCTCTCTTCTATCCTTCAGCCTGTTCTGTGTTTCCACTATTCCTCTTGTCCTGTACTGGCTCCCTCTCATGTCTCATTTTCCACTAACTGCAGCTTTTTCTAACGTCATAACGCAGCCTCTCTTTGATTGGTCCGCCGATCAATGTGATAAATGCTTGTCCTCCGTTCCTTGCAGAACCACTGATTCGTCGGTGTGCGCTATCATCTCTCTATCTACTTTTTACAGTACAACTTTGATGCTGTAAACAGCAAACTATCACAAGACAGTGCAAACATGCCCACTCAGACACGGAGCTGACTGGTGATTATTTCAAGCCAAACAAAGGTTTCTCTAGACAGTTAGAAACAACCGTGAATATATTATTTGAACCTCATTATAACAAGACATTTAGAGTATTTTATCCCAGTCAAACAAATTTATTGCATTACCTCAACAAATAATTAAGTGGTAATTTAATCTTTTTTTTTTCAAAGATCATGTAGCCAGTGATTCTCCAGTGATTCAAAGGCTATATCAGCATCAGTCCGCATCGGTTCTGACCAGCACCCAGGAGCACGGACCGTCACTTGAATAGCAGATCAGTGAAGGGGAGACATTTTTTCTGTTGACTTAATGCCAGTGTCTGGTGATGACATTCAAGAGTTGTAACACCCTTTCTCCACATACTCCACTTCTCCACCCCATTTACAATTTTAAAAAAATATTAAAGGAAAAAAAAGTCCTTCTTTCACTGTACTCCCGCAACACACACACGTATACATATCTCCCCTCTCAAACTTTATAGACGTTTGAACCGTCCGCTATGTTTCTATTTTTCCCCTGTCTTTCTTTGCTTCTATTTTCATAATTAGATGTGATGTGTATAAGGTAAAGAAAAAGAGTGGGAGAGTTAAAGAGAAAGAGTGGGAGAGGTAAAGAAAAAGAGTGGGAGAGTTAAAGAGAAAGAGTGAGAAGCAAAGAGGAACAGAAAAAGAGGGAAAGAGTAAGACAAAAGAAGAAAGATAAAATAAAGAAAGTATGAGGCAGAAAGAGACAGTCAGATAGATAGATAGATAGATAGATAGAAAGATAGATAGAGAGATAGATAGATAGAGAGGAAGAGAGAGTGTGAGAGAGAGAGGGAGAGAGGGAAAGAGAGAGAGAGAGGGAGAGAGTGAGAAGACGGAGTGAGAGAGAGAGGAGAGAGAGAGAGAGAGAGAGAGAGAGAGAGAGAGAGAGAGAGAGAGAGAGAGAGAGAGAGAGAGAGAGAGAGAGAGAGAGAGAGAGAGAGAGAGAGAAAGAGTGATATGTCATTTCCTGCCAAGAGTAATTGTCATGTGTTCAGATCCCATACCGAGCTATCGAGACCTGGAGACGGTGAACACTACTTCGTGTTTTCAATACTCTGCTGTTTGTTCATCCGGTTACGTGCGCTCTTGAGTCTGTAATAGGTGAAACACGAAATTTTCTGTTTCTTTGTTTAAACGAAGATAAACTATATAGTTCTTTCCTCCCGAAACTGTATGCAATTTTAGTAAAAATGGTTTCAGCATTTTTTTGAGCATGTGAATTAGTAGAATCCATGGAAATTTTCTTCCGTAAAATCGAGATAAAAGTCAATTTTTTTTTAATAATCTAAATCCGGTGAATCACAGATGCAGAGCGGGTTCGTTTTGACACACTGGTGTTTCTGTCGGTAATTATCCAAACTCCATTCTTCTCCCTCCTCACATATCTGATTCCCATCATATTAAAAGTTGATCTTATTTTAAATCCTGTTCTAATGCACCATGCTGATCGCTTCATATGAAAACCTTTTGTCTTTGACGGGTACTGCGATCAGCAGAAAATCAAGCGTTTTTTTTTCTCTCTATAAACCACATCAAAATCTCCTAAAGCCTGTCTAAGGCATAACTCAGTCTGAATCTTACGCTAGTTTGATGGGGGCAGAAGTCATTGGGTGTTTTGTGAGAAATCAGGTAGGTGTGAACTTTCCCGATCTATTTTAAAATCTTTTTAATTTCTTATATGAAGGCAACGAATTCTGGCAAAACAGTGCCAAAAGGTGCACTAGCTTGCGGTAACTGATAGCTGCATAGATTGTATTTAAAATCTGCATAGATTGTGATTATGCAAAATCAGCTAATCAAATACGTGGGGGTAATCTCTTGTGCAATCCGTTGCATTATGACATCATATCTTACAAGTCTCTCTATAAAAATGCCACCAATTGGTGATGAATAAAACACTCATCCTGGAAACTGTAGCGTCCAGTCCTTGGGGCTTCGAATCCCATACTACAGTTGACCGAGCTAAACAGGCTATTTCATGGACATCCCTCCGTTACTGGCTTGAAAAGCCATATTGTATATGTGTATGTCACGTTCCACTCGCATCTGCAGGAGGAATGTAAGATATATTTCTTTTATGCTCCGTCTCTCACTCGATCTCACTATCGTCCTTCCTTCGCTCTCTCTCTCTCTCTCTCTCTCTCTCTCTCTCTCTCTATCTCTCTCTCTCTCATTACCTATGTTTTAAGTCTAGCACTTTTCAAGTCCTGCGACAAACGCGAGTTCCTTATATTTACGTCCTTCCTTGATCTAATTAGAATAAAGAAATTGTGTTTCGGGTTCCGTGTCACGAATCACTGATCGCTTCCCTCCTCTCTCACACACACAGACACACAGACACACAGACACACTCACACTCACACTCGGACGCAAACCTTTTACTTGGAGTAACCGGGTATATAGAATAGTTTAGTCAGTTCCGGTAGGAAAAGTGCAAGTCATTTTGGAGATACCTTTACTGTTACTTTTATTGAAAGAGTTAGTATGACCAGATTATTGAAAAATCTACTATTTTAGGTGCAAAATAAGGACAAGAGAAAGTGAGAGAGCAAAAATAGTATCTGAAAGAGGAAGGGTGGGAAAGAAAATAAGTAATTTGATAAAAAAAAATGATATGAAGGAAATAAGTCAAAACGAGAGAGAGAGAGAAAGAGAGAGAGAGAGAGAGAGAGAGAGAGAGAGAGAGAGAGAGAGAGAGAGAGAGAGAGAGAGAGAGAGAGAGAGAGAGAGAGAGAGAGAGAGAGAGAGAGAGAGAGAGAGAGCAACTAACACACCTCTATTTAAAGAAAGAATCATGAGCTTCACCGATAAACCAGAATCATTCACTGACAGCTGAGATTAAAAACATGCACCGCAAACCAAAGATAAAGCAACTTATGTAGGGCAAAAAATAATTTCAGCAATTTATAATCCACATTTCAACATTCAACTCTCAAATTACTATGCACTTTAAGTCTAGGTGGGAGTCTTTGATCTTTGTAATAATGTGACCCAAACTCGGTGACCGTAGTAACAAATCTTTGATCGTCGATGTATCGCATATATGCATAATATTATGTATCCGGATCTTTCCCCTACTTGAGACTGGTTTCTTCCTGTTTTCCGGCTCTCTTTTATTATTTATTTTTTGGACCGGTCGCTGCTGATGGTATATTACTTTCTCGTTTCCCGGTGTTATGTGTGAGGCCCAGGTCAGCTACCCGAGGAGAATGTCCCGCCCTAAGTAGCGCTCGTCTGATCTCTGGGTGACGCTGCCTTAACACACGGCTGAGACGCCTGTCTGCTGACCTGGCGGTACGGGAGTTCCCACAGTCGATAGGAATACTTGCTCTGCTCTCTGGATATCCAGTGGTCAGGCGGGAAAACTCACAGCCTTTGTTTTCGCCCTGGATTTGAACCAAACGTTTTTAATGGGTTCTATTCACGATTAAATCTATAAACATCTCCTCAGTTTGGCCGTGATTTCCTTTGATGTGGTGGTAGATGTCGTGTGAAATTAGCTTGAAACAAACGATATCTTAGTCATATAAAAAGGAACGTCATAATTTTTATATACAGAGCATTACTCACTTTCTTTAGAAGATCAAGAAACAGACGTAGAGCGAGATAGAGAAAGATAGAGAAAGAGAGAGAGAGAGAGAGAGAGAGAGAGAGAGAGAGAGAGAGAGAGAGAGAGAGAGAGAGAGAGAAAGCAAGAAAGAGAGAGAAGCCTTATAAATATGGTTTCGTTTGACCACAAGAAAGCATATGGTACAAACAGCATATTTATACATTTATATAAATCATGCAACCCTCTAGTCACTCGGATACTTTTATTTATTTATTTTTTTTTGAAAATTTAATTCTTTCAATAAATGCAAATTATAACTGTTCATTGAGAAGCATTAGAAAAATGTGTTTTGGTTGATATAGACATGTCTGTAATGTGTGACAGTTCTCATAAAATAATCCATAGTTGCCAATGCACTAGGCTCGGCATTCCTGAAGGTATGCCCGAACAAAACGCGGAAGCTTTCTCTAAGTTCAGAATAAAAAACATAGTTGGAACCGACTAAACACGGTTTTTCGTTCTCTTAACCGGTTTTGAACATTTTGCGGCCAAATTCGCATGCAATATAAGAGATCCCGTTTGCAAAATGTTTTTATGCAAGTATTAAACGTGAAGACCTATTTATTTTTTAAAACTTCAAACAAAGTGTTTTTTTCTCTAATGGTCAGCTTATCGAAAAAGTGTGAAAGTGACTTGAATAATGAATGTTTTATTAGCACCAGCATAATGCTATTCTAGACACGCCCCTATGTTTGGTGTGTTTGATGTAGCAGTTAAGCATTGTTTATCTAGCTGGTCAATGGGTCGACCCCTGACCTGAAGCTCGTGACCTCACCATAACGACTGGATTTGTCATGGTGAAAGGCTTGCTAGTTTGGCACGGCCTACCAACGCTCGTTGATAATCTATATTGTAAAAGGCCACTTTGATTTCTTGGTCCGCTATCTCATCCTAAACTGCTCAACATAGTTACGGTGATGAAGTTTTTCTGATTTATGATCTGCCAATAGGTTTTATTACTCCTTTCGACTAATTTATCAAAATCTATAGCGATTTTCCATTGTGTAAAAATTAAAGAAAAAAAAGACAGGATTTTCCATAACAATTAATTCTTACTACTCTTTGATTACAAGTGTTTGGAACTCTACACATCCCTTTTAAAATTTCCACAAACTAACTTTATCTAGAGAGCTAGATCCAGACAAAATTTTCTAAGGCCTTTAGATTTTTATGCTTTTTTGTGACAAATTTCTTCAATAGAATTGACAAAAGCGTCATCGATATATTTTTTTACTTCGGCGCGCTCTTTCTCTCAGCCTCACGGGCTTTCCTATCCATCTTTATCTAGAAAGATCTAAACATTGAATCCTATAACATTTTTCACCCTCCATTACAACAAATGTTTCGATAAGCAAAATTTTGATTGTGATTACTAGATCTAGAAGTACTTGATTCTGAAAGTTTTTTTTGTTTTTATTTTCTTTCGCGAAACATTTTGAAATATTTTTGAATGCAATGTTTTTATTACTCCTTACAACAAATTATATATATATATATATGAACATAGATTTTCCATTACAATATGAAAATTGTTAAAAATAATGACAGGATTTTCTATCGCAATTGATTTTTAACTCTTTGGCTACAAGTGTTTAGAAATCTACACATTTTTTTGACAAACTTTATGTAGATTCAGACAAACTTTCAAAGGCCTCTATTTTTTATATATGTTTTTTGCGACAAATTTCTTCTATAGAAATAATTTTGGACCTGAAAGCAACTTCAGTTTAAATGAAAACTTGATGTGAACTTTTGGATGTAGATTTAAAAATTATTGAAGATCTCGACAAAATATTCAAAACTTTAATTTTTTTTCATAATTTTTGCAAAAATTAAGGAAAAAAGTCAAACAAGATTTCCTATGCAATAACTTTTGTACGTTTAAGATTTGATCCTTTGTATCTATATTCCTAAAGAAGACCATTTGATAATTGCATCTGTACGGCTGATCTAAGTGACAAAGAAGGTCATTTTATGATTTCATCTGCACCCTTGATTAGGATCTAGATTTTAAACTGCAATAAATATATTGTTACATTTACAATAAGAGGAATTATCCTGGACACTTTAACACCACAAGCCCAGAAAAAAAGATCTGATTATAAATCTAAGAGGATCAGAGGTGATGAAGGAGGAAGCGACACTTTAGATCTCAACGGTGTTCGCGATGATGGAGGAAGAGCATACGGTCTCACTGGAGAGACAAAATAAAACGAGCGTTGCTTAAACAATTGCACCTAGATTTAGTTTACTTTTTTGCTTGAAATCTTTACTTCAATTAAAGAAGTCTTCATCACAACATGGGAAGAATTCCAATGTTTCAGGGTTCTTCACCTTTCAAAACTGTATTGTGAGTGGATCTAGGGGAGACAATTCTGTTATATGTATGAAAAGGCTGCATAAACGATTGCGCCCAGATTTGATTTAATTTTTTTTGCTTGAGACCTTCGCATTTGCTTTATTTAAAGAATGTCAACATGACAACATGAGAAAAATTCCCATGTTTCAAAGTTTTATAATTCAAAAACTTTACCAGTTTCTTTCCATATATATATTAAGAAGACATTTATAACCTATCTGTAGTGGGTCAAATCAGCACCATACACCGTCTCAGTGAAGAGGTAAACTAAAACAAGCGATGCTTAAACAACTGCATCCAGATTTAGTTTACTTTCTTGCTTGAGATCTTTACTTCATTTAAAGAAGATCTTAATTACAAAATGAGAAGAATTCCAAAGTTTCAGGGTTCACACAATTCTGTTACATGTATTATTGAATTTTTTTTTCTTTTTGATTTTCTTTATGCAGTTCTGTGGCTCTGGGGATAACTCTGTTTGCTGTAAAGTTTTTTTTTCTTTTCTTTTTCCATTTTTTTCGTATGCAGTTGTAGGGCTCTCGCGAGTTATTGTTGTAATTGGTTTATGTAGTAGTATGACACTGGAGGAGATATGACTGTTATTGTTGTGATTCACTTTTCTTCCACATAATAGTTTGGAACACATTACACTGTATCTGCTGGGCTCTGGAGGAGATATGACTGTTATTGTTGTGATTCGCTTTTCTCCAATATGGCAGTTTGGAACACATTACACTGTATCTGCTGGGCTCTGGAGGAGATATGACTGTTAAATTTGTGATTCACTTTTCTTCAATATGGCAGTTTGGAACACATTACACTGTGTCTGCTGGGCTCTGGAGGAGATATTAACTGCTATTGTTGTGATTCACTTTTCTTCAACACAGTAGTTTGGAACACATTACACTGTATCTGCTGGGCTCTGGAGGAGATATGACTGTTATTGTTGTGTTTCACTTTTCTCCAACATAGTAGTTTGGAACACATTACACTGTATCTGCTGGGCTCTGGAGGAGATATGACTGTTATTGTTGTGTTTCACTTTTCTCCAACATAGTAGTTTGGAACACATTACACTGTATCTGCTGGGCTCTGGAGGAGATATGACTGTTATTGTTGTGTTTCACTTTTCTCCAACATAGTAGTTTGGAACACATTACACTGTATCTGCTGGGCTCTGGAGGAGATATGACTGTTATTGTTGTGTTTCACTTTTCTCCAACATAGTAGTTTGGAACACATTACAATGTATCTGCTGGGCTCTGGAGGAGATATGACTGTTATTGTTGTGTTTCACTTTTCTCCAACATAGTAGTTTGGAACACATTACAATGTATCTGCTGGGCTCTGGAGGAGATATGACTGTTATTGTTGTGTTTCACTTTTCTCCAACATAGTAGTTTGGAACACATTAGACCTTATCCTCTGTGTATCAGTTCAGCACCACGCAGGTTCTCTGTGGAGAAACGAACTAAAACTAGGGCTGCCTTCACTATTGCACCCAGATTTAAGTTGCTCTTTTGCTTGAGGTCTTTGCTTCATTAATGTTCATTTAAAAAATGACGTTATAACAACTTGAGAAGAATTCCAATGTTTCAAGGTTCTACATTTTTCAAAACTGTACTATGAGAGGCTCTGGAGGAGACAGTTCTGTTACAGTGCGTATTATTTTGAAAAGAAAATATTTTTTTTTAAATTTTCTTTATGCAGTTCTGTGGCTCTAGATTTAGTCTGTACTTGTTGTAAAGTTTTTATTCCTTTTTCCAATTGTAGCCTTTATCATTTTATGTAGTTGTAAGGCTGTTGAGAGTCATCGTGGTAAAGTTTTTTCTATGCAGTTGTAAGGCTGTTGAGAGTCATCGTTGTAAAGTTTTTTCTTTGTAGTTGTAAGGCTGTTGAGAGTCATCGTGGTAAAGTTTTTTCTCTGTAGTTGTAAGGCTGTTGAGAGTCATCGTGGTAAAGTTTTTTCTATGTAGTTGTAAGGCTGTTGAGAGTCATCGTTGTAAAGTTTTTTCTATGTAGTTGTAAGGCTGTTGACAGTCATCGTTGTAAAGTTTTTTCTATGTAGTTGTAAGGCTGTTGAGAGTCATCGTTGTAAAGTCTTTTCTATGTAGTTGTATGGCTGTTGACAGTCATCGTTGTAAAGTTTTTTCTATGTAGTTGTAAGGCTGTTGAGAGTTATCGTTGTAAAGTTTTTTCTATGTAGTTGTATTGCTGTTGAGAGTTATCGTTGTAAAGTTTTTTTCTATGTAGTTGTATGGCTGTTGAGAGTTATCGTTGTAAAGTTTTTTCTATGTAGTTGTATGGCTGTTGAGAGTTATCGTTGTAAATTTTTTTTCTATGTAGTTGTATGGCTCCAGAAGAGATCTTTCTATTATTGTCGTGGTTCAATTTTCTTCTATATAGTTGCCTTCCCCACCTATTCTCTTTTCTTCACAGTAGTTGTATGATTCTCGAGGATACAAGTCGGTTATACTTGTGAACTCTGCAATTACCTTTTCTTCAGTGTATAATATTTGTCTTTCTTAAACTGCTCATTCGAACGGGTAATCATGCTTGTATAACATAATGGCGACAAGTTTCATCTATCATCATCAACATATCCAAGTATTGTGTCGCCAATACTCACAAATTCTTAAATATATTGTTTTCTTTGCATTGCTTTCCTCTATAGCAAACTAAATCTTCCCACACGAAATGCTCGTGGCTGGGTGCATGCATGCAACACTTGAAAGAATAAATCACAAATTCCATTATATTATTTGAAAGTCGCATCTATGTGTTTATTATCCACCCCCAAAATCTGGATATAATTTTTAATACTTTCTGGGTTTTTTTTTCCCAACAGATACCTAAACCTTTATATGGAGCGGAGTATTAAAGACAGCAGTGGATACGATCACAGCATCCCCTGGATCCAGTTTGTACTGTAAAGATGTCAAAGATATATCGCCTTCAACGCTGAGAACATTCGCAAAGCTGAAGTATTGAGTCTTCTAAGAGTTTTTTACATTTCAACTGTGAAAAAAATATCGGATTTTTCCAAATATAACGCAGCAGAGCGGGCGCGAGTTGTTGCGCGGTTTTAGCGCTGCCGAATCCAGCCTGTTGGAAGGAAGGATAATCTTCTTATATTAGGCTGTGGCGGACGCTGGAGATAAGAGTTCTCTGCCCTTGATTAGCTGGCCTGGAGAAAAAACATAATAGGAATTTAGTGCACAGGAGCGTTTTACCTGATTTCAAGCTGAGCGTGTATCCAGCTCGGCCGCGGCGTGAAGTTAAAGAGCGAGCGGGCCAATTCTTGTTATCTCAGTGTTGAGCTTTCAGAGACCACAGGCCAGGGAGAGGCTCCAATCTTAGTTATGTGAGTTCGTCACACTCATAAATACCTCATACACTCAGGATAAAAGCCAAGTTATCAACTGTGCTATGCTGTTCTCGCATGCGCCGTTAGAGCACTACCATTTTCTTTCTTGACCACCGAGGCGATATCTTTTCGCCTGGTTCAGATAATCAGCAAGTACAGTTTGTTTGAATAACAAATTTAGGCTCTAAGGATTGAAAAGAAATATACAAGAACACTGAAAATGTTTCCAATGTTCGTCACACATAATGCAATACTGGAGTATTTTTGATGTAACCTACACTGCTGTTTCGCCATTTCATTGATAACAACATGATTAGCAAAGTTTAGGGAAGAGGTTATGGATGCTACATCCCCAGGTCATAGGAGCCTCCAACGAGGTGTCACGTGGTCTATCTTTGTGGATGGCGCAGACAGCAGAACCGGAAGCGGAAGTAAAGGTAATGTCGACCCCATGAGAGAGGAATCTCTGGATGTGATCGGGACTTCCGGCGAGGCTCTGAACTCACGCTCTCTGGAGGATGACTGGGAGTTCTACTGGAGCCTCGGCTTTCCTAACGCAAGTGTCATAGGTCAGAGTCTGAACGGCATCACCAATAACGCTGCAAATAACATGAATAACAGCAACAAAGTTAGTTATACTGGTGATAGTCAAGTGCTCGCTGCCCAAGCTTTCGGCGTGTTGAGAGGACTGGGTCTCAACTTAGAGACGGTCACAGGGGCCATGCTTAACCTGCATCAAAACACGACCGTCTGCTCTAACTATAGCGGCTGTGGCGTTGGCGATGCTGGCGTTGACCTTGACCTTGGTGACGAAGGTGAAAGTCACGGGTGGGACAATCTGTGGCGAGTGATTCCGTTAGGGATTGTTCTAGCGTTCCTGTGCTTGCTGACCACGGCTGGGAATATTATGGTGCTGCACGCTGTCCGGACAGAGAAACGGCTCCAGACGGTGAGTAAATCCCAAGAAAACCTTGATAATTGGCAGGCGCTATGTTGCGTTCATTCAAAGCTGCTACAAAAAAACTCCGTATTTACACCACTTGATTATGAATGAGAATATGCGCATGGGATATATGGGGTGGGGAGGGGAGGGAGTTTGTATGTGTGTATGTGTGAGAGAGATCCCATGAAAGGAGCTTCCCAGTCAATCAAACCAATCAAGAAAAGCAGAAGGGACTCAAATCTTCTCAGCGCATATGGGGCGTCTGGGCTGTTCTGGAAATATCGAGACATGACCTTTTGACATTTTCCTCTCCCACAGTCTCGTGATATCACTTGCACTCAGTTTGCTTACATTTCAACATTTGAATTACAGGTTTGCTGTTTTATCCAACAGATCCAGTCTGAAACATGTCAGTCCAAAGTTCAGAACTAGAGTGCACTACAGAGTCAGTATGTGTTATTTAAAATGCCAGATGATGATATTCATAATAATAAAGGAAGAATCTAAATTGCTAGTGTGAGTAGATTTTGACCAATGGATTCAAGTTCTCTTTGTTATAGCGAACTTTAAAACAAATTGATATTGATTAAATAAATGTTAAACTCATTGAGAATGATCCAAGGCTACCCATGTACCTTTCTTCATCAATAATTAAATTGTCCAACCGCTAAGTTTATTGTAACCCTATTTGTGGGCATGGAAATGAATTAGAGGCTAGCTCAGTGTATATATATATATATATATATATATATATATATATATATATATATATATATATATATATATATATATTCATATGCTGCTATTGCATGTACCAGCGATACCCCAGTTCAACCCACACGAGTCATGTGACAACAGATGAGCCATATAGTGGTCTGGAATTACCTGAAACTCCGTAGTCCTTGCAGTTCTCATTTTGCAGAATTTTGTTGCTACATTTCTCGTGCCAAGTTAATACGTTTTTGGTAAAAGCAAAGCAAATACTAGCCCGCATCTACAGTTATCACATGTGAAAATTATGCTTAAATATTTTTCTAGTTCATACTGGTAAAACTATGAGAATCTTTCCATCCAAAATGCTAAAGTTTCTTGACTTTTATAATCTTTGACACATCTTAGAAACTGAAAGCTCACGACTGTTATAAAAAGCCCTAAGATCACTGTCTAGCTGTACTAGGCTTATGAGAATATTCAATAAATCCATCAATCAATAAATAAATCTATCTATCTACCAATCAATCATTTTTTTTGTTTGCTAAATATCAATTTAATTTTTATTTATCAATACAAAAAAATCCGGTTGCAAAATCAATTCAATATCAAATAAATAAAGGTAAACACACCCTTCGCCCTGAAAGAAAAAGAGGAAAGAAAAGAACATAACAGCAAAACAAAGAAGATCTGGTGTCTGACAGATGACAGAGTCAAGGCGCATCATTGTGGTAGACACCTTACCTCCAGGCCTCTAACTGTTTTCTGGAATGTTTATGGCTTGTTGAAGTCTCATCCCTTTGATGTACATCTACCATCACCTCAACTCAACTTTGGCTTGTCTCAGGTTTATATATGTACAGAGACTTGAAAATTGTTTAGTTTAACACCTTTAACTGTGAAGACAAAGAGGCGAGTTTAATAAATTACATAAAGAATGATCGACAAAGAATTCTCTCCAACTGGCCTCCTTGCCATTATACAACTTTCCATTTTTGGCCAGACCTAGATCTAAATCGGTACAGCTCAAACACCAGGGTCATACAAAATCCGATTACATGAAAAGTTTATTTAAAAAACCCCCATGAATTTTATATCATTGAAATATAATTCGTAGTAAAATATCTACGACTCACTGCTCACACATACTGCGAGTTTTTTCTGAGTCAGTACGAGTCAGCAAAAGTCGAAATGTGCTTCTTCCCTGTATCTGGTTTATAGCTAGAACAGGGCATACAAGAATGGCCTCCCTTACCTTTGTGACAGCTCGAGGCATTACTTTGTCAGTGGACAAGTAAGTCTCCAAGAGTCACTGAGGAGATGATGACAATGTTCAAACTACTAAATACGGTGATGTGGCAGTCACAATGATCTCAGTATAACTTTATCTCGCCATGATCACCATTTGGAATCCGTAGATAACAGGATCTTATACATCGGCAAAGTATTTATTATACACACACACACACACATATATATATATATATATATATATATATATATATATATATATATATATATATATATATATAAATCGCAGGAGACCACAAAAAGCGCCTCTCCTCTTTCCTCCGAATCTAAATTTAATTATTGAATAATAAAAGCAAGCATCAGTCATAGCTGGCTGCTCACTTTGTAATCGTGTTTTGTCCAGCTTACTTTTCTTTAGATCTGGAGACTTGGGCCCCATTAATTAGAGTCGTGAATCTTGAACTCCTCTTCACTGAATGATTGAAAGAAACTTTTAAAATTGCTTGGCAAGCTTCTATACTGGGGCCAAAATCTCAGAGTTAAGTGAGGCGCAAACAAGGAAATGGGATGCACCGGGCGCAATGGTAAAATAAGCTCAAAGTTGGTTTTTATGTGAAGATAGAGAAAGAGAGAAAGAGAAAGAGGGGGATGAAGATACAAAGGAATAAATAGAGATGAGTAAGAAAATGAGGCGGAAATGAGAGTTGGAAGAGAGACAACACAAAAGAGACAGAGAAAGAGAGAGATTGTGTGTAGAGACAGAGAGCGAGACAAAGAAAGGATGGATAAGAAACAGAGAGAATCTAGAAGTAAACCATTCTATTACCATGCATGAAAATCAGTCTAAAACCGGAAATTGTGGATAAAACGAAATCAAGCTCTGACTTGGACAATCTCTGTCGCTAGTCACGCCACTGGAATCCCGCAGCAAGGCGCGCTCACCTCAGATTTCATACACAGCCCACACCCAGAGCTGCTCTGGGGCTCCGACTGATCTGTGATAATTCTGTTACTCTACGTCCAAACACTCGGCAACACAGGAAAATACGTTAC
The DNA here is from genome assembly GCA_033675545.1 of Elysia crispata. NCBI lineage: Eukaryota > Metazoa > Mollusca > Gastropoda > Plakobranchidae > Elysia > Elysia crispata. The sequence continues at coordinate 277,425 of JAWDGP010002684.1, read as the reverse complement.
AGATATTCCTGGACCGGAAGTACTGATTACAGGCGCAGTTTAAAAATAATCCACTTTTTCCTCTTTAAACCTTTTTTTTCCCTCCAGGCATTATCGCACAAAGATAGTCGATAGAGTGATTGTCAGGAAGGGGGGGGGGGGGGGGGGAGAAGTTTTATGCGACGTTAACAAAAACTGAACAGTAACAAGAGTTTAATATTTGCTCCAGAGCTTGTTGAATCCACGACCTTGATATAACCTTCCACCCAGCGCCATGTTTTTTTTTTTTTCTGGACTCAGAGATAGACAAAGCAGCATGAAACATTTCATTAAAGGCAGAACATTGTTAAGAACAACATTGTTTTGCTCACTCTTTCCCTCCTTCCTTGAAAATTCTCGGTCACAATGATTTCGTTTCTCTGGTCTCGTGCTTTGACTTGGTTGAATTATCATTTTTTGTTGAAGACTGAACCAGCCCCAGATCTGTGTAAAACTGGCGGAAACACCCGGAAACAGAGAACTAGAAACACCAGGAACAGGAAATTAACCGAAAACTGTTAGAAGGTTTTTACTCAAATAAGAACTCTTTGGACATATTCGCAATATTTCATTAAAGTAACGTTAATTGATCACTTTCAGGCTGTAAATAAAATGAAATGACTCGTAATAATCCACATTCAGCGAACTTAATCGAGGTTTTACATTAGGACTGAATATCTTCCGATTGGAGTAAGTGGTTAAGACTGAAGATTGTTGAGAGAGAGGAAGGACAGAGAGAGATAGAGAGAGAGCCAGAGAAAGAGAAGAGAGAGAGAAAGAGAGAGAGAGAGAGTTGGGGGGGGGGGGGGCACACGAAGAGGAAGAAAGAGGGAGTAGAATTTGAGGGGCCCAGAAAGAGAAGAGAAGAAAAAGAGATAGAGATAGAGAGTGACAGAGAGAGCTAGAGAAAGAGAAGAGAGAGAGAGAGAGAGAGAGAGAGAGAGAGAGAGAGAGAGAGAGAGAGAGAGAGAGAGAGAGAGAGAGAGAGAGAGAGAGAGAGAGAGAGAGAGAGAGAAGGAAAATTTACGTCAAACTAATTGTAAGAGTTTTTGCTTGAGATGTCAATACCCTGTGAGGCCCCTCTCTGTTCTGGATTAAACCTCACTCGGTTCAAGATGGCGACCACTGACGCACTAGGATCTGCTTTACGCAGACAGCCCGCTTCAATTTTCAAAGATGACGGTTTAAAAAACAGAAAACTCATTTTTTTTAATAAAGGCAACTTAAATTAGCATCAATAATTTGAAGTGTTTGACGTAATTCATTAGCTACAATAATTTGAAGAAAAAAAATATTGACATTTCTGGCCTAGACCAGAGGGTTCTTGTTTTTCCCGCATGAATTCTTTACGCTTTTATTCGATTAAAGAATGACGAAGGAAACTATTCAATAGGATAATTTTTGTTTTATTTCATTTTTTTTTTTTGCAAAATGTCTGTTATTTTAACGAGTTATTTTACGTAGATAAATTTGAGAGCTCTAACAATTAGGACCCTAGTACTTTATTAAAGAATAAGTTGAATTAGCAAGGTTTGATGTAACTTTCTCCCTTACTCGAATATACGTCTGTTGGTTTGTGTGTGTATGTGTGTGTGTGTCTGTGTCCGATCTTCTGGCCGACATAACGACATAGGTCCCTCACACCAGTTGCTTCGCTTGATGTATTAACAAAACCTAAAGTCTGATTCCTGCACAACATATTTTTTTTTTCGTCCAAGTTTTTAAATGTCTTTTTTTGCAGAAGAGACAGCACTGTTGCGCTGCTAATCTCGTTCTGTGTCACTGGTCCAACTGGGCTGGTTCAGATATAGAAATACAGGTACTATATAGGGATACTAGTATCGGCAAGTTACAATAATTGATTCAAGATGAAAACATTTCACTTGGGTAATACAATGATTTAGGGTCACAATCGGGTAAATTTTTTTTCCAAGTAGTTTGCATTTTGGAAGGGTTTGTTTTATGGCCGGAATGCGGCGTTTTTTTTTACTTCACAACGGGGAAGATCCAATGAATGAATGAATGAATCAATCAATCAATCATTCTTTATACATCCAAATTTGGATTTTTAATACTTTAAAAAATATGCAGAACCACATCTAAATGAAGACCAGAAGATCAGTTTTTAATATAACAGGCTGTATTAACAACTCAACGCCAAAACAGTCATCATCCTAATCAAATTTGTACTGGATTGTGCTGAGGTTTGATCTACATTGGTCCAACTCACTTCCTCAACCTGGGTAGATGCGTACTTTTTGGGTAACGGACTTAGATCTATATGTACATTGTTTTATTTAGTTGTATAATGTTTGCATTTCAAGCCTAAGAACTTAGTTGTTGTTAGTTAAACAAAGTTCGCACTGTGAGGAAAGTGTCCTTGAACTAGTGTGATCTAGTTTCGTCTGGAATCTCCCTACTTAGTCCTAGAGTAATGATAATTTGATCACTCTTTGTTTACCCTATGCTGATTGGATACTGTTGTTATGAGATGTTACGCCCTAAGGTATGGATAATTTCCTACGTCACTACCTTTATTCTGATTGGTTGCTACTTTATAGCACATTACGTCGTGCCAAGAATATTCTCGTATGAATCATACAATTCCTTTTTTAGACAACTCGATGAGATTTAGTTAAAATAAGAGACGCCATAAATTCATAGAAATCAACTTATAGTGAACAGCGACTCAAGCTCTAGTCAGTCAGTCGTCAGTCAATCAACCTATTGTTTATCAAAGACTTGTGTTTTATCGTTCGGATTAAACAGTTAACAATTTCTACAAGCGGACTTCAGCCCTGTTTTCAGCGTACGTGTGATTGGCTGTAAACATTTTCAGACAGAGCCAAATAGATACTCAAATCTGTTGCAATAATCTTCATCATCATCATTATCAACATGATCATCTTCAGCATTATTTTAATCGTGATCATCATTATCATCATCATCATCATCATCATCATCATCATCACCATCATCATCATCATCATCATCATCATCAACAACATGATCATCTTCATCATCATTCTCATCATTCTCATCATTATTATTATCATCATCTTATCATCATCCTCCCCCTCATCATCACTATCATTAACAAAATTATCATTATCCTCATCTTTATCATCACCATTGCCATCATCCTGTCACAAAGATTATCGCTAAGGAGAGAAATATCAATAAGTACCAGTACAGAAAACTGGGTTTAGAAAGAAACGAAACTCGCTTAGACACGTTTGAACATGAGTAGATCGTAAGGGAGTTGGGACGAGCAGTGAGGGAAAGTTCAGGGCGAGAAAAGAGCAAGCCCGCGCCACAGGTCCTCAGGTCCTGGTTTCCTGTAATGAACGCCAGGGGCTAGGACCAGGTCAATAGTGATACAGTGTCCACCTTAGACGATACAGAACCTAAGTGATGGAAGGGGACAGGAGGGACAAGAGATCAGATAGATAGATGAGAGAGAAAGAAAGAAAGAGAGAGAGAGAGAGAGAGAGAGAGAGAGAGAGAGAGAGAGAGAGAGAGAGAGAGAGAGAGAGAGAGAAGGGCAGACAGAGATTGAGATAGACAGACAAAGACAAAGAAAGAAACAGGTAGAAGCTGTTACTGGCATGAACAGATGGTCAGACAGAGCGACATAAAACTGATTTTATTTTTTTTTTTATATAGATCTTTCATTCTATGCAACCATATCTTCTCTGTTTGTCTCTACCTGTCGATCCATTAAATTGGCTCACCTCTCTCCTACACATTCAGTGTGCATCATGTATCTAGGTAGTTCTCTATAGATCTTCGATCTTTTTATCTTTCTATGATTTTGTCTAATAACAATGGCGTCTTTTCACTCACTGCTCATTCTTTCATCTCTTCATGCAATCATCAGATTTTCTTATTGACACAAACAACATCAGAGAGTCTCCGACCAATCACCTTTCTTGCCCATCTACAACGCAAAGTAAAAAAAAAAAAAAAAAAAGAAAACTGCAAACAGACGATGGTAGGGAAAAAAACAACAAAACAAAATCAATTTACAAAACATAACATGTTCTTTTATAATTGAAAGCTGAATAATGTAGCTTCAAAAAAAGAAGAATGGATAAAAAAAAATGTGCTTTTGTTCCATATCTTCCAGTTTACATCGTTTGTTCCAGTAGAGTAAAGCGTTTCCGATGAAGCTTTTTCTTTCCGACAGTTCATTGTGTCGGTTTACTTCGACTTACCATGCGCTAACAGGTTTTGCTTGACACTGCCAGGCAGGACAGGAAGTGAAACAAAACAAGGTCTAAAAAAAATAAACCAAGAAAGGAGCGAAAAAAAATCTAAAAAGCTGGAACAGAAGTCCTCAGACATAATTGAGACTACGAGATCGTCCGAATGAGTTAGAGCGAAATTGTCACTACTGTCATGTTGCATTACTCTTGACATTTCCCGTGAACTACTTTGTCAAGGTTTGCGAAGCTTTGCTCATGACAGCCAGGATGACATTATGACAGGCCTAGATCCGGCCGCCTCACTTGCATGCATGTTCGTGACATAAGAGTTGAGCCCTGATCTAGATATGAATGATCACAGTAAAACAAGATAGTTGCTCTATTTTTACAGCTGTTGCAACTTTTTTCGTATTTCAAACTTTTTTGTTTTGTTTCGTGCCGATCAAAAATTTTTTTTCTCCATATTCAAGTTTGTTTCTAATAATTATCTTTAGCCTTCTCATCTTTATCGTCATTTTCACCACCATTCTCATTATCATCATCATCATCAACAACATCATAAAATCAGCACTTCCATCATGATGACCCTCATAATTATCTTTTCCTCTTCCCTTGTAATTTTCTTCTTGTTCTTGTTCTTCTTCTACTTGTTCTTCTTCTTTTTGTTGTTGTTTGTCTTCTTTTTATTCATCTTTTGTTGTTGCTGTTCTTCATCTTGTTGTTCTTCTTTTTGTTGTTGTTTTTGTTGTTGTTGTTGTTGTTGTTGTTGTTGTTGTTCTTCTCCTTCTTCTTCTTCTTCTTCTTCTTCTTCTTCTTCTTCTTCTTCTTCTTCTTCTTCTTCTTCTTCTTCTTCTTCTTCTTCTTCTTCTTCTTCTTCTTCTTCTTCTTCTTCTTCTTCTTCTTCTTCATCTTCTCCTCTTCCTCCTGCTCCTCTTTCTAAGCAATCGACGTGTTGAATGTATGGAAGTCCATAATTTCCTCTCCTCACTCGTCTCTCCCCTCACCTAAGCTATTGGTTACAAAGGTTAAGACTCTCACTGACTACTGAACCGTACATGTGGTCGGACACTGGTCACTGAGGGGCTGATCGCATATACCATGAAATGTAAAATGTCCTTCGTAATTTTCCGACTGAACACTTAGACCATAGTGCTTCCGGTTTCACAGACAAAGCCAGTGCTGGGGCTTTGGGAGACAGAGAGACATGACGAGAGAGGAATAAAGAGAGAAATGGTAAAAGCCTGAAGAGAAAGAGAGCCAGAGAGAGTAGAGCAGAAAGAGAAAACAGAATGAAGGAGGGAGATAGTGACAAAGAGAATATATATATATATATATATATATATATATATATATATATATATATATATTTATATATATTCAATTCTTTTAACAAACCCATTAACCATCCACTAAGTCATTGATCTGACCACCACTGATCAATTCTTTTAACAAACCCATTAACCATCCACTAAGTCATTGATCTGACCACCACTAATCAATTGTTTTAACAAACTCATTAACCATCCACTAAGTCATTGATGTGACCACCACTAATCAATTGTTTTAACAAACCCATTAACCATCCACTAAGTCATTGATGTGACCACACTAATCAATTGTTTTAAGAAACCCATCAACCATCCACTCAGACATCCAGCCATCAATCAAGCAACCGACAATTCTATCAAACCCACCGCTCAGTTTATCAATTAAACAGACGGTAACTCACATAAACAAAGCAGGAAATCAATCAGTCTTACTGAAATCATATTACATCACCAAAGTTATCAGGAAAGGAAAGCAGCGAACAATAGTAATTAAGTTTACGAAGAAAAAAGATAATTTATTGTATAGGGACTCAATTGATTATCTAAAATCTATTGTCAAATACTGTCATACCGATAAAAAATTGTTTTTTCCATCTTAAGGCCTACCATTATTCAAGTATTTTAACTGCTATAGGTAAAACATCGCTATCGAGTTGGGGAGTAATTCTGTGAAATTCTTTGACCATAAACATAATATCGGCTATAACCGACACTCTCAGTTCTGTTCTCTCCAACATGGATCTCTGAGGCTCAATTACAAGGAGAAATCTCACGACATCCTCCGAGATCTCGAGAGAGAGAGAGAGAGAGAGAGAGAGAGAGAGAGAGAGAGAGAGAGAGAGAGAAAGAGTGAGAGAGAGAGAGAGAGAGGCAAGCCAAAATTGTGTACGTAATTATTGGCGATTTCTTATCATGGGAAGAAAAGAAGTTAAGCAAGGAGAAGCAATCAAACTAATACGGAAACGATCTGGGGAAAAAAAATAACAACATTAAAACAAAACAAAACAGATTGAGTACAATTTGAACCCTTGTTGTTAGCATTAAACATCAATAAAAAATAAGTTGGTTCATTGCTGGCTGCAGGCTGCAGGCTGTTTGGCGATAATGTTTTGTTTGTTTTGCAGATGCGCTGGATTCTTTCATCTCGAGCTGAAGACAAACCGCTGAGAAAAAGCTTGTCCTGCGACAAGTTTTATTCATGTTATAATTCTTGTGTTTGTTGTTTTACTTTTGGGTGGTGGCTTCTAACTTGTTGCTGGTTATCATAAGAAAATCTCGAAAGCTTTTAATAATCACTCACCCATCAGCTCATTGCGTTCATTTTTTTCTCTCCCTATTCTGTTGTCTGTAATCTGTGTGTATGTCTGTCAGTCGTCCTCTATCTTTCTCTCTCTCCTCTATTTCCTCCCCTTCAGCGACATTCCTATTCACAAATCGAACTACAATGAGAATATTCATCACAGGAAGTCGATAGCCACTACTGAGTGGAGCAAGATATCGCTCACTCGATTCTTCCCGGCCCGCATAGTTCTGATGTCCGCCAAACCTGTGTGGGTGCCGGGCGTAGTTCTCGTGCTCTGATCGATAGCGCCCTCTCTAGCCAGACCACCCTCCGCCCATGGCGCGAGGCAGAACAAACGGATTACGTGATTATCTTGGCAAGAAAATTTTCTGATTGACCACAGACAGGGACTGGACATAGGAACTGGACCATGGGCGCGAATCAGACAGGACACGACTGTGTGTACACTGGGTGTAGGCGAGCTCTGCGTCAGGTGAAGGACACTTTTTCATTGTACGAGAGACTCACGATATTGTCTGGTCAGGATGCTGACTGTGGACGGGGCTAACAATGGTCTAAGTCAGAAGTGATGGCGGAATCATAGAGTTTACTCGAGAATAATTCACAATAAGCTAGGTATTGCTTGTTCAAAGTTTAGAAGATTAAATATTTGCTCCCCCTTTCCTCATGGCTTTTTCGCGTAGGCAATTGTATCTATCTATATTTCCCTGTCTTCCTCTCTTCCTTCCTCCGCCTTTTACTCTGTCTCTCCTCTTTTACATGAATAAATATAACATTTGTCTCTCTGTTTCTTTTCTGCTTTCTTGGAGGAAAAAAAATCAAAGTTTTTTTTCATCATTTTCTATATACCTTCCTATTCTACTCAATGGAATCTCTGTACAGTCTAATGCCCAAGTAGCTGCCGTGTGTTATAACAGCGTGAAGGATCAGCGTTTGGTCAAAAGACAAACGGAAAGCTCTGAACCCTCCTCTCACTCACGAGGTGTTGGGTGCGGGAGCTCCACACAAAGAGGAGCAGCAGCCATCAGATGTTCGTCATCAAGCTTGCCGTGAAGTCCCAGTGTTCCAGTTTGGATATTTGGTGTACAATTTTTGCATTTAAATAGTTTATATCGGATGACACTTTCATCAACTGTTAGAATGAAGATATCTCCAGATTTACCTTGAAACACCTCCACCGGCATTTTTTTTTTTGTGTGCTATCTTTCCATTATAAGTTTATTTATGCAGTCACATTAATATGGTGTCATGGCAGGAAGAAAAACAACTATAACTACAACAATACCTATAACAGAATCACCAATCTGAATTTCCCCCTACTTAGTGCTATTTCTATGTTTTCAGGTGTGTATCTGTGTTTTCTCTCCCATCCTGCTCACGTTAAACACACCTATAACAGCTGAGAAATATCGCCAGGGTAATCGGATCCTTGAATCAACTTCCTCTGTTATGTCTTTAGGTTCTAGCGTCAACTGGCGGAGTTTACCCTCAGCTATCCTCACGGTACTTCGTTAGAGCCGTGCTCTCCGATACTTTACGGGCAAACGGTTCAAACTCGCCACTTCCGCCACTCCAGCTAGCACAGAACCGTTCTTAGCCACTTATCTCTCCAACACTGTACAGCTTGCCATCTATCTTCTATTGCTTCATTTGTGTGTGTGTATATATATATATATATATATATATATATATATATATATATATATAAATTTTTGTCTCCATGCATTTTTATTTTCTTTATACATATAATTTATAAGTATTCGCCTCTTTCTCTCATTCTCTTCTACACATCTCTCTCTCTCTCTCTCTCTCTCTCTCTCTCTCTCTCTCGCTCGCTCGCTCTCTCTCTCTCTCTCTCTCTCTCTCTCTCTCTCTCTCTCGCTCGCTCGCTTTCTTTCTCTCTCTCTTTTTCTGCATCTTTATCACTTTTACCCTTCTCCATATGCCTATACTTAAAGCATTCGTGTATTTCATTCACTATTCAAATGGAACATAATTTTGTCAAAAACCGCAATACAATTTAGTACTCATGTACAAAACCAACAGACTGACGATTTTATTGTCCTCAGTAACAACAGTTACCGGTTCTTTATAGTTCAGTCGCAATCAACGGCAGAGCTGAATAGTAATAAATTCTTGTTTAATAAAATATTGAGACATACGATTCACTTGGTTTTGCACAAAAACATTCCACAGTCATCAGTTGAAGTTATTGCTAGAGAGAAAAAGAGAGAGACAGACAGAGAGAGGCAGACAGACAGAGAGAGACAGAGAGAGAGCCAGAGAGAGACACAGAGAGAGAGACAGAAAGAGACAAAGAGAGAGACAGAGACAGAAAGACAGAGAGAGACAGAGAGAAAGACAGAGAGAAAGACAGAGAGAAAGACAGAGAGAGACAGATATATATATATATATATATATATATATATATATATATATATATATATAGAGAGAGAGAGAGAGAGAGAGAGAGAGAGAGAGAGAGAAAGCGAGTCAAAGTTTCTTAGAATAAGAATAGATGGCGAATTTCGTAAAATGTCATTGTTTGTATTATATATTTTAAAGACTTATTATCATACAAGTAAAAATAAGATGAATTCTCGAAAGGCAGGGCGATTTTTTTTACCTTCTGCTTACATAAAAGTCTTATATTAAGCATTTCAAGAAAGCTGTCGATAGACTAAGAAAGTTCAGATTTAACTGGTTTCCAATGATTCCAAATATTTACCCCCAGCTGAGAATTCAATCTGAATGATGTCAAACAGTCTTTTGTGGTCCCGGGTGCAGCAAACCTAAGAATAAAAACGCCCAGAAGCTAGTGCAACAAACCCTACCGTTACAACAGATGGTCTTTGAGAAAGGTAACAGACTGAAAAGATGTAGGGGAAACTTTTCACCTGCCTCGATTTCTAAATTAACAGGCACCGATGTATAAAGAAGATCAGGTCTCTAGTTGCCCACTCTATATCAACTGACACAAGGATTGTTTTACTTCTTGCGGTAGGATAAAACAGGTGTTGTGTTGACTGTTTATTCCTTTTTTTTTTTCACCCTGGTAACACTTTATCAATTTCTTGTCCCTCTTTCGTTTCTAATTCCCCTCACTTTCCCATTCTCCTTGAAATTCTTCTATGCTCTTTATATTTTATCTCCCACGCACTAAAAAAAAAAAAAAAAATGCAGAAACCGGAACAGTTCATCTCCATCACCTGCAATGTTTCTACTTCCGGTCTGTAAACTTTTTCACCTACTGCGATTTTCTTTTTTTTTTTTCCTCATGGTTTGAAAGGGATCAATCCTTACTGCTTTTTCATGGTAAAAAGACCACATAGCTGAAAGGTTAAAAAAAAACCTTGATTGGCAATATCAAAACAAATGAAAATAACTATCACAGGTTTATAGGGTTCAAGCCTCCTAATTTTCTAAGATTATCTTAGAATGTTTTCACAAGTTAGCTTCAGAATATAATTTCACACTGAGAGAAAAAACAATAAATATTCAGAACCCACACAAAGAGTCAGTCACAGAGGCAGTCTCAGAGTCAGGCACACAGGCAGTCTGAGAGTCAGGCACACAGGCAGATAGAGAGTCAGTCACACTGGCAGTCAGAGAGTCAGTTACAGAGGCAGAGAGGGAGTCGGGCACACAGGCAGTCTGAGAGTCAGGCACAGAGGCAGACAGAGAGTCAGTCACACTGGCAGTCTGAGAGTCAGTTACAGAGGCAGACAGGGAGTCAGTCACACAGGCAGTCTAAGAGTCAGGCACACAGGCAGACAGAGAGTCAGTCACACAGGCAGTCTGAGAGTCAGGCACAGAGGCAGACAGAGAGTCAGTCACACAGGCAGACAGAGAGTCAGGCACACAGGCAGACAGAGAGTCAGTCACTCAGGCAGACAGAGAGTCAATCACACAGGCAGACAGAGAGTCAGTCACACAGGCAGACAGGGAGTCAGACACACAGGTAGACAGAAAGTCAGTCACACAGGCAGACAGAGAGTCAGTCACACAGGCAGACAGAGAGTAAGTCACACAAGCAGACAGAGAGTCAGACACACAGGTAGACAGAAAGTCAGTCACACAGGCAGACCGATAAAGACAAAATAAGAAAGCCTTTGGTTCCGAGTTTGAGGAAGAGAAATTAAGTACAGCCCGCTTTTTGTGAATTCGGTTCAGCTTAATCGAACAATTTTAAACCCTAAACTCCAACGAAATAGAGGGTGAATCTCAAAAAACGAAAGGTTCATCTTTGTTGACATTAAACAAGATGTTTGGAGGTTGACAATGCCGTGATAAAGCCACGAACTCCACACAGTGTGTCTCTACCTAAACCGCGGTCAAGCAGCTAGTAAACAAACTGGTCAACTAAGAACTCATTAGAGTGAGATTAGAACTGAGTGGCTCTTGTCTTGGAGAATCGCTAACACGTGCAGTATTCAAAATTCATTTTCATCCCAGCAATCACACAACTGATCTTCTGGGCACGAGTAGCCCTGGAGTTCCTCTTTTGACAAACTGTAATTGAGTGTGGTTTCGAGAAAAAAACTGATAGTAAAGGTGAAGTACGAAGGGGATGAAAGAGGGGAAAGAGAAGATGAAAGGGATAGAGAGAAGACTTTGTTCTTCTATTATCTTCCTGTTGATCTTGGGCTGTGCATGACAGAAACCGACGCTTGGTAAGGAGCTTACGGGACATAAAGCTGGAGTAAATTCTAGGGTTCCTTGTTTAGAAAAGTAAACTTGTGAATGGATTAGAAAAAAAAGAAAGCAATACACAAAGAGAGTATAGTATTATTTATATATAATATATATATATATATATATATATATATATATATATATATATATATATATACATAGAGAGAGAGAGAGAGAGAGAGAGAGAGAGAGAGAGAGAGAGAGAGAGAGAGAGAGAGAGAGAGAGAGAGAGAGAGAGAGAGAGAGAGAGAGAGAGAGAGAGAGATGGAGATATGTGTGAAACACAGACCTTGAAAGAAAATGTACCATCAATCTTGTTTGCTGTAAAGAATACGTGACTTTGCTTCAGAGTGATACGGACCTCAAACATTATTGTTTACCTTCCTTCAGTTCACACTAGTTAGTGAAGGATTCGGTTTGAATTGTCTGCTAGGGAAGGAACGACGAAAAAAGACCGATAAATGTTATAAAACTAACCTCTCAGTTTCTCTGATAGCTCGGGACACCGAAGCCCCGTGGAAAGAGTAAAGTGAAAACGTTACGATTGTGTAACTAGTTCCTGCCCTTTGCCTTTCCTCTCTTTCCACCGCTTCATTCTCTTCTTTCTTACTGACACTTATTATATGATATTTCAAATTATAAATGAAAACTGTCTGTCTGTAACAGTTCTGAATTCAAACACCCAGAGTGAATAAATCCGCGTTTAATTGTGGAGTGGCTAAACCGGCTACCGAGAGCTTCAAATAAAGAAAATATTGTAAAGTAAGAAGGTTATTTATCACGTTTTATAGAATTTTGAGAAAAGACTCATCAGTGTTAGCTGAATTGTTTTGAGACATTTTGAATGCAGGATCTTCTCTGGTTTTGTTTATCTTCTTTTTGTAGAGTAACAGCCCGCGACTGAACGCTGTTAAATCTTTCTAAAACTTAAAGCTGGTCTTTATTTCAACACATTTGCATAACAGTTATTTATCTGCATTTAGACTTGGTATATACATCACCGCTGTATGAAGAGGGACTGTTTTGAGACACCCACTTTAAAACGAAAAGAATTCAAATACCCATATAACAAGCTTTATTAGAAAACGCATTCTATTTACTCAATTCTATGATGATGATAACAACAACAACAACAAGAACAACAACAACATCTACAACAACAGCAATAAGAGAGTAATTGTCGATTTTTAAATTGGTTCTGTTGTGTTGGACTTTTTGTCGTCTGGGATTGAAACTGTTCTATATGCCGTTTTTTACCCTACTGCGAAAGAATCTTTTTGATCGTAAACACATTTTTTAGCTAATTTTCATTTGCTCTCTATTTTGTCTATTGAAGATAAGGAAATGTAGTGAAATGAAGCCAGGCTTCTTTCATTTATTCGTCCCACTCACGAAAACTTAAAACTTCCTCAATTGAATGATTTTATTTTACTGCAAGCTCTTACAAGAGAGACAACCGCCTCAGCAATAAATCTTAGCCATCAACTTCTTGCGGGAGTAACGCACTTGGCACTCTGCATTCCATCTTGAACTTCGTTGTTTGAGAAATTGTTTTGAGGTCTAGGAAAGAGTGTAAGAAAACCTTGAAGCGATATAAAAGTTAGTTTTACTATCACTGTTCACGCTAGAATGGATAGAAAGATCGGAGAAACTGTATTGGGCCTCTTGTCAAGCATCAAGTTAGAGCTCTCTCGACCTTGGCCTCCTAGTTAAATCAGTTTTTATTGCGAACAACGGTTTTTTTTTTTTTTGAGATACCAGTGTGAGAAGAACTTTGTCTCCCCTGTCAGGATGGAATCCAAGGCAAGATTGTTGTTTGGTTTATTTTATGATCGCGCTTTCAATCCAAGCCTCACGACGGTTTTTCACTTAGATTTCAAACGATTGTTGGTATCAATCCGAAGTGTGTCTGCTCTTTTATCTCTCGACCTTTATATTTTCTCTCTCTTTATCCATTATGTAACCGTGCAAAAAAAAGATATCGACCTACTGCCAATTTTACTGTGTATAATTGTGACGTTTGATTGTCAAGAGTTTACTAGGAGCTCAATGAGTTTATGTAATCGTACAGAGTGCAGCGAAATTACTCTCCGAAATACCAAACCTATGACCTGGTGCATGGATGACCCACTGCAGTAAATGAGATTAATCAACACACTCAAAAACTGTTTTGATATTTTCAATAGACGCAAGTGCTGCAGCTGTTGTGAAGCTTACCTTGTGTCTAGCACTAGAGTTGTGGCACGTGTGAAGCCGCAATCTCAGTGTAAAGACAGATTTATGGGGCAGCAACCCCAGATAGACCAGTAGAAGATAATTATGTTTGAAATAATGGGAACCATTGCTGACTCTTTCTTTCTCACTCCTCTCTCTCTCTCTCTCTCTCTCTCTCTCTCTCTCATTCTCTCCCTGTCTCTCTCTCTCTAAATAGCGTGGAATCAATTTTTTTTCTCTGTTTTTGGCTTGGCTGAGACTCCTCATACTTATTCATGAAATAAATCTTTATAAACTTGTCGCAGAAAGGGGAGAAAGGCGAGATGTCCATTTCGGATTGATTTATTTCATTTGACATCATACAGCAGCTCTAAGGTTGAAAATGTTAGTCACACATTTTGCAAAGCTAAAATATGGCATATAATAATGTTCTTCCATTTTCCAAGTCTTTAAGCCTGAATTGACCTGAGAGATCCCCAAGCTGTAGACCAAATGTTGAGACTGGCGCAAGAATGATTTTCACAGCAGGAGAGAGCGGAAACCAACATGGATGTCGAATCCCGCGGAAACTCTAATATTGTATACGGATCAGTTCTACCTCTCCCCTCTCATAATGCGCTCTGCGTTTTGCTGCATGCACGTCCCAGGAAGATCCCGGAGAAAGGCCGGTGACATAATTCAGATTGTTCTCCGCGGACAAATTTCTCTGTGGTATGGGTCAGTGGGAGAAAGACGAGATGTGGGGCAGCGGCCCGTTCTCTGTGGTATGGGACAATGGGAGAAAGGTGTGATAGGAGGCATCGGCCCGTTCTCTGTGGCATGGGTCAATGGGAGAAAGGTGTCATGGGAGGCAGCGGCCTGTTCTCTGTAGTATGGGTCAATGGGAAAAAGTTGCGATGGGAGGCAGCTTCCTGTTCTGTATGGTATGGGTCAATGGGAGAAAGGTGTGATGTAAGGCAGCGGCCCGTACTCCGTGGTAAGGATCAATGGGAGAAAGGTGTGATGTAAGACAGCGGCCCGTACTCCGTCGTAAGGATCAATGGGAGAAAGGTGTGATGTAAAGCAGCGGCCCGTTCTCCGTTGGTAAGTATCAATGGGAGAAAGGTGTGATGTAAGGCAGCTTCCCGTTCTCCGTGGTAAGGATCCCTGGGAAAAAGGTGTGATTTAAGGCAGCGGCCCGTTCTCCGTTGGTAAGTATCAATGGGAGAAAGGCGAGATGTTGGGCAGCGGCCCCTTCTCCGTGGTAAGTATCAATGGGAGAAAGGTGTGATGTAAGGCAGCGGCCCGTTCTCTGTGGTAAGTATCAATGGGAGAAAGGTGTGATGTAAGGCAGCGGCCCGTTCTCCGTGTTAAGTATCAATGGGAAAAAGGTGTGATGTAAGGCAGCGGCCCGTTCTCCGTTGGTAAGTATCAATGGGAGAAAGGTGTGATGTAAGGCAGCGGCCCGTTCTCCGAGGTAAGTATCAATGGGAGAAAGGTGTGATTTAAGGCAGCGGCCCGTTCTCCGTGGTAAGTATCAATGGGAGAAAGGTGTGATGTAAGGCAGCGGCCCGTTCTCCGTGGTAAGTATCAATGGGAGAAAGGTGTGATGTAAGGCAGCGGCCCGTTCTCCGTTGGTAAGTATCAATGGGAGAAAGGCGAGATGTTGGGCAGCGGCCCCTTCTCCGTTGGTAAGTATCAATGGGAAAAAGGTGTGATGTAAGGCAGCGGCCCGTTCTCCGTTGGTAAGTATCAGTGGGAGAAAGTCGAGATGTTGGGCAGTGGCCCGTTCTCCGTTGGTAAGTATCAATGGGAGAAAGGCGAGATGTTGGGCAGCGGCCCGTTCTCCGTTGGTAAGTATCAATGGGAGAAAGGCGAGATGTTGGGCAGCGGCCCGTTCTCCGTTGGTAAGTATCAATGGGAGAAAGGCGAGATGTTGGGCAGCGGCCCGTTCTCCGTGGTAAGAATCAATGGGAGAAAGGCGAGATGTTGGGCAGCGGTCTAGCCGTTTCCTGACTGCTGCCTGCTCTTACTCCCTGGCACCATGTGGATTAGGATTTATGGTTTCCAGCACAGGTCACTGTCTTCCGGGAAAGACGTTTGATATCTCTATCCCTCTATTTATCTATCGATCCATCGATCTCTCTCTCTCTATCTATCGATCCATCGATCTATCTCTCTTTATCTATCGATCCATCGATCTATCTTTCTCTATCGATCGATCTATCTATCTGTCGATCTATCTATCTATCTATCTATCTGTTAATCTATGTATCTCCCTATCTAACTCTCTCTCTTTCTATCTATCCATTTGTTTATCCATCTATCTATCTACTGATTCTTAGAAACAGTGGAAATATAAACTAACAGAGAGCTCAGAGAGAATGATAGATAGATAGACAGATAGGAAGAGACAAAGAGAACTAGAGACACAGAGGCAGATAGATAGATAGATAGAGAGAGGGAGAGAGAGAGAGAGAGAGAGAGAGAGAGAGAGAGAGAGAGAGAGAGAGAGAGAGAGAGAGAGAGAGAGAGAGAGAGAGAGAGAGATGTAGAGAGAGAGGTATCTATATGAGTTATGTTAACCGGCATTATTTTTCTAATGGACGATGCAACAAAAAGAATGAGCTGTAAAATTATTGCCCAAAGTAAAAGAAACAACAGTGCTGTTTTATATGAGAAATATTTTTTCCAATTATTCATTTACTTATTTATTTTTCTTTAATTCTTTATGTTTGTGTTAAGGTTGGTATATTGCTATCTTTCACAGCTATTGAATACATCAATATGTCTCTTGACTTTATTGTTTGACGCGCCTACGGTTCTCTCACTTGACCTTACTGGATGTCAGAACGATTGTCCTCTCCTCTTCGAGCCGCGATGCTGTAATGTCCTAACCGCGATGCTGTAATGTCCTTAACTCTCCTCTTCGAGCCGCGATGCTGTAATGTCCTAACTCTCCTCTTCGAGCCGCGATGCTGTAATGTCCTAACTCTCCTCTTCGAGCCGCGATGCTGTAATGTCCTAACTCTCCTCTTCAAGCCGCGATGCTGTAATGTCCTAACTCTCCTCTTCGAGCCGCGATGCTGTAATGTCCTAACTCTCCTCTTCGAGCCGCGATGCTGTAATGTCCTAACTCTCCTCTTCGAGCCGCGATGCTGTAATGTCCTAACTCTCCTCTTCGAGCCGCGATGCTGTAATGTCCTAACTCTCCTCTTCGAGCCGCGATGCTGTAATGTCCTAACTCTCCTCTTCGAGCCGCGATGCTGTAATGTCCTAACTCTCCTCTTCGAGCCGCGATGCTGTAATGTCCTAACTCTCCTCTTCGAGCCGCGATGCTGTAATGTCCTAACTCTCCTCTTCGAGCCGCGATGCTGTAATGTCCTAACTCTCCTCTTCGAGCCGCGATGCTGTAATGTCCTAACTCTCCTCTTCGAGCCGCGATGCTGTAATGTCCTAACTCTCCTCTTCGAGCCGCGATGCTGTAATGTCCTAACTCTCCTCTTCGAGCCGCGATGCTGTAATGTCCTAACTCTCCTCTTCGAGCCGCGATGCTGTAATGTCCTAACTCTCATCTTCGAGCCGCGATGCTGTAATGTCCAAACTCTCATCTTCCAAGGATTTTTTTTCTTATTCTATCGGCGCTACCACCATCTTAAACTTTGAAAGACCGGCTCTAGACAAAAAAGAGTTTTAATATCCTGTGCAAGTTGAAAGAACTAATTGAAAATAACGATGATTACTGTGGAAATTGATATCTTTTATGCCGGTGGTTTTCGCAGTTTTCATTTTGATCATTGGATTGGATCAGTTGTTGCTCTTCATTACAAATTACATAGATCTAGTTTTGTGTCAGGACTATCTCATGACGTCTTCGTGTTCGTTCCTAACAAATTCTCGTTTATCTCTGGAATGTCTGACACAATATTATTGGAAACTCTAGACACTCACTCTCTCTCTCTCTCTCTCTCTCTCCTCTCTCTACTCCCCTCTCTCTCTCTCTCTCTCTCTCTCTCTCTCTCTCACTCTCCCCTCTCTACTCCCCCCCTCTCTCTCTGTGTCTCTTCTCTCTGTTTATATGTATCTTTATGTATCCATCAATCTATCTATCCAGCTCTGACTTTTCTCTGTTTGCAAATGTGTCTGTCTTTTTGTCGATCTGTCTCCTTTCTCCCTCCCTTCCCCCACCTCTCTCTCTCTCTCTCTCTCTCTCTCTCTCTCTCTCTCTCTCTCTCTTTCTTTCTCACTTTTTCTATCTCTCTCTCTTTCTCCCTCTCTTTCTCTTTCTTCCTCTCTTTCTCTTTCTCTTTTTCAATACTCTCTTTCTCTCTCTATCTCTTCATATTTCTTCTTGTCATTTCCTGCCCCTGCGTCTTCCATCTTTCTCCACAAAGTAAATTAAAACAAAATTGTCTTTCCAATATCTCTCCTGATTTCTAGTATACATGCTGTGTTATTTAAATCTTTTGATTTTTCATTAATACAGAAATTAAGTAAAGTTTTCTCTTTAGTCATCGTATCTTTCTCTACAAATCTATTAACTTCTTCACCAGGGTTTTCCACATCCAGAGCTATTGTGTGGATCGATTTAGCAGGTCACACAGAGATAAATTCATTGCAAAACCTTTCTGTTCTATAGAAATTCTGTTAGGCTTTATTTGTTCCTGAATATTTATCTATTCACATTAGCAGTTTTATTTATTTATTTATTTATTAATTACCTTGTGTGTATGTTGTTTTTTTTTTATAATGATGTTTATGCAATATTTGCGCTTACATAAATTTGATTTAAAAAAAAAATAAAAAAAGGAGGAGGGAGACAATGAGAGATGAGCGGAAGAAAAAAAATTAACAGACAGGAGGAGAATGACAGAAAAAGAATGGGTGGGCGGTAGACAAAGAAGCAAGAGAGGTAGAGCGGAAAAGAGAAAAGAGACAAAGAGAAAAAACAGAGTGAAAGAGACAGAGAAAAAGACAAAGAGAAAGACAGAGGGAAAGAGACAGAGAGCAAGAGAGAGAGAAATAGACAGGAGAATGACAGAGAGAAAGAGGCAGAGAGAAAGACAGAGAGAAAGAGGCAGAGAGAAAGACAGAGAGAAAGACAGAGGGAAAGAGACAGAGAAAAAGACAGAGAGAAAGACAGAGGGAAAGAGGCAGAGAGAAAGACAGAGAGAAAGACAGAGAGAAAGAGACAGAGAAAAAGACAAAGAGAAAGACAGAGGGAAAGAGGCAGAGAGAAAGACAGAGAAAAAGACAGAGAGAAAGACAGAGGGAAAGAGGCAGAGAGAAAGACAGAGAAAAAGACAAAGAGAAAGACAGAGGGAAAGAGGCAGAGAGAAAGACAGAGAGAAAGACAGAGAAAAAGACAAAGAGAAAGACAGAGGGAAAGAGGCAGAGAGAAAGACAGAGAAAAAGACAGAGAGAAAGACAGAAGGAAAGACAGAGAGAAAGAGGCAGAGAGAAAGACAGAGAGAAAGACAGAGAGAAAGACAGAGGGAAAGACAGAGGGAAAGAGGCAGAGAGAAAGACAGAGAGAAAGACAGAGAAAAAGACAAAGAGAAAGACAGAGGGAAAGAGGCAGAGAGAAAGACAGAGAGAAAGACAGAGGGAAAGAGACAGAGAAAAAGACAGAGAGAAAGACAGAGGGAAAGAGGCAGAGAGAAAGACAGAGAGAAAGACAGAGAGAAAGAGACAGAGAAAAAGACAAAGAGAAAGACAGAGGGAAACAGGCAGAGAGAAAGACAGAGAAAAAGACAGAGAGAAAGACAGAGGGAAAGAGGCAGAGAGAAAGACAGAGAAAAAGACAAAGAGAAAGACAGAGGGAAAGAGGCAGAGAGAAAGACAGAGAGAAAGACAGAGAAAAAGACAAAGAGAAAGACAGAGGGAAAGAGGCAGAGAGAAAGACAGAGAGAAAGACAGAGAGAAAGACAGAGGGAAAGACAGAGGGAAAGAGGCAGAGAGAAAGACAGAGAGAAAGACAGAGAAAAAGACAAAGAGAAAGACAGAGGGAAAGAGGCAGAGAGAAAGACAGAGAGAAAGACAGAGAAAAAGACAAAGAGAAAGACAGAGGGAAAGAGGCAGAGAGAAAGACAGAGAAAAAGACAGAGAGAAAGACAGAGGGAAAGAGGCAGAGAGAAAGACAGAGAGAAAGAGACAGAGAAAAAGACAAAGAGAAAGACAGAGGGAAAGAGACAGAGAGCAAGAGAGAGAGAAATAGACAGGAGAATGACAGAGAGAAAGAGGCAGAGAGAGAGACAGAGAGAAAGAGACAGAGAGAAAGACAGAGAGAAAGACAGAGAGAAAGAGGCAGAGAGAAAGAGACAGAAAGGAATAGACAGAGAGAAAGAGACGGAGAGAAAAAAGAGAGATAAGACAGAGAGAAAGCGAGAGAGAGAAAGAGGCAGAGAGAAAGACAGAGAAAAAGACAGAGAGAAAGACAGAGGGAAAGAGGCAGAGAGAAAGACAGAGAGAAAGACAGAGAGAAAGAGGCAGAGAGAAAGACAGAGAGAAAGACAGAGGGAAAGAGACAGAGAAAAAGACAGAGAGAAAGACAGAGGGAAAGAGGCAGAGAGAAAGACAGAGAGAAAGACAGAGAGAAAGAGACAGAGAAAAAGACAAAGAGAAAGACAGAGGGAAACAGGCAGAGAGAAAGACAGAGAAAAAGACAGAGAGAAAGACAGAGGGAAAGAGGCAGAGAGAAAGACAGAGAAAAAGACAAAGAGAAAGACAGAGGGAAAGAGGCAGAGAGAAAGACAGAGAGAAAGACAGAGAAAAAGACAAAGAGAAAGACAGAGGGAAAGAGGCAGAGAGAAAGACAGAGAAAAAGACAGAGAGAAAGACAGAGGGAAAGACAGAGGGAAAGAGGCAGAGAGAAAGACAGAGAGAAAGACAGAGAGAAAGACAGAGGGAAAGACAGAGGGAAAGAGGCAGAGAGAAAGACAGAGAGAAAGACAGAGAAAAAGACAAAGAGAAAGACAGAGGGAAAGAGGCAGAGAGAAAGACAGAGAGAAAGACAGAGGGAAAGAGACAGAGAAAAAGACAGAGAGAAAGACAGAGGGAAAGAGGCAGAGAGAAAGACAGAGAGAAAGACAGAGAGAAAGAGACAGAGAAAAAGACAAAGAGAAAGACAGAGGGAAAGAGGCAGAGAGAAAGACAGAGAGAAAGACAGAGGGAAAGAGGCAGAGAGAAAGACAGAGAGAAAGACAGAGAGAAAGAGACAGAGAAAAAGACAAAGAGAAAGACAGAGGGAAAGAGGCAGAGAGAAAGACAGAGAAAAAGACAGAGAGAAAGACAGAGGGAAAGAGGCAGAGAGAAAGACAGAGAAAAAGACAAAGAGAAAGACAGAGGGAAAGAGGCAGAGAGAAAGACAGAGAGAAAGACAGAGAAAAAGACAAAGAGAAAGACAGAGGGAAAGAGGCAGAGAGAAAGACAGAGAAAAAGACAGAGAGAAAGACAGAGGGAAAGACAGAGGGAAAGAGGCAGAGAGAAAGACAGAGAGAAAGACAGAGAGAAAGACAGAGGGAAAGACAGAGGGAAAGAGGCAGAGAGAAAGACAGAGAGAAAGACAGAGAAAAAGACAAAGAGAAAGACAGAGGGAAAGAGGCAGAGAGAAAGACAGAGAGAAAGACAGAGAAAAAGACAAAGAGAAAGACAGAGGGAAAGAGGCAGAGAGAAAGACAGAGAAAAAGACAGAGAGAAAGACAGAGGGAAAGAGGCAGAGAGAAAGACAGAGAGAAAGACAGAGAGAAAGAGACAGAGAAAAAGACAAAGAGAAAGACAGAGGGAAAGAGACAGAGAGCAAGAGAGAGAGAAATAGACAGGAGAATGACAGAGAGAAAGAGGCAGAGAGAGAGACAGAGAGAAAGAGACAGAGAGAAAGACAGAGAGAAAGACAGAGAGAAAGAGGCAGAGAGAAAGAGACAGAAAGGAATAGACAGAGAGAAAGAGACGGAGAGAAAAAAGAGAGATAAGACAGAGAGAAAGCGAGAGAGAGAAAGAGACAGAGAGAAAGAGAGAAAAGACTGAGAGAAAGTGAGAGAGAGACAGACTTAAAGACAGAGAGGAAGAGAGAAAAGACAGAGAGGCAGAAAGAGAGAGAGAGAGAGAGAGAGAGAGAGAGAGAGAGAGAGAGAGAGAGAGAGAGAGAGAGAGAGAGAGAGAGAGAGAGAGAGAGAGAGAAGTAAATACTAGAAAAGCCTGTGTTATTTATATTACACAGTTTTCGGTAATTTTTACACTGCAAAAGTTTTATGAACATCAACTCTTAGATTTCATTCGTTCTAATGTACCATTCTGTTTTACGACTATAGATATAAACACTGACTGGTGAACTGGTCGTCTCTATAAGCAACAAGAAAGTGAGGTTAACTGAAGCGTAATTTCTTTAAGAGATTCAGACTAAAACTTGATGGGAATCAATGTTAGGAGGAAACAAGGCCGCGTCCAGATTGCTTCATATTTGTTTATTGCACAAACAGAGCTATCGAACACCTGATGTAAATAATAATTTAGTTTTTTTTTCCTTTACGATCTATATTTGCCTGCAAGATAACAGATACGGCTGTCAAGTTTGAACGACGTTTTGATATAAAACTTTTTTATCACGCAGTGATAATAGTATAGGTTTCACGATATTATTATAGCGCAATCAAATTGAAATGTTCGCTCTAGCGAAATCGGAGTCCTATATTTTGTAAAGGTCGTATCAAAATTAATAGAAAATAAAAAAATGTCGAGATTTTGAGTAAATCGGGAAAAAAACAAATTATAAAAAAACAAGAAAAAAAAAAAGGCAGAGAAAAATTTCATTATTTCATTATAATCTCTTTACGGAGATAAATGTAAAGTTAATGATAGTGAAACTATCAGTCTTCCCAAACATCCACGTTAGCTTTGTATTGAAACACCAGCTAAGGCCCAAAAATATGTCACGTGAGATTCGGCAAGACACCCCGGGCCTGGGGTGCGAGCATTTTGGAGCAAATCCCAAGTTCTTGACCCCCTAGCTTGAATCTGTCTGGATAAGAACTAAATCTAGATATCAACACGTTCGTTTTGAGGTCCACCTGAATGGAAAATCCGGTTGCTTGTTTTTAGACAAACCTCGTCATCTTTCTGTCAATCAAACTCCAACATAAGAGTTCAGACCTAGATGTGGAATAGATCTGAAACACCTAGAAATAAACAGTTGGTGTGAGAGAGTGAAACTGTCAGAGTCGAAACTAGCATTTGATCGAGGCCAAATTGTAAAATATAATTCATCTCAAAATATTAGGACAACAGAAATAGCTATAAAGTTTAAAAAAAAATCTGAACTTCCATGGCTTTGTGGTTATTGAAACCAGTGCCTCTAAAAATCTGGGTCATTAAAATAGAATTATCGTTTCGATATCGATGGGAAAGAAGCTGATTCTGCACTAGCCAAATCGATATAATTCACCCTGCTAAACTGGTTGGGAATAGTTTAAAAAACAGTTCCTTTAGGTGCGCTGCCTTGTGCGCGTTCATTGCTGCACACTTTTCGCTCCTTGATAATCAATGTGTATAAGAATCTATATTTAGATGTGGATTTTACAACATTAGTAAAAACTAAACCTCAAAGCTTAGTGCTGACATACCGGTAATATAACAACAGCAAATCAAGTCGTGTGAAGAATTGCTAAGCAAAAAACGGTGATATTTTTTCCTGTTTTCTCCAGAGAAAATGTCAAGTCGTCAATTTCTCCTCTAGTAGTGAGAACAAGTTATGTTTGTTGTCCATTAGCAGGAACCAAGCACCGCCTCGTTACGTCTCTCGGACAATGGCCTGTGTACTCTAACCGTATTATCACGCTCTTCACACGCCGTGGTGTTAGATCTAAGCACCGTAATTTACGACCATCATTACATGAAGAGGACCTGATAACAACTCATTATATCTGCTTTCGCTTTCCTCCAATAATTGGAGAACATACGTCTCCCCTCCCTCTTCTCCTTCCACCTGTAACACCCACAGTCTAAAGATAATCACATTAACAACTAACAAAGAGAGGCACCGGTGGATGTGGAAATCTTCTGGTTTATTTTCGGAACTTTACAAAAACAAGATTCTGTTTCCGATGAGTAGCGAGTGCAGAAATCTACAACTGATGTGTCCCGTGCCCGTTTAATAGAACTCAAAACTAGATCAGCCTATCAAAAGGGAAGAAGATAAAGCGGCATAGCTTTTTAGTCCGTTTGGTTTCAAAACTACATGTAAATCTAGCTTTGGAACTGATAACGTTGATCAAACTGTTTCAGATATTAATCTATAGAGTTTCCCATGCTGATGGCTGAATACCGCACAATGCGCGACCAATCCCTTTTTTATTTTGTTGAAAAAAAAAAAAAAAAACGATGTAGGGGATTCTTTAAATGAACAAACATTTAATGACAGGTTCTAGTGAGATACTGCAAACTGAACAAATAGACAATCACGAGTAGAACTCAAGCCGCAGTTTCCGAGTTTCTCCAATACTTGAGATGTCTTGTTATCCAGCTCAGGAGAAAACAGGGTCGTTACTTCTCTACCATGCACCACGGCGTTGATATCTTTAACAACTTTATTTCTGGTTTACCATGTACACACCCCCCGCAAGAAGCATCAGTAAAGGATGGAATGGTTATACTGCTTTACCAAAATATGTTTTTCAAAGCTCTTACGTCATGAGCCGTCTATAATGTCTGCAATATTTAATAGAACCTGCGCCACTAGCGAGGAGTGCAGCCTCTCACGTACAGGGCTCTACCCTGTGTGAAGCAGCTTCACCTATCGAGCGTTACGGTTCTGCTGAATGAGAGATCAACATAATTGTTACGCTTCGTCTTCCCGAATGCTATCGCCAGCTTTAAGGTTTATGCGTGAACAAGTAAACAATCTCCAGGGTTCTCTCCAGAACTCATTAACATAAAACAGGAGTGTAACTTTTTGGCCAAAGCCATTAAACCGCCATTTTGACAAAAACAACAATATTATTATTATTATTATTATTATTATTATTATTATTATTATTATTATTATTATTATTATTATTATTATTATTATCATCATCATCATCATCATCGTAGCTCTATTTAATAATTATTCATCTAATTTTCAGATGTCTAACCTAAGTGACCTTGACCGTACAGACAAATTTCTCTCCATTCCTTATCCTCTTTCTTTCTCTATTTTTTATCTCCTACTCTTCTAATTCTTGCTTCCTGCCCCTACCATCCTTCTAGCGTCTGCCTGGCTCCGTGTCTGAGTCTGGAGTTCTCTGAACGACTCCCGAGAACACACATGCAATGTTCTCTCTATCAGCACGTGAGGGCGCACTAGGTGTGATCATATATGGGGCTGAGTTCAAGCCCACACCAAGAGAAGTTCGTTAATTCAAAACTTTGATCTTTGATAATCATCAGCGATCCTTACCCCCCCCCCCCCCCCCTTACCTCGTTTGTTCTTCTCTGTCCTGGATCCATAAAGCAACCCGAAAAAAATCCAATATTTATGAACGTATATTGTATGAACCTATTGTTTTGCTCTTTCTGATTGAAAAAAAAATTAGGGCCAGAGGATTCTTCTGAATGAGTTTTGTGCACTAATAAATTGTATTTATAGATATTTCTATTTGTGATAATGGAAAACTGATTAACTTTGTCAAAAAAATATTCGACTACATTCAATAAATAAATCATTTGAGGATATTTTTTCTTTCTTCAGTGGAGGAAGAGTTTCCACGGCTTGCACTCTGTAACGGGTTTTCCTCCCGTTATCTTGGGGTGTCACACGGCACAACCGTGGAAGAGGTTTCCATGACAATCTGGAGAGATAGCTCTGAAAGAAAACGTTTATTGATATCACTTAAAACAATTTTTGTGTGCCATAATTTCATAAAGTCATAAAGTTATGTTTCCCTCTGTTTTCTATATTTTTTTTTTGTAAATTTAAGGTCTAGAAGAAGGTTTTAAAAAATGTTCTTAATGTTATTGAGGAAATCAATTCTATTTTCGATGTTCAATAATAACTTAGAGATTGAGGTTTAAAAAACTCGTAGATGGAAATTTTCGAATTAGAATAAATTATTAAGAACAGGTTCTGTTGCAAGGCGAACTCTGTTCATGAAATTCTTGTAAAGAACGTCCACATGGACACAACGGGAAGCCGGAAAATAATATGTTTTCATGATTTATTTCAAGCTTTGAAAGAATTGCGGTGTGTCATAAATAGCACAATATAACACATGGGATAACAGAATGCTCGTGAAATATTGTCTGGACAAAAAATTACTTGTAATTCCTTTGCAATGATGCTTTGCAGAGCTCTGTAACTTTACTCTCCGAATATAGCAGGTTTTTGAAACTCATAGCGGTTTGATTTTGTAAAGATCATATTTAGCAGAATAGCGAATAGGTCAGTCTGACTTTCTCTCTCTCTCTCTCTCTCTCTCTCTCTCTCTCTCTCTCTCTCTCTCTCTCTCTCTCTCTCTCTCTCTCAATACTCTCTCTCTCCCTCCCTCTCGCTGTCTTGTTTCGAATCCATGTGCCTGGGGGACTTCAGTAAGGAGCCAGCCTTTCTTAATAGTTCAGGCGCATTCCGTGGTTGTATGTAAGGTTTGAAGTCTATGATTTCAGAAGTTAATGATGAGACAGATTGAGTTATCGTGTTGCTAGTATTTCTCGAAGTTCTTGTGGTGATGGAGATATAAGGCCTGATGAATGTAACAAAGTCGTAGCTCGCATTAGTGATATCAGTGGTGGCAGTAATGGAGATGGTCATGATGTTGATGATGATGATGACGACGATGATGACGACGACGATGATGACGATGATGATGATGATGGTGATAATGACGATGATGATGGCGATGATGATCATGATGACGATGGTGAGGTCGATAATGATCATGATTATATTATTATGTAAAAAGTTGATAGATATGAGGATGGCGATGAAGATAATGTTCTGTGCGATGACCGAATCGTCTATTTATTTCTAAACATCACTAATATTGATGTAAATAGAATCTCTCAAATCTCACAATCATGAGAAAAGAACAAGACTTCTCGCCTGATACGGATATAGCCTAGCAATTGCTGGGGAATTCCTTGACGCTATCTATCTGCAGCCAGGGTCTACATCAATGCCACCTTGACAGACTCATGCTGGAATGGCTGCTTAAGCTGTTGATTACCTGGTGAAGGAGCGAATTTTACCCCAGAGTGAGACAGTTTTAAAGCTCCTCTAGCTGCTAAAGTCGCACCCAACGGTTTTCTATTTATAGGAGCTCTTTGGTGAAAGTTCTGGTGGTTCTCAGTTAGACTGCCCGCCCTGAGCTGTAACGCAGATTTAGAAGATCCTACCTGTCCATCAGTGATCAAACCCCATCTTTCTAGATATTCACACAGATGGCATCACTGTGTTCTATAAAGATTTGGTATCGCATGGCTCTCATATGGAACAAACATTACAGTACATGTTCGAGTACGCCACTGTTGTGGCTACCAAGTCATTATATTTGTAAAATGATGGGACCTAAAATCCCTTGTATGTTCTAAGTGTCTTATTTTGATCCCTCTGCTATATTCTTGTGTTATACATTTTTACTAACCCCCACTCCATTTTTTTTCCGCCAAAATACTCTCTCACACACATAAAAGTTAAAACACACGAAGATCTAACTGGCCTTCAGCATTTCTCCATTTTGTAGATTTTTCAAACTGGTTTTTTTTTTTCAATGAAAGAAATGAGCAAAAATTCAATTATCATGTAACTGTTTACCAAAATGTCATGGAGCAAAAGTGTCTCCTTTGAAACAGAAATCTTTAGCTAATAGCAGTTGAGTTTTTCATTGCCATGATTTCCTTGGGCTTTGCTACTACCCCTTTACCTCATATCTCGTCTCTGGGATGATTTTTGTATCTTGGATATTTGTGCTATTTAAATATCTCTGCAGCATAGCTAGAGTCCATTCGATGTTTCTTCAACCTTTCTAAAATAAAATGAATCGACAACATGTATTTAAACGGTAAATATGTATTTCAAAAGGTAAAGGAAAGAACGTAGAGGTTGCACATAATTATAAAAATGGCTGTTACAAACAGTTTGCGTCTTCATAAAACTTCCCGATTTATATCTGGTTCAGTGAGTCACTGATGTAACTGATATTGTTTTCTTGCTCTTTCTAAAACACGACAATTGACAGATAGGGGCGTATGTCAGTAGTTTCTGCAAGGTTGGTTTGTTATTGTCCTGGCTAGTTATTGTAGGAAAATAGTTCTAGTGTGACTGGGTCAGGCTTTTAATTAGATCAAAATAGTGGCCTCAAGTTGGGAGAAAACTGGATATCATGACAGACAATCACTACATCATATTCATCTGATGCTATCTTAACATTTTGTGCGTTTTGCTTTCACCACTAAAAGAATCGTTGTTAAGTAAAACGTTTTTTTCCTCATTTAAACATTGGCTTTTAGCTTATTTTCCTCTGTGATGAATTGTATCTTCTTTAATAATAAATATAATTAAGAAAATTAATTTTATTTAATTTTTTTTCTTTTTAGCCTTTCCGATTGTATCAACATATCTATATCTCTAAAAAAAAAGCTCCATTTTGTGGCGACATAAACTCTCATACTCCAATTCAACATCTAATTTTTACACACAGGCCCAGTGCTTCCTTATGTTCAATGTAATGGAAATACCCGCAGGCTGCGTCCTTTCAGAAAACAAATCTGAAACAGTGTGACGATATTTACCATGCTGTGCGAACATTCCGTGAGTGTTACATTGCACCTCCGACTCACTGGTTGGCTCCATTGGTTCTAGTGAACAACAAGTATATTACTTGGCATATCTTTTCCCCATTATACCTGCGGCTTTTTATCATTATGCTTTGCCAAGGTGGATTAAAAAAAAAAAAACAAAAAAAAAAAACAAAAAACCCTAGGAAATCTCTAAAAAACTGCTGGCCAAGGTCTTTCTTATAGAGCCGTTTTTAAACCTAAAGCTCATGCGTCACAACAATTTTTCCTGTCTGCCATTTTAGCTCTTAATTCCTGATATGCTGAAATTATTTTCAAATCCACAATATAATTGAGTAATTTTTTTTTTTGAAAAATAGGGCAGGGACTTGACGTCCGCTGGAACGATTATGGTGCGGCAGAAATATTGCTTAGTAGCACATGGTATTAATGTCTCTAGAAATGAGCTATCAATAATATCTTTTTCTTACTTTTATTTTTCTTACCAGTCTCTTCTAGAAAAAGAAAAGAAAAACAAGAAAGGAAATGAGCTAAAAGCTTTCACAGAAATATTTTACGAAAAAGGAAATGAATTAGAAATCTTTGACAAAATGCCATTTTCAGCAGCAGTAATATATCATTTCTATTTACTGTGTTTCAAGAAAGCAAGGAAAAAAGGAAACTGTTGAAATGTAATAATAACGAAAAGTTATTTCAATTACCATATAACCTTCGGTACATCTCTTCGCCGCGTTTTGACTCTTTGAACTTCTTGTTTCATCAACTTTCTCAAGTGGGTAAAATTCGCTTGGCTCGGAGCAATAACCGACCGGGTGCTCGCAGGTTTGGATCTTAGAAAAACCGTCAAAAACCAAGATGGAGAAGAAACAGCTACTGCTAGACTGACAGCAGAGGTGTAGTTAGAAATAAGTTCAATGTTTATGAAGTTAACACGGCGAAATGCTATCATTGACACAGGTTTAGTGATCGATAACTATCCGGGTGTTTGAGTCTTTAGATCGTAAAATGTGCTGAGAAGAAAATTTTGAGCTAAAATTCATTGATTTCATTTTCTCTTCTTTCAAAGAAGGTGGTCCTGCCTGCAAACATTCAACACGTTATGAACTCACAGGATAAGCAGGCGTTAAATTTGAATATCAATTAATCTATGTTACGATGAGCTGCTTCTCATTTTCTGTATTTTGATATGAGTTCTCACCATAATGATATCCTCAAGAGAAATATTCAGAAGAGCTGTGGGCAGTTCAGCGTTATCCATGGGCATGGAAAACCTCAGAATCTGCAACTAGTTTTAAAATGTAAGGAGTATTTTTAAAACCCAGCGAGAAGCTTCGGTATCGAGTTTTTAAATATAAACCAAACACCCGTAACGATGCAACGTCAATCGTAACTTCTTTGTGCATATAGAGCACATGTGAAGTGCAGGTACTTGAGAAAAATAATTGCCCGAAAAGATATAATTGAAGTGCCTGTATTACAAGCATGACTTTAAATATTTTCATTCACCACAGGTAGCCTGTTTCCTCTTTAATGGATGTATTAACATGGAGCGGTTTCTATATTTAAGGGACTCATAATTTAAATACAATTCCCCTACACACATTATTTTATAATACGAACAACTTCTACACATCGACTTTCCAGCCCGTCAAGCCAAGCAAGAAGCTCGCTTTTAAA
Organism: Elysia crispata; assembly: GCA_033675545.1. NCBI lineage: Eukaryota > Metazoa > Mollusca > Gastropoda > Plakobranchidae > Elysia > Elysia crispata. Next base: position 247,240 of record JAWDGP010002684.1, on the reverse strand, counting down.
GACCAGTTACGGGAATGACCAGCCCGACAAGCCAAATAAGAAACTCCCTTTTAAAGACAAGTTAAGGGAATACCAGCCCGACAAGCCAAGCAGGAAGCTCGCTTTTAAAGACAAGTTAAGGGAATACCAGCCCGACAAGCCAAGCAAAAAGCTCGCTTTTAAAGACAAGTTACAGGAATGACCAGCCCGACAAGCCAAGGAAGAAGCTCGCTTTTAAAGACAATTACGGGAATAACCAGCCCGACAAGCCAAGCAGGAAGCTCTTTTTAAACGACAAGTTACGGGAATGACTGCAGAATCTCGGGAAATCGAACACTGCCACACTCTCTTCGCCAGTAAAGCTTTCAGTAAAATGAAAGCAAAAACAAAAATCGAATGATGCTTTTTTGCGCAGGCGACCTGATGACTCCTTCTGCCGACTTCCTGTTCCTGACATAATATCTGGCGTTTTGTTTACTGCGGCGCCGATCTTGGCCGTCTGTTCTGCTACCGTCGCGGCCAATAAAGATAAGCGGGCAAGGCTGCTCTAGTTTCCCCCGAGTTATGTACGACTGGTTTGGGCCAGGTCGTGAACTAGATACCCGCTACTCAAGCATTAAGTCGACCAGCGCAAAGACGTTGGGTTGATTCTTTTCCTCTTCTTAGACAACATTAAATCAGGTCAAAGCGAAAGGTATTGAATGGAAAAATAACATAGGAATGATATACCTTTCACCCATTCATTGTCTGTTATAAGACAGAATTCCACCTACCATTCTATCGTGTTTGTCTTGCACTATTCCTCCCGTATTTCTAACTGAGCCCATCAGCCAGTAACTGGAGTCTCCCCCACTCTACTGTGCATTATTAGCTGAGGATTCCAGACTCACTTGTAATGCTTCTTTTTCTCACAAAGTCTCCCATTTACTGAAGCCGTATTTTTCTCACGTGACTTTGTCTGTTTTCACGTACTGGTATCTGCAGTTTTTCAAACCGTTTATTTGATTCGAATTATTATGTTATTTCTTTTTGTTTCATATTATTCACACTTTTATTCTCGCCTTTTCCACACTTTTAATTCTAATTTTTTGCCACACTTTTTACTTTACCTTTCCTACACTTTTTACTTCACTTTTACCACACTATTTACTTTAACTTTTTCACACTTTTTACTTTACCTTAACCACACTTTTTACTTTATTTTTCCCACACTTTTACTTTACCTTTACCACACTTTACTTTACCTTTACCACACTTTTACTTTACCTTTACCACACTTCTTACTTTACCTTTACCACACTTTTTACTTTACCTTTGCCACACTTTTCATTCCAACCCTTTCAACAATTTCTGTTCTAACCTTTTTAACTCTTTTTATTTTAACCCTTTCCATATTTTTTAACTAAATTTTTTCCCTATTTCTTATAATTACAACTTTTTTTTTTAATTTAACATTTTTATATTTTTTATTCTAATCTTTTCCACGATTGTTACAATTTTTATTTTAACCTTGTCCACGCCTTTTGTTCTAACTTTTTCCCCACTTCTTATCTGAACTTTTTCCTCATTCTTATCTTTACTTTTTCTCCATTTTTGTTCTTAACTTTTTCCCCACTTCTTATCTTAACTTTTTCCTCATTCTTATCTTTACTTTTTCTCCATTTTTGTTCTTAACTTTTTCCCCACTTCTTATCTTAACTTTTTCCTCCTTCTTATCTTTACTTTTTCTACACTTTTGTTCTTAACTTTTCCCCCACTTTTTATCTTAACTTTTTCCCCACTTTTATTCTTAATTTTTTTCTCACTTCTTATTTTAATTTTTTCCTCACTTCTTATCTTAACTTTTTATCCACACTTATATTCTCAACTTTCGCCACTCATATTATCCCTACCTTTTCCACTCTTCTTATCTTAACTTTTTCCTCACTTCTTATCTACATTTTTATTCTTAACTCTTTCCTCATTTCTTATCTACACTTTTATTCTTAACTCTTTCCTCATTTCTTATCTACACTTTTATTCTTAACTCTTTCCTCATTTCTTATCTACACTTTTATTCTTAACTCTTTCCTCATTTCTTATCTACACTTTTATTCTTAACTCTTTCCTCATTTCTTATCTACACTTTTATTCTTAACTCTTTCCTCATTTCTTATCTACACTTTTATTCTTAACTCTTTCCCCAGTTTTTATCTTGTCGCTCTCCTCCTTGCCCTGCATCTCTCTACATGTCACCCAATCTTTGTGTGTGTGCGTGTGTATGTGATCCTATCTGTTTGTCTGTCAGTCTTTCTCTTCACTTATTTCTCCACCGTTTTAATTGATGTCTGTCTATCAGTCGCTTCGTTTCCTCTCTGTCTCTCACTTTTTCAATTCAGTTACATAAATACATCTCAAGAAACTCACAGTTCATATTGATATAGTAAGCTGCTATAATTATCTTCTAAAGTTTTTGACAAAGTTGAAGTTCAGGCATAATTATAAAGTTACGACTTTGTCACATTCCTTTAAGATAGCTCGTACTGTCATCTGATGATCTATCAGCGATTATCTATCAGCGATGGTCTATCAGCGATGATCTATCAGCGATGATCTATCAGCGATGATCTATCAGTGATGATCTATCAGCGATGATCTATCAGCGATGGTCTATCAGCGATGATTTATCAGTGATGATCTATCAGCGATGGTCTATCAGCGATGATCTATCAGCGATGATCTATCAGCGATGATCTATCAGCGATGATCTATCAGCAATGATCATCAGCGATGATCTATCAGTGATGATCTATCAAAGATGATCTATCAGCGATGGTCTATCAGCGATGATCTATCAGCGATGATCTATGAGCGATGATCTATCAGCGATTACCTATCAGCGATGATCTATGACCGATGGTCTATGAGCGATGGTCTATGAGCGATGATCTATCAGCGATTACCTATCAGCGATTACCTATCAGCGATGGTTTATGAGCGATGATCTATCAGCGATGATCTATGAGCGATGATCTATCAGCGATGATCTATCAGCGATGATCTATCAGCGATGATCTATCAGCGATGGTCTATGAGCGATGATCTATCAGCGATGATCTATCAGCGATGATCTATCAGCGATGGTCTATGAGCGATGATCTATCAGCGATTACCTATCAGCGATGGTCTATCAGCGATGGTCTATCAGCGATGGTCTATCAGCGATTGTCTATCAGCGATGGTCTATCAGCGATTGTCTATCAGCGATGGTCTATCAGCGATGGTCTATCAGCGATTGTCTATCAGCGATGATCTATCAGCGATTGTCTATCAGCGATGGTCTATCAGCGATTGTCTATCAGCGATGGTCTATCAGCGATTGTCTATCAGCGATGGTCTATCAGCGATTGTCTATCAGCGATGGTCTATCAGCGATGGTCTATCAGCGATGGTCAATCAGCGATGATCTATCAGCGATCATCTATCAGCGATTATCTATCAGCGATGATCTATCAGCGATTATCTATCAGCGATGATCTATCAGCGATGGTCTATCAGCGATTATCTATCAGCGATGATCTATCAGCGATGATCTATCAGCGATTATCTATCAGCGATGATCTATCAGCGATTATCTATCAGCGATTATCTATCAGCGATTATCTATCAGCGATCATCTATCAGCGATTATCTATCAGCGATCATCTATCAGCGATGATCTATCAGCGATGATCTATCAGCGATTATCTATCAGCGATGATCTATCAGCGATGATCTATCAGCGATGATCTATCAGCGATGGTCTATCAGCGATGGTCTATCAGCGATTGTCTATCAGCGATTATCTATCAGCGATGGTCTATCAGCGATGGTCTATCAGCGATGGTCTATCAGCGATTATCTATCAGCGATGATCTATCAACGATGGTCTATCAGCGATGATCTATCAGCGATTATCTATCAGCGATGGTCTGTCAGCGATGGTCTATCAGCGATGGTCTATCAGCGATTATCTATCAGCGATGGTCTATCAGCGATGGTCTATCAGCGATGGTCTATCAGCGATTATCTATCAGCGATGGTCTATCAGCGATGATCTATCAACGCGGGTCCTAAGATAAACTGCCCAAACGATGAAGCAGCTGTGGAGGATAGCGCTAAGAGAAATGCCATGGAAATCATTTTCCAGCCTGTAAATTCGTTCTGGCTCACATCGAGCCTTATGAAGCCAAAATCACTGAGGTTTGGGATCAAACGTAAAACTTCCACCAACATGAACAAAACTGCTTTTTTATGGCTACTGTGCTACCTAATCCACCGAAAGTATAAATTCTGTGAAAGCGACCAAGTTGAAGATACGTGGAACAACATTTGCGAAACTCTCCAGCCATGTAAAGTATTGTTTATTAGTAAAGCGACTGTTTTAAAGTATCCGAGAGGAAATTGTCTCTCACCCTGAGATCGGGTTTGGTCCCATCCATGGTCGGAGGGAAGCGGCACAGCGCCTGGACGCTCCACCAGGTGACAGTTTGTCAGAATCTCGCCAAACAGTTTATCCAGAGGAAATCCTCATGACAAATTGTAATTCCTGGTTGACAGACACCTCGTACAATTTAAATCATTTGGTTGAAGATGCGCAAATATCATCGGCTTACCGAAGTTTGCATCAAGAGAAAGCAAAGAATAATTATGAAAATGTTTATATTTGGATTAGTTCCTCCTATTCTTTGGCGGCTCCTTTGATCTGCATTAAAGTATATTGACATCATAAAATTGATTGTT